>CM059283.1:15713283-15718283 GCA_030347295.1 Setipinna tenuifilis
GGGAATCTAATGCATGGCATACCACTGCGTTCTTATGCGAGTCAGTGTGTGTGCGCGTTTGTGTGTGTGCGCGTTTGTGTGTGTGTACGTTTGTGTGTGTGTGTGCGTGTGTGGGTGCGTGTGCGTGCGCACGTTTGTGTGTGTGTGTGTTTTGCGTGTATATTTGTCTGTGTATGTGTGTGTATGTCTGTTCACACACTTGTGTGCGTTTCTCCCTGCTGAGAGTCTGGAAAATACACTGTTGAACAACCCTTGGCGATTGCGTACCTCAGAATCAATAAAGTCTTAGAGGGGCTTTGGTTACCTGTATTTTTCTGGGCACACCTTAACCCCTCTCTCCGGCGAAATAAAATCTCCCACTTCTCCATCTTCTTCACGATGTCTGTTTTTTTTTTTTTTTTTAAAAAGATTTTCTCCTACCTTCTTTTTTTTTTTTTTTCATCGAGGGAGTGTTCGCAGCCCAAAGCAGATCTGAAATTCTCTTTCTTGCAGGTCTGTTCTTATTTATCAGTTTTTCTCTCTACCTTGCCTTCGCTACTCTCCTCTCGCTTCTGTTTTTCGCTGCGATTTCATCATCTGGCGTGATCTGTTCCAACGACTCGCAAAATAGACACGCGCTATTAGATTGTTCTGAAGAAACGCGAGATTTCCCAAGAAATCTTCCCCTGTGCAATCTTGCATGTTTGTTTGTTCACGATGAATCTGTGCATTCACTCGAAAATACACATGCAGACACGCACACACACGTGCACGCACACACACACACACGCATGCACACACACAGATGGTTTTGCTCCGTCTGTCTTACACACGCATAACGACACACACACACGTTGTACTCACACCACACAGATGCTTTCCTCTGTAATTCTCCTAGGGTTAACTCATAGGGATACACACACACATACACACACAAACACAAACACACACACTCACACAGAGGAAGAAAGAGATTGTGTCTTTCTCTTCCTGTTATTTCCTGTTCCTTGTGTGTCTCACAAGCTTACTCACATACACATCCCCTGTTCTCACTCTTGTCACACACACACACACACACACACACACACACATTTTGTTGTTGTAATAAACACGCCCACGCACAACCCTCACCCATTCAACATCCCCCCACCCCACACACACACCCGACCCCCCCTTCTCTCCCACTTCATTTGGAATGCCTTTGTCTGCATTTATCCGACCCTCCATCTCCCTCTCCATCTCCCTCTCGTCTTCCGCCTCTCTCTGTTCTTCTTCGCTTCACTTCCCCACCTCTCGCCTCTCTCTTTTCCTTTGCCTCTTCCACCTCCCTCTCTTCTCTCTTCTCCCCCCTTCCTTATCCCCCCCACCCCCCTTTTCTTCACATCTTTCTTATCCGCTCGACTCATCTTGCCTTTCACGTGACTCGGTTGTCTCTTTCTCTCTCTCTCTCTCTGTCTGTCTCTCTCTCTGTCTCTCTCTGTCTCTCTCTGTCTTCTCGTGCTCGCAGTCGAGTGGACGATTACACACCTTATCGCCATACCGACAACCCAGCCTCCTGCCACAGCAATCCGTGGTGTACACACACACACACACACACACACACACACACACACACACACACACCCCCCGTGTCATGCGAGGCCTAGGAGCTAGCGTGCTGTCACTAACTCTCATGCTAAGAGTCATGGAAGCATATCACACATACATACATACACACACACAGGCACACACATGCATACATACACACACACATGCATACATACCCACACACATACATACACACATGCACACATACACACACATACACATAGATACATACACACACACACACACACACACACACACACACACACACACACATACACAGGCATGCAAACATACGCACGCACACACACACACACACACACACACACACACACACACACACACACACACACACAAGCCTCATCTGTGCACCTGTAGTGCACACACTTTGTAAGATGACATTCAGAACTCCAGACTTCAGATATAGAGCATGGAGGTGGAGCATGGAGGTCACATATCACACTCTCTCACACACACTCACACTCACATCCACAGATTCACAGTCACGCCAACACGAGGCTTCAACTTTCACAGATGCATGCCTGCTTACAGACACACACACACACACACACACACACACACACACACACACACACACACACACACAGAAACCACACACTGCAGACTTTCTCTATATAGTTTCTCACCCATAACCTCAAACCAGACTGACGCTATAGGAGCAGACACCGGTTGGTCTCCTGAGGGCCTCTACCAGCACACATGACTGTGCTTGCTGCTCACACACACACACACACACACACAGGAACACACACACACAGGAACACACACACACACAGGGACACACGCAAACACAGAGACACAGGAACACAAATAAACCGTTCCACTACATGACTCGGTTGCCCCCACTGTTGCCCTGACCTATTTGTGACGCACACACCCTGTGCAGAGATGTCACTCACTGACAAGACACGCACACACACACACACACACACACACACACACACACACACACACACTGAGCGAGTCTGGTGGTGGTTGTTAGGTTGGTTGGTGGCGTCCCAGTCTCCCCGTGGGCTAGTCTGATGAGTGCTGACAGGAGTCTCATACACCTGAGCTCACCCTCATGACATGTTTGTGAGGAGCCATCTCTCATTCCTTTACTCCCCTTTCCTCTCTTTTTCATTTCCTCTCCTCTCCACTCCTCTCCTCTCCTCTCATCTTCGTTCCCCTTTCCTTTCCTTTCCTCTCCTCTCCTATGCTCTCCTTTCCCTTCCTCTCCTCTCATTTCCTCTTCTTTACTTTTCATTCAGCTCCTTTCCCCTTACCTTTCCTTTCCTCTCCTCTCCTTTAATTTCCTTTCCTCTCCTTTCATTTCCTCTTCTTTACTTTTCTTTTCTTTCCTCTCCTTCACTCTCCTTTCCACTTTCCTTTTCCTTTCCCCCCACTAACTGACCTAGGATCAGTCAGTCTGCTTTTCTTCCTCCCATTACCCCATTATAAAAAGCCCCCGCAGCTTATCGCCACACAAGCACCCCCTTTTTAGAACCTGTGTCTAGAATATTCTGTCAGCTCCATTTGGGTTTGCAATGAGAACCCCTTCGTTCACAGGGGCTGAGAAACCCCTTGTGGTCCGCCAGGGATTTTTAGAGTGTGAAATAGATTCTATATAGAGCTCTCTGTCGGAGGGTTATTCAGGGGTTTTTTACCCATAAATCAAATAGCCTAAAGCCTCCCTCCCTCCATAACAAGGAATTGTTACTCAGTGGATCTGAGGATGATCCTGTGAGAAGACTCAGCAGAGGGAAACAAGAGAGAAAAACTCCTCTTTTTTCTGCCCCAGCAAGTGCAGTTTCACATATCATAAGTTGATTTTTGTATTCATTTATTTATTTATTTTAAAGAAAGCTGTTCTCTGATCAGCTGGCTACTAGCTGTGTGTGTGGTTGTCTGTCAGTTATTTCACACTCTGTTCTGTTCTGAAGTCAGTTCCCCTTTACTCACTGGTTGCTGACCGATGGCACGTCTCCTTCATTACTCAGTGTGTAGTGCAAATGAAATTGGTTTGAAAACACGAGAACAAGCGAGAAAATAAAAGCAGAAAGAAAAACATGACAGGAGGGGAGGAGGGGAGGGGAGGGACGGATCCCCAGAGGCACTCCCTGTTGTTTTTTTTTTTTTTCATTTTATTTTGCCATGCAGGTTTTTTCTTGGCAGCGGGACAGTTGATGACAGTGGGATAGTGTGTTTTCTCCCAGAAGCGTTTTTGTGTGTCATCACTACCAATTAAGTCCAACTGTGGTATTTCTTTGTAAAAACAAAAACGCAAGACACACACACAGATACACAGAAAAAAACAAAAAAATAAAAAAACAAGACAAAACGGCAGCTTAATGTCTCAGCACAGCCACCGTACCCCAAGGCCCTCATTTAAACAACAGCCACCGTGGCTGGCGTGGACATGCTCTTTGACTGGGCTAGCCGCTGGATTCGATCGTTCGGTTTTAGTGTGGCGTGTTACGTGCCGTCAGCACCATCGCTGCTCGGTGGCTCTCGCTCTGCTCTGTGAAGGCCATTAGCCGCAGAACTGGAAATATATTTACAGGCGAGCACACACACACAGGGACACACACACACACACACATACACACACACACACACACACACACACACACAGGGACAGACACACGCACAGGGACACAGACAGACACACACACACACAAAACAGGGGACACACACACAGGAACACACACAGACTCGAAAATCAGTTCCCTAGACCCTTACACACACACACACACACACACACACACACACACACACATAAACACACGGACACACACGTACACGCACCATGCTTTCGCAGTCAGGGTTAGTTAGCGAAGCGTCTATATCTTTTGCTGGCAGCGAAGTCCATTTATGTGCCAGCTGTTGTTGGTGGGCCTCTCTGCTCTCACTCTCTTTTTTTTTTCTTTCTTTTTCTCTTTCTATCGTTTTTTTATCCCCTCACTGTTTTCCCCTGTGGCCCCATCTTTCTTTTTTAGTTTAGTTTGTGTGTCGTTTTTTCATCTGTCTCTCCCTCCTTTCTGTGTGTGTGTGTGTGTGTGTGTGTGTGTGTGTGTGTGCGCATGTGTGTGCAAGTGTGTGATTGTTGAGGTGGAAGATTGTGACTCCGACTAATCTCTTCAGATTTTCCGGTGGTGCCAACTGTGATGGTCTATTGACTTAACCCTCTTTTATGCTCCATCGCAATAACTGTCATTAATTAGTTACTGCAGCTTTTACTCAGCTTTTACTGTGTGTGTGTGCGTGCATGTGTGTTTGTGTGTGTGTCTGTGTATGTGTGCGCATCTGTATGTATGTGTGTGTGTGTGTGTGTGTGTGTGTGTGTGTGTGTGGGAGTGTGGGGTCGAGAGTACTGATACTGCCGGTGTTGGTTCGATGCGAAGAGGGAGGAGGGTGAATGATCCAGTGCCTTGTCT
>CM059283.1:15730783-15740783 GCA_030347295.1 Setipinna tenuifilis
GTGCCGTGTCGTGTTGTGTCGGCCCCAGCGGACAGAGCTGCTCATATCCGCGTCCACTCACGGCCGCTTCTGACCGCTAATGACATAATTATCAGCCCCTTAGTGTCAGGGCCTAATTATCAGCCTTCAGTGTTTACGACTTCATCTCTCTCTCGCTCTCTATCCGCTCTCTCTCACCGCACTTCACTTGGAGTGGACAGACCTTTAGTTGTCTCTGCGGCCCCCTTAAAAGGCCCGCCGTCAAGGTAGGATCTGAGGAACACCCACCCCCCCCAACCCACCCCCACACACACACACACACACACACACCCCACACCCACACACACACACACACACACACACACACACACACCCCACACCCGCACCCTTGCTTGTGTCTGCCACACTGGCTTTTAGTTGTAATTTTAGGCTTTTAGTCCTTCTTTTTTTCCCGCTTCTTTTCTGTTTCTTTTTTTTTTCTTTTTTTTTTTCAAAAGCACTGATTTTTATGGCAAAAAGAGTACAACGACAGATCTGTAGGCACCGAGTGTTTGTGTTTGTGTTTGTGTGTGTGTGTGTGTGTGTGTGTGTGTGTGTGTGTGTGTCTGCGTGTGTGTGTGTGTGTGGCAGTTAGGAGCAAGATGGATTTTGGGGAGAGGAGGGGGGAGGGGGAGGGAGGGGAGGGGGAGGGGTGTCGGGTAGTGAAGCATGAAAACTGAAACTGAAAGAGATGGAGAGAGAGAGAATGAAAAAGAAGGAGAGAGAGAATGAAAGAGATGGAGAGATAGGGAGTGAATAAAAGAGAATGAAAGAGAGAGGGAGAATGAAAGAGAAAGAGAGAGAATGAAGGAGAAAGAGAAAGAGAGAGAGAATGAAAGAGAAGGAGCGAGACAGAGATAAGGCGGAAGAAGGATGCGATGGAGCAGTTAAGACATGAGGGACTGAGACGGGGGGAGTTTGACTGATGCGGCTGAGGGCAGGAACCAGACGCCGCATGTAAGACTGATGTCATGAAAGACAAAAAGAGAGAGGTGGAGTGCAACACTGCTGTGGGGGGAGAGAGAGGTGGAGAGAGAGGTGGAGAGAGAGATGGAGAGAGACAGAGACAGAGAGATAGAGAGAGAGGGAGAGAGCAAGATCAGAGAGCAGGAGAACAGAGAGTAGAAGAGAAAGACACAGAATGACAGAAAGAGAGAGACGTAGAGAGAGAGAGACAGAGAGACGTGGAGAGTGAGAGCAGGATCAGAGAGCAGGAGAACAGAGAGTAAAAAGAGATGCAGAGATGATGTGTCCATATGTATGTATGTCTGTGTGGTAGATAGCAACATGAGAGACACAGATAAGAGAAGAAGACGACAGAGAGAGCTGCCCATGAAGAGCTGGCCAAATAACAAACAGACGAGACAGACGAGAAGCACATTTACAGACAGAATTAAATCCGAGAGGCCGAGCGAGTGAGTGAGTGAGGGAGGAGAGGGGAAGTGAATTAGAGCAGGAAAGGAGGGAGAGAGGGAGTGAGCAAGTGAGTGAGGGAGGGAGGAAGGGAGGGAGGCAGAGTTAGTTAGAGTGGAAGGATGAAAGAGGGAGACAGAGATGGAGAGGCTGCTGGTGCCATGGCTCTAATACGGGGTGATCAACACTAATGGCCTGTAACTGTGTGTCTGTCAGCAGGAGCTACAGCTAAATAATACTAATATGGCTGCCATCAGATGGGCTTCTGACAGTCTCTCTCTCTCTCTCTCTCATTCCCTCTCTCTCTCTCTGTCTCTGTCATTCTCTCTCTCTCTCTGTCATTCTCTCTCTCTCATTCCCTCTCTGTCTCTGTCATTCTCTCTCTCTCTCTGTCTCTGTCATTCTCTCTCTGTCATTCTCTCTCTCTGTCGTTCCCTCTCTCTCTCTCCCTGTCTCTCTCTCTCTCTGCCATTCCCTCTCTCTCTCCCTCTTTCTATTTTTCTGTCTCTCTCCTAAATATTACTAATATGGCTGCTATGAGATGTGCTTCTGACAGTCTCTCTCTCTCTGTCATTCCCTCTCTCTGTCTTTCTCCCTCTTTCTATTTCTGTCAGTCTCTCTCTCATTCCCTCTGTCTCTTTCTCCCTCTGTCTTTCATTCTCTCTCTCTCTCTCTCTCTCTCTCTCTCTCTTGTTCTCTCTCTCTGTCTCTCTTCCTCTCTGTGGAAGTGTGGGTGGATGTGTGCAGGATCTATGAATAAATGTGTGTTTATACCAGGGCTTCGAAACAGATTTTATTTTATTTTTTGTTAGTTCAGTATCCCTACAAGCAATTTTTTAGTCTCAGATGCTTTGTGCTTGCTTTCCACTTGGGCGATGTTCCATTCACATGTCCAGGCACATAATTTGTAATACCAGGACTCGAAGAAAAAAAAAAAAAACAGATAAAAAGGCAGTGGATGTTAAAAAAAAAACAATGGGAGAAAAGCTCAGATTTGTGTTTTGACAGCACAAATTTTTATATCTTTAAGGGTGGGAAACCTAATGGAGCACATCCACATTGTGCTTAGGAGGGAAAAAAAATCCACAAACTGGCTGCAAAATATTTTCACAATGCTGCTATTCATGACATATTCAAGTCTTATATTTGGCCCACTTTCTGGAGTGTCTATCTTCCGTCTACGTGTGAAACTCAGTTCACGGCAAATCCGGCAAAGTGGCATTGCATATATTGCGGTGAAGGATAACGGAGCTCGCTTCTTTTTTTATTTTTTTCCCTTCCTTCCTTCATTTAGCATAGCTGCTTGTCAGAGCCATGCTATCTGACAGTTTAGTGCCGCTGTGCCAACGTAATAAGGCCCCATATATGGAGGGGACCATGAACGCTGAATACATTTAGGGCCTAATACTGAAACTAGACAAAGAGGATGTTGTTGACTGGTATATGGGAAGTTACTGATAGCTCATTGTGGTTTTCAAGTGTGTGTGTGTGTGTTTGTGTGTGTATGTGTATGTGTGTGTGTATATGTGTGTATGTGTATGTGTGTATGTGTGTGTATGTGTGTGTTTTTTTAAAGACCCAAATAGAGAACAGTGTAACTGCTTAAACTTCAGTCCACAAAGTGTTGATGCTATCGGCCCCAACTGCCCTGCAAACTGATGGCCGCCCCTGCAAAACAGCCGTCTCTAGCACCTTTAGCAGGGCCAAGCAAACATAAAATTGTACTTTGAATGAAAGCAAATAGGAGCGGACAGAACATTGATCCAGAGACTTGGGGGAGTTTGGAAGAAGGCTAACACATCAATTAGGCCTGCGGGGCTCATTGAAATTCCTATGAAGCTGTAGGCGGCACAAAGCTTTCGGGAAAGAAAAAAAAAACAAGGATTGCGGCAGAAATTTCGAACGCTCCTGAAAAAAATTCCAGGCAAGGCGTCGTGAACTGTATAATGCGTCCGTCGTACTGGTTTGTAGTTTGTTATGCTGTTTGGAATTGCTTGCTTATGCTGGACGATTACCTTGGACAAGCATGACCTTGGCAAAAATGAGTTCAGACATGCAAAACACACAATGTGCAAGTCTGTCTTGAATTCTAACTAGTCTAGCCAGGTGCAATGCTTAGGCTTGCTTAGAGCCTAAATGTATCATGCTGTCACTTAAAGTGCTGGTCTTCCAGGATAAGATAAGATAAGCTTTATTTTTCTCCACCGAGGGAAATTAAGTTGTCATAGCAGCAAAAGACCAAAACTGGACTTGAATTTTTAGAAGAACCAGAGAAATACAGGAAAAAAATAAAAAATAAAATGAAAGTATGCGTCATATCAACACAAATCTACTTTATGCAAATAAGCTCATTTGACTCATAGTTTTTTTTCCTTCTAATTGATGCTCCCAGCATGCTTTGGGTTTTAATTGCGTTTATGCCACAGGTAAGTAATGCATTACTCTTCTCTGGTCTGTCAGCTGGAGCTTACTGTCGATATGAATGTGTTTGTGAAAGCGTATTATTCATTTTCTCAAGTCAGAAATTGTATTTCTATGTGGCTGATGATTGTATGTTGTGTGTGTGTGTGTGTGTGTGTGTGTGTGAGTGTGTGTGTGTGTGTGACAGAGAGAGTGTGTGTGAGAGAGAGTGTGTGTTATCGGCACTAGTTGCACAGCTAGATGCAAGCCCTCACCATCTGCATCCACGGCAACGGGAGGCGAGTGACAGCACCACGGCACCTAGCAACAGGGCCAATTACCCTCTCGGTCCGCAGGTGCACATTGGCCTGTCCATCCAGAGCCTTTACACAAAGCCTCCATGGAGAGAGGGAGAGGGAGAGAGAGAGATGGGGAGAGAGGGAGATGGGGAGAGAGGGAAAGGGAGAGATGGAGAGAGAGGGAGAGGGAGAGATGGAGAGGGAGAGATGGGGAGAGATGGAGAGAGGGAGAGATTGAGAGAGAGACTGAGGGAGAGATTGAGAGAGAGATTGACTGACTGAGAGGGAGGGAGATTGAGAGAGAGAGGGAGGAAGGGCATAAAAGAAAGAAGGAAGGAAAAAAAAAAAACATACCTTTCATACCTCCTTTCACTATTCCGACGCCTCTATTTCCTCGCCCAAGAATATGAGACTAGCCCGCGTTACGAGTTCAATCAGGGAGCTTTTGAAATGGACACGGCACACGGGGAGCCATTTTTTTTCCTCTTTCTACATCTCCTCTCCTCTCTCCTCTCTTCTCCTCTCCTCTTTCCTCTCCTCTCCTCTCCTCTCCCCACCTCTTCTTCCTCAGCCACCCCCAACCCCCAAGCCTGTTGTTTGCACCACCCACCTGACAAACACATCCACCCACCCACCCACCCACTCACTCACCCACCCACCCGCTCCACCCCACCCCATCCCAGGCTGCGTTGGTGTTGGTGTTTGTTGTTGCATGCAGGTGCAGCGGTGTGCCTCCCATACTGAAAGGGAACGAGATGTTCTCCTGGAGGTTGGGAAAACAACAGTGAGCTCAGATGCGCAGGGTCGATGCGAAATCACTTCTTTGATCTCAGCTGGACCTGCAACTGGGATTGCTGGGCTGCAAATACTCTGGGAGAACATGCTTTCCTTCCTACTCTCCCTTGCCTATTTCTGCTTTCTTACTCTCTCTTCCACCCTACCATCCCTCCCTCTTTCCCTCTCTCTCTCTCTTTCACTAGCTCTCCATAGCTTACTCTTACTTTATATTTATATAAAGAATATATATTTATATGTATATATATATATATATATAAAATCTTTTACTCTCACTGCTCGCAATCTCACTCATTCTCTCCCACACAGCCATATATATTTTTTATATATTTATATATGTATAAAAACTCTCTTTGACTTTCAGTGCTCTCAGTCTCACTCATTCTCTCCCACATGGCCTTCCTTCGCTGGCCCCTGCTACATCCATCCCTCGCTTTCCTTTCATCCACTCCCTCTCACTTTGGCTCCCTCGCCGGCTCAATCCCGGCCCGGCCGTGCCTCTCTTCATGGGCTTTTGAGAATGCTTTTCAGAACCAACCAACGAACTCTGCATGAGCTGTCCTTTCCCTCTTACACCTTAACGATGTACTCACTGTGTGTCCCTCTAAAAAAAACCTTCACTCCTTCTCTCTTTCTCTTTTTCTCTCTATCTCTCTGTGTTCTTCTGTTCCTCTCATGCTTTCTTTCATTCTGTCTCTCTCTCGCTCACAACACACACTCTTTCTCTTTCTTTCCTTCATTCTCTCTCTCTCTCACAACACACACTCTTTCTCTTTCTTTCTTTCATTCTCTCTCTCTCTCTCTCTCTCTCTTTCTCTGTGCCTCTGGAGGCTTAGTCCACACTGGCTGCCGTCACTGGCCCACTCGCTCCTGATAGAAGACTAATCCAGATACATGTGGCTGCTCTCCCTCTGTGTTCCGACACACTTAACCGCTCTGCTTCTTCAGGTGTTCTCTCTCTCTCCTTCTCTCTCCCTCTCTCTCTCCCTCTCCCTCTCTCTCTCCCTCTCTCTCTCTGTTTTTCTCTCTCCCTCGCTCTGTTTCTCTTTCTCTCTCCCTCGCTCCCTTTCTCCCTCACCTCATTCTGTGTATCTGTTTCTCTCTCTCTCTCTCTCCTACTCTCTGGTGGCCAGGGCAAAGGGCGGCTCAAAAAACTCCGTAATGGAGGTTAAGTGCACTGGAGGCTCTCTCAAGAGTCAGCACATTCTTCTCCTGATCTCTCTGTCTCTCTTTCCCAAACACTCTCACTCACTTTTCTTTCTCTCTCTCTCTCTCTCCCTCTCTCTCTCTCTCTCTCGCTCTCTCTCATACACACATACTATCGCTCTCTTTCTTTCTATCTCTCTCTTCCTTCTCTCACTGTCTCTGTCATTCTCTCTGTCTGCTGCTTCTTTGTCGCCCATCTTTCCGTCCATCTATCTGTCTGTCTGCCTGTCTCTGCCTTCCCCTCTGTCTCTCCATCACTGTCCCTGGCCCTGCGCTGTGTCAACATGGGAAAGTAAGGGGGCGGAGAGGGTGGTAAAAGGGAGCAGGGTACCGCATGGGAGCTTGACAGCAGTGATGGATGAGTGTGTGTTTATAAGAGTGTGTGCGCACTTGCGTAATTGTGTGTGTGTGAGTGTGTGTGTGTGTGCACGTGTGCGTTTTTTGCTTAAGTGTGTGTGTGTGCACTTGTATTTGAGCTAGCTGAACTGTGTGTGTGTGTGTGTGTGTGTGTGTGTGTGCGGTGTGTCTGAGTGTGTGGGTGGTTGGTCGGATGACAAGAAAGCTAACCCTGTGTTCCTGACAGGCTTGGAGAGTAAGGAGGCAAGAGAGCAGGAAAATGGTTTGAGAGAAACAGAGAGGGAGAGAGGGATGGAGAGAGAGAGGAGAAGGAGAGAGAGAATGAGAGGCATGTGGGAGAGTAAGTGAGAGAGAGAGAGAGAGAGAGAGAGAGAGAGCAGGCGAGGACATTACAGTGTTATTAGTTGCGCCGGGAGAGGAGGACATGAAGGGGAGGGGACAGAACATTCTGGGGGTCGCAGAGGTCAGCCTCCTCAGGCTGCACCCAATAACTCAGCCAGATGAACAAGAGTCATGCACTACCATGAGACAAGGAGGGCCGGGAGTGACAAGAAAATTATGTGGCAGCCATTTTGTTTGTTCTCAGGGATGCGGTGTCCTGTTGCTTCTCTAGCTATGACCAATAACTCAACCTGGGAGAGTGACTTAAGAGAACCTGGGAAGGGAGAGGCAGCCATCTTGTTTTTTGTTTTTTTACCCCCTCCTCAGGTCAGGTATCTTTCTGCTTCCTGCATCAGCTTATGTTCCTTCTCTTTCTACTATCGAGCTTTGAAAACTTAAGACAGCTCTTAAGGGCACAAAGTCACTGACTTTGGTGCAGCAAACCAGACAAGTAAAGAAGTGCTGAGCCAAGATAAACTGGCCTCTTAAACTCTTAGATGTTATTGTACCTCCAAACTATCGACCTAGCTCGAATACTGTATGTATTTTTTTTAAACGTCAAGTAGATTGTGGATAGGTTTTGTAAGGTTTCACAGTCTCACTCAGGAAAGTCATCTCTTAAAAATTGCCAGAGGGTGAATGACAATGTATGCACAGGAGCGTGGGAGTATAGGGACCACCTGAAGTTGTGAGACGCTAACTGTTTTGGACACATTAGCAGCAGACATCTGCTATAGTCCACTGGACAGCTGCTGGCTTTTCAATGGGGCTGTGAATGTAACGAGAAGGTGGGGTTGTGGGGGGGTTTGGGGGTGAAGAAGCGTGAAAAAGAAGGAAAGGAGGCATGGCATGTTTGCTGCCGTGTGGGGTTTAAGCACATTAAAGCGATTTAGGCTGGCATATGTTTGCTGGATCTCAGGGAAGAAGGGTTGGGGGGGGGGGGGGGGGGGGTGGAGGGGGATATTGGAAGGGTGGAGAGTGTTGTCAGTAGAGTTGGAGGATGGCATTTAGTCAAGGGGAGGGTATGTTGGAAGGTGGGGTGGGGGAGGGGTGGAGGAGGGGGGAGTGTTGTCAGAGTAGAGTTGGAGGATGGCATTTAGTGGAGGGTGGGGGGGATGTTGGGAGGTGGAGTGGGGGGGTGGCATGTGAAAGGATGGAAGCAGCAGCGGGGCCTAGATGAGGAGAGGAAAAGGGGTTTAGGGAGCCTTTGATTGGATGACAGCAGAGTATGCAGAGAGAGAGAAAGATTCAGGAAATGAAGAGAACGAGGATTTGGAGAGTACAAGAAAGTGGGTGAGGGGGAATGAATAAATAGAAGGACAGGACAGAAACAGAATGGCGAGCTACATGTTGTTCTCTACCCTGTTCTCCTCAACTGGAATTGAACAGAAAGTAGAACAGGAGGAACCGGAGTGGACAGTACACAGTAAAATGGAAGGAACTGAGAGAGATGAGGTCTGCCCTACAGAGCCAAAAGGCAGTAACTGCATAATTTGTCAAAGCTGAGTGTAGACTGGAAATTGACTTTTTAACAACTCCTCTGTCTTGTGACTAAATGTTATGTTTCTTCCTATTAGGAAAGTGCATAAAAGCATCATCACTATTATACCTGCAATGTGTTTGACTTGGCAGTCAAGTTTTAATAATGGCGTAGTTACTGCACTTTGCCTTTGTAGGGCAGAGGTGCATTGTAGAGATGAAAAAAGGTAAAAAAGCAGATAAATCAGACTAGATAATGGCGATGTGGTGGTGATGATGTGCTTTTGGAGGTGGTGTTTGTGCATGTGTGTGTGTGTGTGTGTGTGTGTGTAGGTGAGGAGGGGGGGGGGGGGCAGAAAAAGGAGGACGAGGGGAGAAAGAGAGAGGACAAAGGAGAGGAGACCCCCACAGTGAGACAGTGATTAAGGCCAGTAGGCTCACTTGGTGTGCCTGACACACTGAGAGAGAGGGAGAGAGAAAGAGAGGGGAAGAGAAGAGGGAGACAGGGAGGTAGGGATGGTGGAGGGGGGAGGTCTGATATGCTGTCACCACGCTGGCAGAGAACTTGCTGCCACCCCGCAGCGAGGAAGAGAATGAGGAAAAGAGAGAGAGGAAGAGACGGAGGGAGGGAAAGAGGGTAAAGAAAGGGAGAGAGATACAGAGAGAGAGAGGGAGAGAGAGAGGCAGGGAGGGAGGGAGGGGGTAAAGAAAGGGAGAGAGGAAAAAGTGAGAATAAAAAAAGACTGACATGAGATAGAAATGAGAGAGGAGGAAAAGTGAGATGCAGGAAAAGGGACACACTGTAGAGAGAGAGGGGGAGAGAGGGAGAGAGAGAGGGAGAGAGAGACACTCTGAAAGAGAGAGAGAGAGAGAGAGCGAGAGAGGCAGCCAGACAGACAGAGAGAGAGAGCAAGACGGAGAGAGCAATCTCTTCTGCTGGCTAAGGCCGCAAAACACATTTGCCAGCACAAAGAAGTAAAAGAAAGGGTGGCAGCAGTTGCCAATTAAAGAAAAAAGTGAATGGAGAGTTCTGAACATGCACACGCACACGCACGCACGCACACACACACACACACACACACACACACACACACACACACACACACACACACACACACACACACACACACGCACACACACACACACACACACTCGCAAGGTCATCAATGTTTGTCAGCGTGGGCTCTCGACTCAGGGCTTTTCCAAACACACACACTCCACAATCACTGAGCCATGCCGCTTGAGTTTTGCGAGATGGGAATTAAATGTGGATTACAGTCCAGAGACCTAAGGCACGAATTAGATATTTATAACTCTCAGCTCCAGCACGATCAAATGTTCATCTCATTGCCCACCCCACCCCACACCACCCCACCCCAACGAACCCACCCCAGCCCAGCCCACCCCACCGCCCAACCCTACCCCACCCTACCCTCGACTGCTCCCCATATCCCTACTCTCGCTTCCATTATCATTCAAATGGAGTCTAATCTCGAGGCGGCGAGTGCACAACGGCGCGTGCCAGCCAGCTTCGCCATGCGTGCGTGGCACACAATCTCCTCGATGTGGCCCAGACACGCTCTTGACTCGCACCCTCGCGCTCGCATCGGGGTGAGGAGAGGAGAGGAGAGGAGAGCGGAGGAGAGGCAGAC
>CM059283.1:15753283-15755783 GCA_030347295.1 Setipinna tenuifilis
TACATCACTACAGACTGGCATATTTCCTTGGTGTTTGAAAAACAAACAGTTGTAAAACCCTTACTCAAAAAGACTAACCTTGATTTTGTTAAGTGCTTAACAACTACAGGCCCATATCCAGTTTACCATTTATTTGAATGTAATTGAAAAATGAACTGTCTTTCAGTGCACTAACTTTCTGACATCAAAGAGGTGCTTGATAAGTTTCAGTCAGGTTTTCGTCCCAATCACAGCACTGAAAGCTCTTATTAAAGTTATAAATGATCTACGTCTTAATTCTGATGCTGGCAAAACATCAGTCTTGTTGTTGGACCTTAGTGCAGCTTTTGACACTGTTGATCACTGCATAGCAATACAGAAACTGGAATACTGGGTTGGATTCACTGGTATCATATCAGCTGGTTAAAATCATAGTTTTTGTTGCCATTGGGAACTGTACATCGTCGCCTAGGTCCTTGACCTGTGGTGTTCACCAGGGGTCAATCCTTGGACCATTACTACTCAACCTTTATATGGTCCAACTTGGACAAAACAGCTCTGTCACCTAATGACTAAGCCCCCATTGACTCTCTCTATTGGTGTATTGACCAAATTAACAATTGGATGTCACACAATTTTCTTCAGCTGAAGGCAGATAAAACTGAAGTATCTTGGGGCAAAAGAAAGAAAGACTTAGGATCACCACTGCTCTTAAGGCTAAGGTGCTTAAAGCAAAAGATACTGCTAAAGATCCTTGCTGTCTTTATTGACAGTGGAATAACCTTCAACAGTCACATGAAAGCAATCACTAAATCCGCATTTTATCACCTTAAATCATTGCTAAACTTCGAGGTCTTACTGTCAAAACAGTATCTAGAAAAAAACTACTTCTGCAATGGCCTTTTCACACTACTACTGCGTTGGCCTTTTCCCAGGCCTTCCTAAAAAAGACCATCAAACGGCTTCAACTGATCCAACTGATTTACACTTATTTTATCTTGTATTTTTGTTTAGCACATTAAACTGCCTTTGTGTACGAAATGCCCTATACAAAGAAACTTGCCTGGCCTTCCTCCCCCCCTTTTCTCTCCCTTTCTCAGTGTCCCCTACTCTGTCATTCTGTTTGCACTCTTCATCTTCCTCTCTTATTTTCTCTGTTTTGGTTTGCAGATGCTAAATAATTGAGGCCCCTCTAGGGTGCCTTCCTCTCCTGCCAGATAGGGAGCATGTTTAACTGTGTTTGTGTGTGTGTGTGTGTGTGTGTGTGTGTGTGTGTGTGTGTGTGTGTGTGTGTGTGTTTGCCTGGGTAAATGATGGAGTGAGAGAGTGAGTGAGTAAGTGGAGAGGGAGAAAGAAGGGAACTGTGTGTTTGAGTGAGATGGATGGATGGATGGAGGGAGTGTGTATGCGTGTCTGTGGGAGAGAGAGAGAGATAGTGTGTGTGTTTGTGTGTGTGTGTGTGTCTGTGTGACGACTGGAATGAAGGTTGATTAGGGGGACAGACAGACACCACCTGCTGATGTGTTGTGAAAGAGAGACGAGGGGGTGTTGAGAAAACACTGCTAATGCCAGCAAGCATTTTTGCCATGGAAATAAGCCCAGATGCCAAAAAATATTGTGTGTGTGTGTGTGTGTATGTGTGTGTGTGTGTATGCCTGTGTGTGTGTCTTCCCAGTGCCTGTGTGCAAGGGCTGTTCTCCCACTTCCACTAAACCCAAAGGGAGCAGTGCTAAGTGAGCCTAGCGCCACTTAGCGACTAGCTGCTACCGCGCCACCGCTGCTGCTGTTGCTGCCATGGTTCCCTTCATCTTTCTGAAGTTACCACAGCTCCCCCACTGGTGAGCCATGGGAACTGCGGCCATACACCAGCGGCATACACGGTGGCAGCGACATCAGTGGCATCCTCAGCAGCAGCAGCAGCAGCAGCGGTAGCAGATAAAAAATAAGGCGTTGAGCCTCTCACACTGTAATCAGCATATGATCCGCCTCACGTCAGGCAGCCGGGAAGCTAATTTTAGCGTGCGCTGTCTGGCACCAGCACCATGCTAACTTACAGGAGAGAACCCCTCCGCCCCCCCACAGAGCACCGAGCACTCCCCCACACCACCACCCACCCCCGCCCCCCCACAGAGCACCAAGCACCCCCCCCCCCCCCCCCCCCCCCCCCCCCCGCGCTTGACGGATGCGAGGAGAGGAAGGATCTCTCCTCTCTCCTTTTCTTTTTTGCTCTTTTTTTTCCCCCTTGCTCTCTGCACTCCCAGCAGTACTGCATGCCAACCCTCGCCACTCGCCTCCTCCAGCACAAAAGGCAAGAGCTGGCCCACTCCGGGGCACTGATGACAAAGTGTGGAACCTTTTGTTTTACGACAGCGCAAATTGATTGATCTTTTTTTAATGGAGTTCATTTCATTTAATTATCTCATTCTCTCTCTCCCTCCCTCCCTCTCTCTCTCTCTCTCTTTCTCTCTCTCTCTCTCCCTCCCTCCCTTTCTCTCTCTCTCTCCCTCTCTCTCTCTCTCTC
>CM059283.1:15758283-15803283 GCA_030347295.1 Setipinna tenuifilis
CGGATGTTGGGATGTGAGTGTCTGAAGACCGAGCTGGGTGTTAATCCACACACTGATTTGCCTGCGATGTCGAGGGACACCTCCCCTAATTAACTGGCATCTGAGAGGACGGCTCTCACCTGCAGCTTTACTTCTGCAGCATTTTTTCTTTCAATAATCCTGTGACAAAACCCCCCCCCAAAAAAACTACTGTACCGTATCTCTCTATCTCTCTCTCTCTCTCTCTCTCTCTCTCTCTCTCTCTCTCCCTCTCTCTTCCACTAGTCTACTGTTACATAAAACTTTCAACATACTCTGAGGCAATATAAAAGAAGAGCTCTGTTTCCTCTGGGCTTACGGCAACTCCTTTGCGACACGCTCATTAATTGATTTTTGGCACCGTCTGTGTGGACTCGCCCTTTGTTTTTGTTTGAGAGAGCGGGGAGCGCGAGCGAGCCCCGGCACTTCATTGCTCATTATTTAATCTGCAAACACAGCTCCACTCTCGTTTGCTATGTGGCTATGCAGGGGCCGTGTCTCCAGCTACTTCTCCACTAACCCCCACCCGCCCCACCCGCCCCACCACTCCCCCTCCATCCCTCTGGTATGGTGGCACGCCAATCAAAAAGTGGAGTGTGTCGCCGAAGCAGCAGCGGTGGTGGCGAAGACGGCGTATGTCGCCAGCGGCGGGGTTGAGCCGCGGATTGTGTTCTGGAGATTGCCTGTACGCCTCTTTCCTGTAATTACCCTGCCGTATGTGCATGCTGCCAATTATGCAATTTTAAATGCCACTTAAGCGAGCGTGGCGCACCTAGCAGTGCTTAAAGGAGGCCGCTGGTTATCAGCTTGTGCCCCCACACCCCCGCCACCCCCCACCCGTGGTGTTTTTTGTGCGTCAGACGTTGGGGTAAAAGAAGGAGAACGTGGCCTCGATGGAGATGTGTAATTCCTGCAACGTGTTCCTGTTATGGATTCCGTTGCCCCGAGCAACATAGTGCATTTCAAAGAATAAAAAATAAATCTGGAGGAGGAGGAGTGAGTACTGAATTGGAAGCGTGCGCTGTGCTGTGCTGTGCTGCGCTGTGCGGTGCTGTGCTGCGCTGTGCGGTGTGCTGCACATGGTCTCTACATGCTGTGTGCCTGAGATGGCAGAAGAAAGAGATATCGGATGAGGAATCCCTGGTGTGCGGAAAGGGCAGCAGTGCATGAATCATGGGGATCGCATGAACTCTGAATCACGTGAACCATGGGAATGATATCGGCGCTCACGGGGAGGGAATGATGGGTTGTGCTGCTGCCGACACAGGCATTACTATCTCCACCAGTGTGTGTGGGCGTGTGTGTGTGTGTGTGTGGATGGGTGGTTGTGTGTGGGTGGGTGGGTGGTTGTGTGTGTGTGTACGTGTGTGTGTTTGTGTGTGTTAAGGGGTGGTGGTAATCTAGTTGAGGGAGGGGGGCTTCTGTTCGGGGGAGATTAACATGATGAGACACTTATTTCATCTCCATCGATAACCGTACAGGCAATTACCAGCCCTCACCCCCCCCCCCCCTGCTGCGCCACACAGCCCCAGACTGTCACCAGCAGACAGGCTCGAGGTGGGGGCTGATTGCAGAGCCGCCTCTGTTCGCCTCATATACCCATGAAGAGAATATTTGTCCCTGTCGTGCAGAAACTGAACTGAGACCTGCTGTTCTTAATCTTGCAGTCGTAACAAATGCGTCAGGACTGAACTGGGACCTGCTGCTCCACTTCGTAAGACATGAAAGACATGTTTGTATCTGTTGTGTTACAACAGAACTGGGACCCACTGTTTTTTGATCTTAGAGTCACATTAGTCTGTTTGCACTGACTGTCACATTTGTTGTGCAAGCACCGAACTAAAACCTTCTGCTCTTTATTTCTTTCTAGCATGAAACCTGATCACATATGTTGTGTTAAAACTGAATGAATTACTTTTTATGCTACCATCATGGGGGACTCTTGCTTGTGAACTGAGACTGGATGTTCCTCACAATATAGAAGTTAAAAGGCTGAAATGTATTGTACTTGAACTGAACTAACGGAGCTAAGCTGCAGTGGGGAAGTTACAGTACCCTGTGTTCCACTTGAACTGAACTAATATCATAGGGTTAATGTGTCATCGATTTCAGGCAGAGCTAACTGACATAGTTTTGAGCTGGACTTTGTCTCCATGGTTCTCAAAGAGCAGCTGCTGAATATGAGTCCTGGCCCAACACCTGTGACCCACTGATCTGTTCTGCGAACAGGCATAAAATGTCTTCTCTGTCTTTCCCTGACAGGACCTGGATGATGAGGATCACTCTGGAGCCCCGGCCAATGGCAGTGGACCGGCCATGTGGGACGGCTCGGCCCACCCCCCTGGTGCCGATGACTCCTACACGGAGGAGAGCGAGATGCCCCTGCCCAACAGCGCCACAGTGGCCCGTGGGGAGAGCTTCATGTCCGAGCCCATGCTGGTGTAGAGTCACCAACCCCCCCACCTCTTTCTCTGACACCCGTCACCTCTACGGGCAGCCCCCCTTGAGTCCCTTTGAGCCCCCACCCCCACACACTGCCACCTCACTCTGCGAGACCGCCAGGTGCCCTGACCTCTCGCCCTACTCACGGCCACCATGACTGCGCAGGGCCCCCCCCCCCCCGCTATACAGCTGTGGACGCAAACCCAACCCTTTTACCCCCACCCCACTCCAGACCCCCCCTTCTCCACAACCACTCCCCCCCCTCCTCGCTCCCCCCAATACTCGAGTCTCTTCTGATGCTGTCTAACACCCCTCACAACCTCCCCAACCCCACCCCCCACATTCCACATTCAGTATTGCCAACTCTCCCATCGCCGTCTCTTAAACCGGCTTAATGTGGCACCGGGACAGGTTGAATGTCTACGGTGGTTTCCCCCTCAAGCTGAGTGCATATCGCTGAATGGTGCCTGTGTACGTACGGCCTGTCTTATCTGGTTTCTCTATGCGGCTCCTGGCATAGGCTACATTGCCAAGAGTTGACAATACTGAGTATTGAGGATTAATTGTCGATAAACTGTATATCTTTAAACAAGGGTTTACACACACACATACACATACACACACTCACATACACACACACTCTTTCACACACACACATTTTGAAGCACACAGTTAATCACACACCCAGCCAACCGTAAGACACCATAAATGGCTGCCAGGTTTTTCTTTGTTTTTTGTGATTTCTTTGAAGTCTTTGGCATTATAACAGCTTTCCATATGGTGGTGAAGATGCACAGCATATACTAGGAGGCAGAACAAATAGAATAAGTCCAACCTCTCAATAACAAAAGCTCTGTGTGCTAGTCCAACCACTGATAATGCCCTTCGATAATGTCTGAGAAGTATGTGCTGTGCATTTTTAAACAGGTGTTATCAGTTACTATTATTATTATTTGGGGTATTTGAATGTGTTTTTAGATTTAGAATGTCTTTCAGGTGATGGGCAGCATAACCAAATTTGCGTCATTATTGTTTTTAATCTTTATTTTTTATAGTTTTAGTTTTTATTATTGTTTTAAAAGCCACTCATCAGAGCATGGGAGGGTACCAAAATGATGAATTTTGTAAATACTAATAAGAAGTAATATATATTGTCAGGTACATGTGTGCACAGAGTGAAGAATAACACATCGACAAAATGAAAAACAAAAATTACAATGCCATTGTTGTATGAAATGAAAAAGTGTGCTTTTTTCTTTTAACGGGTATATTCTGGTTGTATGCTGATGTTTTCAGTATGAAATTGACTTGGACTTCAATTCTATATAATATGCATGGCATGATTGATGGCTTTTTAAAAGAGAATAACTCATATGTAGATGCGTTTGCCATTGTCCACTGGCGCTGTGGTATCTCTTTCTTTCGTTCCTTCATTTGTTTCATCCCCGCCTCTCTCTCCTTCTTGCTCTCCCCCTGTTGCAGTCAAAGCACAAAAGGTGGAACATCAGTTACTAAAAGAAGTTGTTTTTCGGAACAAAGATAACAAACAAGTTGCGGAAAAAAAAAAACATACAGTATCTCCTGTCTTGAAGAAGGAGATGCATTTTGCTCCTTTTTTCTTTTCTTTCGTTTGAGGGAGCAGCAGAATTGGCAGTGTTGACACTTCCATCGAATGTAACGCATCCTCTCATCTCATCTCATCTCATCTCAACCCCAGGCAGGTAGCGCTCTCTCTCTCTCTACCTTTCTACCTCTCTCTCTCTCTCTCTCTCTCTCTCTCTCTCTACCTTTCTACCTCTCTCTCTCTCTCTACCTTTCTACCTCTCTCTCTCTCTCTACCTTTCTACCTCTCTCTCTCTCTCTCTCTCTCTCTCTACCTTTCTACCACTCTCTCTCTCTCTATACCTTTCTACCTTTCTCTCTCTCTCGCTCTCCTCTTTGCCAGCGTTTATACGCCTCGTGCCCTTTCGCTCCATTTTGTGAGAACACCACCGCGCCAAAGCCAAATGAGTTTGAGTCGGGCTAATTTTAGAGCAGTGAGCCGCCCCTCCACACCCCCACACCCTCCAGCCCACCCACCCCCCCAACAGTTCAGCCAGCCAGAGCAGAGCAGGGCCAAAGCATGCTAAAACTACAGTATTGATCCGCTGGAGCTGCGGCAGGTTCTCAGTGAAGACTTTGGGTCATGGAACCATCCTGACGTGCGGGTACATATAGATAGATAGATGGCCTATAGGGTGATGCATGAGTGAATATGAGTTTAGGTATAGGCACAGGAGTTAGGAGATGGATCGAGGGTTACATTGGATAACAGGTGAACTGATACAATCACTCATTGTGCAAAACTAGATAAGTAGATAGATAAATAGATAGATAGATGTAGAGATACCCAGAGGGATAAATAGTGTGAGAGTGAGAGACGGGTAGACAGATCATTGTGTGAATGGATGGGTAGATTGATAGAGTGGAGACTAGTAGAGTAGAAGATAAATATATCAGAAAATTTCACTGACACATCTCTCAGATAATTTTTGGAGTAGACAGATGACCTATAGCACAATTGATATACTCATCATGCGCTTGGCTTGGCATCTCTCTCTCTCACACGGTCTCTCTCACTCTTTCACTCTTTCTCTTGCTTGCTCTCTTTATCTCTCACTCTTTTTCTCACGCTCCTCTCTCTCTCTCTCTGTCTCTCTCTCTCGCTCTCTCTCTCTAATATACACAATGCACGGGCACACTAACATTATTTTTAATCACCAGTGGGCTATATTTCGTCAATGACACTTTATTTCTCCTCCTTTTATGGGGCTGTTGAAAAGTCTGCATGCTGCACTGTGCTCAGTTACCCGGGAACCTGCATATAAATCATGCTGGAAGGGTATCTGGCCTGGATCAAAACGCAGTATCAGACAATCACCGCATTGCACACATCGTAAAGATGGTTAAAGGGAATACGTCATTATTTCTATACTTTCCGTTTTCCTTTAAGATGTACTATAGGCTATATATATATTGTTCCATGCTGTTGGGTGTATGTTTGTGATCCAAAAAAAAGTGGATATAATGTATTACTGTACCAATTTTGAGAAAAGTTTCAACGACAATCATTTGTGATGAAGAAAATCATGTTTAAGGGTTTTTTTTGTCAGCCACGTTGTTAGCTTGGTCTGTACCATAGATTGCCTATTTGAGTTACTGAATCATGTTATTAGTCTTCAACAAAACGGACGCCATAGCAAATTAATAAGGCATTGTGAGCTCTTGCTCTCGCTTTCTGGTTATTATATTCCAGGGTTTTATGTTCTGATGCCAAAAACACAAACTGTGATTATGAAATAACACCCGCCAATATTGCTTCTCTCTCGCTAACCTCATTATAATGTGCTTCGCTGCTTCAGTGTCAACAACCAAACGTGCCTTGGTCACCTTTACTTTGAGCTCTTGAAAACGATGCATCGCATACTCTCTTCAATTTCACACAAAGGTTGAGGTTACCCTTAGATTGTGTGTCAAACGCCAGACACTGGAGATCATTGTGATTGTATTTTTTTTAGTTACGTTTTTTTAATGTTTCATTTTGCTATACGTTTTATTTCTGATGGATCATTTGTTTTGTACGCATTTTGAAAACAAAATCTGTTCTGTTTTATTGACTGATCATGGTGTTGTCCAATAAAATGTGTAAGCCGAATCTGATATTTCCTTCAGTAAGTAAGTGCTTCAAAGTACAACCGTATGCTTTTCACCCGTTGGCCCATGAAGGCAAAACACTGGCTTGATTTCCAGACCACTCCGGGACCTTTCTTTTCATTCATTTTAATCTGAACTCTGCCCACACAGCAATGTTCTCGGTGTCCCATACATAATTTACACATACATTGTCCCCCCCTAAATGAATAATTTCTGTTCATGTTTGAAATTCATGATACGCCCTTATGCGATGTGTGCATAGTTGCTGATCAAGCTGTGCTATTTCCATGGCCTTTTCTGGTACGCAGGCTGTTGTCCCCATGCTCCCATCGACTGTCCCTTGTGCCTTGAAAACATGTCTTTCTGCCATTAAATCTTTTCAGGGGCCTATAGTTTTTTGTTTTTTATATCCTGTAAGTTCAAGGTTGAGGATTTAGGACATGTAGAACATCCCTGAAGTTACTTCCATGACCTCACATGTTGTGAGTTTCCCAATTCATCAATGAAAAGGGCTTTGGTTTTTTTTTAAAACGGGCCACAACACAGGGCCCGATTCTTTAGATCTGTCATGTTGTAGGCCTTTGTCGTCCTTTGCTGCTACCACAAAGGAAAGCAGTAAGCACATGAAAAACATGGGAGAAGATGGCCTGTCAGAGCCATCACAGGATGACGCGTAGTCACGTCTTGCCGTTGCTGCCAGAAAGACCCGGCCGTGTCGCTTGCCATTTGATGTAGGGAAGTACGGCGGTGCCTGGATATCAACTCCTAATTAGCACGCTAAGAAACTCCCACAAGCCGTGAAAGATCTGAGGCTTATTCTGATTGATGGTCGTAGCCTAACATCTTCAAATACCTGGATGAGCCTCGTGATGAAAACTTCTGGGAGTCTGAAACGCAGGGAAAACGGGGTGATTAGTGTGAACGGAATTTGGAGTGGAGCCATGTTTTTTTTCTTTAACCTCAATGTGTGTGTGTGTGTTCGTGTTTGTTTGTTTGTGTGTGTGTGTGTGTGTGTGTGTGTGTGTGTGTGTGTGTGTGTGTGTGTGTGTGTGTGTGTGTGTGTGTGTGTATGGCCTGCATAGCCATAACCAGAGTAGCCAAACCCATCGTCGTCATCTTCTTCTCCCCCTCAAGAACCTTGAGCCATTTGTGACAGAGGCTCTTTACAGACCTGTCACCACACATTCGTTAGCCCCTTGCTTAATTAACGATCTGAGTCCCGGGGCCCTGGGCCTGACGAGATGCTTTGTGAGCAGGGAGATTGCTGCGTGTCGCGGGTGCTCACATCAACGCCATGATGCATGAGGAGAGTGACGTAGAGGGTGTGTGAGAGAGGGGGTGGAGTGGGTGTAGCCATGGTTATTAAATGTTTACCATAATAATGTGCAATCAGTGATGGAGGAGGGAGGGAGGGATGGATGCTTTTTTTTCTCGCTCAGTTTGACCTTTGACTGCTCAATCTGATCAGGAGATGGAGGAGGCGGAGATGATTGAGGGATGAGAGACTGAGAGGAAAGATCTCACTAGACCGGAGGGTAAATGATGGACAGAATGTGCTTACAAAGAAAGAGGATGAAATGCCCATGGGAAAAGAGTAATATATGTGTTTATATATATATATATATATATATATATATATAGAGAGAGAGAGAGAGAGAGAGAGAGAGAGAGAGAGGGGCAGAGAGAGAGAGAGGGGGGAGAGAAAGAGAGAGAGAGG
This sequence comes from Setipinna tenuifilis, assembly GCA_030347295.1. Taxonomy (NCBI): domain Eukaryota; kingdom Metazoa; phylum Chordata; class Actinopteri; order Clupeiformes; family Engraulidae; genus Setipinna; species Setipinna tenuifilis. The sequence continues at coordinate 15,766,154 of CM059283.1, forward strand.
GAAGAGAACAAAAGGAGGAAGAGAGTGCCCTCTGCTGGTAGAGAAATCACCCAAATAAACACAAAAGTGAAATACAAGACAAGACCAGACAACCTACAGATAAACATAGGATCAAATCACATAGGATCGGATCGTATCACATGGAATAGGATGAACAACCTTTCTAATAGCTGTTGAAATGGCAGCTGTGAGGTCTAAAAGTTCTACTTAAACCAACCCCGCAGTGGCTGATAACCAAGTCATGACAATTTGGGATGCCATTATTTGCACAATAAACACGGGCAGAGAGGAGAAGGGAAAAAAAATCGACCGAGAATTGCAGTGGGGGGGAAATTAAGCTGCCTACACATGGCTGTTCCTGGATGAAAACACAGACGCTGAACAGCAATTTCACCCCGCAATCCCAGGCTCAGAGGAACAATATCTCATCAAAGCTATCTTTTACCACATTAACCTCGAGCACGCACGGCTGGGCTCGATTGGCGGAGCAAGGCAGGCAAGCCTCGCAAGCCTCATCATCAAGCACATCCGTGCATGTACCTGTCATTGTACTGAGACTTGTTCGGAATGTAAATAGCAGCAGAGGGTGGTGTGAGTGAAAACGTTGCTGAGAGCTTGTAGGGGCCCCCCTTATCAGATGCGTATGTAGTGTTTGTCACAGAGGAGGGAAAGGGAAGGGAAGAGAAGGGAAGGTAAGGGAAGCCTGTGTGTGACCACTTTGATCCTTACCACATGAATCCACGGCGGGCGGCTCTGCTTAACACACACTGAGGCAGCCCAGAGGATGCGTCTGTCGGGCAGGCTTTCATCTAACCGTCTGTGCCGGTGTTTGTGTGATGTGCTCGTGTTACCAGGTAAGTGGTTTAAACCCGCTTACATCACCCTCCTGTTTCAGGGTTTGAATAGGGAGGCACCGCAGTGTTTTTTTTTCCCCCTCTTCCTCCTTCCTCTTCTTCTTCTTCTTTTTTTGGTAATGCCAGGGAGGGGCTGAGCATCAAAGAGGCAGGGGACTTGCATCAGTCACAGATGAAAGTGTGAATATTATAGACAGTCTTTACAACAGAGATGGAATTCTCAATAAAAATGAGTGGGGGAGAGAGGAACCAGAGTGAAAAATGAGTTTCAGACTCCATTCCTGTCTGAAGTATGTCCTAATGGAATAGATAAATCTCATGAATTGCTAAAAAAAAATCCCCATAAGTAAGAAAGCGCTCTCATTTTCTCTATTTCAATGTGCATACATTCCCCTGGAGTACCACCGGTGCCAGTCATAGGGGTCATGGATGATGACACATGGGATTCAGTCCAACTACCGGCTGCTTTAATGCTCTGGCTTTGCGGGGAGAAGGAGAAGAAGGACATACCTAGAAGAGAACACTGAGCCAGATAAAATGGTGAACAGTGTGCCTCTTTGCTGGCGTTTCTACCTTATTCTAAATAATGGCCACTGTATCTCTGTACGTTTGACTTAACCAGGAAAACAAATGAACATTTGTTTAAATTAGCACTACTGTAGCTTTGAAATGGATGCAATGTGTCTCAGACTACAGGTAGAGGAGGTAAAACAGATCCATGCCAAAGCTCTGCACAGAAACCTCGGGAAGTAATGGATCACTAGTTGCTCATGCTGGTCATGCTGATCTGTGTAATGAGTGACCCTAGGACTAGGAGTCCCCTTGGAACACTCTCTAACTCCAAAATTACACATTAGATAGACCACATAAACATTCCCTTTTTCTAACATTCTTGCCAGACCTTATTACGGGCTAAATGTTACAATAATAAGAATAATCACACAAAGGTTGAAGAAAGAACCTTTCTGTCACAATGGCCCTGCTGCCTGTCAGTCAGCAGTGTGTCCTTGAAGCCTGTACAGTCAACCCATGACAGCATCCATCCAAGCAAATGAGTGAAAATGGAATAATAAAATTCCACACAGACATGTAAAAATCATTCCTGTGCGAGTGTGTGGGTGGTAAGGCCCTCCTGCACACGTCGCACTCTCTTGTTATCTGCACAGGCTTCTCCGTCAGCTCAAAGGCCAAGGCCTGCTGCACGAGCAGATACAAATTGAGTTTTTATGATCCCTGAGGACATCAATGTTGATCTGCTGTCCTGGGCGAAAATGTGGCAGCACACATAAAAAAAAAAAAAAAAGCAAAAAGCAAATTCAGAGAACATGACAGGCATTTGTTAGAGGGGTTTAGCACAAACACGTTTCTCCACTGTGAAGGCACAGCACAGCACATCATGAAGAGACACCTGCATTAGGCAAAATTAATCTCACTTCAAGCCTGCAAAAAACGACGGACAAAAGGGTTAGCATTGCGCAACCTGCCTTGTTTTTCATCCATCACACTCTGGGGTAATAAATTACTCCATTACTGTGAGACTGTGACCCGACTGTGCCAATTGCCCTCCTTGATTATTTCACCCGGTGAAGAGTACACAGTATGCCCTCATTGTCCGTGCAAACCATGCAGACAAAAGCATTCTTTTCTGAATAAGCCCCCCACTTTTTTCATTACCTGGCTTTTGTTAAAAAGGGTAGTTGCTATTGTCATAACAGCATAATGAACATCCTCGCAAATACTCGAGCCACACTGCTCAGTAAAGATGTTGTGCTGCTGTCTCTCTCTCCCTCATTGTCAGTCTAATTAGAGCCAATCGACTTTGCTTGCTTGGTGAAAATGTCTGGCATCAAAGGAAGTGCTATTCATTACCTTGCGGAAGCAATGTGTGGATCTGAATGCAAGTGCAGATGCATTCATTACCTAAATGGGTGGCCTTGATAAGCAAATACAATTACCTGTGTGCTTCAGATATGCTTGGGGGTTCTGGAGAGTGGAGACTGTCACAGTAAGCAGCTCTGTGGCCAATGCGGTCAAAGCAGCTTTAAAAAATCTTGGTTTAAAACTAGCAATTAACTGACAAGGCTTGCAAAACATTTTTTTTTTTTAAATCTCACACTCACAAGAGCACAGCTGATGCTGCTAAAAGGTTTTTTCTGGCGTGCTAACTGGTGTTTTTTGATATAGTTGTTGATAGCTGATGTTGTGCTGTGAATGCATTATTTACATATCAGAGGCTTCCTGACCCAAAAGGCAGAGCTGGATAGTGTATTGCCTAGGGGCTTGGCGATTGGCATGAAAGGTTTGTTTGAATTTCCTTCACATGAGCATGTACTAACAAGATTAGATTGAAGCTACTACTAGTCCTAGTGGGAATACTTTATTTTAACAGCCTCTTTGGTGTATCGCTGTGTAACAAAGTGTAACATAATGAACATACACTGGATATACCCTAACCTCTAAGTCCAACCCCTATACCTTGCATCATGTAGACATATAGTTTTACATATTTTTATTAACAACATGCAACATTATGTACTTACACTGTGCACACCGGTGCCCTAACACTGACTTTAACCCTTATTCTAGCCCTATGGTACAACATAAGTACATAGTAATGCATGTTATTACACGCTTTTGTTACGCAAGTACTTCATGATGTAGCTAGACTGTAACATGAACCATGAAAACAAAGAGTAACAGTTCTGGTTGCCTACAAAAACATGATGCAATAAGTGAGATGTTGCTGCATGGTTTCAGATAAGGGTGTATGTTTGGTTTTTAGCTTTGGTTACGACACAATGGAAAAACACAACGCCCTACAAAGAATATACTCACAAAAGTGAATAAACTATTTGTTGTATAAAAATGAAATGCATGATGTTGGTAGGGACGGTTCTGTCTTCCCAAAAACATTGGTAGTGTGGCATATCTCTGTGGTCCACATGTAAACCCACAGGCTTGGCCTTTCAGATGAGTGTGAAGCAAAGAGAAACAGCATATGTAACGATGGTGTTTTGTTTTCAACACTCTAGAATTGGGTTTGTCAACACGGAGACAATATAAGTGCTTCTGCAGTTCAGCTACAAAAGCCAAAGACATAGGAACTCTCCCAGGGGATGAGGAAGGCAGAGAGAGGGAGTGAGAGATTGAGGGATGAAGAGAGAGAGAGAGCGAGAGAGAGAAAGAGAGGAAGCGAGAGTGGGAGAGAGAAGGTGGGGGCTAAAGATAGTGTAGCGCAGTGAGGGGAGGGAGTGTAAGATTAGTCATCCTCTGAAATATTGCATCTGCTCTCATAAAGACTACTGTTAGTGTTCACCGAGGCCGTGCCATATGATGGGTATGATCATGCCCGCTGCGGTATATAAAATGGAGATTTAAAGAGAGAGGGAGGATGGGGGTGGGGAGCAGGAGAAAGAGAGAGAAGGAAAGAGATAAAGAGCCAGAGAGAGAAAGAGAAAGATAGAGAAAGAGAGAGAGGATGAATAGAAAAATACTTTCTCACAATAAGAAGGTGCTAAGGACAGAAGTGAATGCCTGTCCAAGGCCAGTCTGTCTGGTTGCCAAGGCCAACATACCTTGTCACACAGAGCAAATAGACGTCTTTCAATCAGTTGGAATGATGACATTTCAACATTTTTAAAAGGTTTTGCTTTAAGGCCAAGAAAGTAATTTGGGAACATTTGTAATATTTTATGAAGTGTACTCCATTTTGAATAGGGGAAAAAGTAGCTTCTAATAGAAACCTTACGTTTTGGTCCTCTACTATTCACTCTTGATTTAAATCCTAATAATGACCATATTCATACTTTTGTATGACCCTACCTATCTGTATTTTTTATATATATGTATTTGTTCCCCGTTTCGAGACCTCTTAACAATTGCGAATGATTGCAAATACCTGCAAAGGATGTTGGTGGGTTTTATGTTTATTGCCTCAATTACAAAAGAAATAGTTGCCCCTTTACAGTAAAAAAAAATCTTTTGGCCATGTAATTTAGAGCAAACATTATAATATTCAAGGCCAACTACCCACACAATCCATTCCCCTCACGTTCCTCCTTTCGGATAAGATATATTTACACGAGGTGGACCACAAAAGGGAGCCTCTGCATACTGATAAAGGTGCCATCAAGCGTCGCATTGGTTCTGCTATATGTAAATTACATGTATTTGCATTAAGTCCGGGGATCAGAGATTGATCCTACTTAAATGTTCTTTAATGCCTTTGTTTTCTTCAAAAAGTTGAATCCAAAGTCTCTGGATAAATATTTTCATAACTTGTCTTGAAAAGACAAACCAAAGGTGTTTTCAGTTATTATGCTTGAACGTTGATGAGATTATTTGAATAATTGGGTTTTTTAATGCTGAAAGTGATTAGTTCAAGGAAAACCAAACAAATTAATCAAGAAGTGGAAATGGCTTAGTTAATCCAATACGAAATTTTAACAATCTTCTCATCCCTACACACTACTAGACGAACAATCCACTGACCAATGATTGTTGGTTTTACATCTAACGTTTCAACGAAGATTGAAAGAAAAACATACACTTTTAATGTAAAACATTTAACTGATCGAGAAGTTTCATAGTGACCTTTTCTGTCTACATCACCACTGTAATAATAATAGTAATAGTAATAATAATAATACATTTTATTTATAAAGAGCCTTTTAAAAAGGGTTTCTAAAGTTTATGTTTGCTGAGGCACATTCTCTCTTGTAGGCCCTCATTTAAACAATCTATGTTATGGGCTCTATGACAGACTAAAGATTTCATTTTTCCTGACAAGCTAGTGAGTTGAAAAGCTGTGCTATTAAGGAAGTGCAATCAAACTGTCATGTCCATTTTCAGCCGGGTACAAACGTTTGGTGTAATCGCACTGCTAAAGGTCCAAATGAATTGTTATAGACAGACTAAAATTGGCCAACACATGGACGATTGCATATAAATGATTCAAACTGGTGTAGTTTCTCTGGAAACACAATTTTATTAAACTGAACCAAACAGACTACGGTATAATATGATTTTTAATTCCCGTGGAGTCATGCAGGGCAGTGAAAAGCAACAAGTATATATTTGGTCAGTTTCAATCAGACATTGTAGGGCCTTTGAAATAATCAAGCATAGTTTTTATCATTGCCAGCAGTTGTGTTTGGGTATTTTTTGGGTTGATCTACATGTAGTAACACTATCTACAGCTTAATATTCAGATCACAGAACAAAGATGGAAAAAGGATGAAATGAAAGTGCTCTCCCATATGTTGAAATGTCACAGTGCTATGATTTACATTGCAAATCACGGATAATCATCTGTTAAAAGATATTTGATGTGCAGCTTAATTTGCTGCAGTAGGTGAAAGGCTGTCAAGCTGAAGGGTATCACTAGGAGTTCTTCACCTTTCCTGACCTTTATGGTTACATGACAGCCGTCGTTGTACTGTTAAGAGCTATAATATCTTTTGCGAAGCGTATGCTGTTGTAGGCACTGGGGAGACAACATTTAGAGGCACATTACAGAGCAAACACTTTCTAAGGTGCCAGCAGTATTTAAGGAAGTCTAGCCTGTTAACATCATCTGATTTTCTCATCTAGAATCACTAGATGAGACGAATTGCTCTTTCCCATCTACAATTAATATATTCATTTAAAGTCCTGTTCACCTGAAGTCCCATCACTTGGAGTCCCATATTTGCCATTTCATGAGCAAATGTGTTCAAACTTAATTAACATACATAGGTTACTTAACGAACTAACATAGGTTAGTTCCACTTCATTAGATGGAAATAGGCCTGTTTGGCATGATTACATTGGGTTGATTTAGTAAATTGTCTTTTTGTCTTTTTGTGTGTTTGTGTGACCGGTAGACAATAATAAACTTGAGCAGAAGGATACAACAAAGATGGCCCACCAGTATGGCCCCCGGAGATGACAAGAGAGCAAGTGAGTGCGTAAGAGAGGTCATAAGAGCAGTAAGGAACAGACCTACTGGGGCTTGGAGGAGGACATATTGGAAAGGTCAAGTATGAGGGTCAGAGCCAGAGGAAGAACCAGAGGCTGATAAATTAGTTACAAACACTTTTCTTTTTCTTTTCTTTTTTTTCCTGGTGTGAGGTTTTTTTTTGCATGAATGTAAAACTGGATGTGTTTATACCGCCATTAAGATAATATGTTCTGTAAAAGTATGACCCAATGAAACAAAAACTAAAAAAACAAAGGAGTCACAAACACAACAAACAAAACAAACAGATTACAAACCAGCCCACTCCACTCAAAGCTGACCTGAACCATTCTGATGGTTGATTTGGGGTAGTGGTTCACCTATTTTAACCATCAAAAGGGACCATTGAAGCTGAATTTATGCTTATCATTCCCATTGTCATTTATTTGTATGTGTCTTGCATTCATATGTGCTTTGTGTGCTTGTTAAGTTTTTCTTTCTGTTCCGGTGTTGTTCTTATTGTCCCTCTGCTGACTGGCAGTGTTGTATCTGTTTGTCCCTGGGAAATGATTGGAGGTCCACCCTTAAAATACAGACCCTTTATGTCAAGTCAAGTCAAGTCAAGTTAAGTCAAGTCAAGTCAAGTCAAGTCAAGTTTATTGTAACCCCAGTTTATTGTAATGCCAGAGGGCAGATACTTTTGCAGGCCAGGGCAACATAACACCATGGACACCCAACAGCACAAAAGACAACACACAAGACAGCATCACACAACTTAAAAAAGAAAATGCAAGACTTACATAGCGCTAAAAATAGATAATTAAATTATGAGCATATGAGCATATGTCCTCACAGACACACACTTTCGGATTCTTTCTTCTGCCATGCCACTTCCTCGCTCCTTGTTTGGACCTGTGCCATCTTACTGCCATGCTCTTTGTTGCTGCAGCTGTTGCTGTTGCTGCTCTTGGAGTTAGAGTCTGGGAGAAAGGCGCAGACTTGCAGTGGCCTTTGTCTTTTGTCTTATTTGCTTACTTTTTTATTTACTGCATCTTTATATTATCATTAGTTACTTCTTTGTCAAATAAATTCCTTAAAAATTCACTGTGTTGTTTTTCATGCATTTTGCTGTTTTGGGTAAATACTTTTCACTGTTCACGTTTCCAAACCCTAGATGATTAAGGGATGTTACATTGTGTTTTTGTGACAGAACATGGATATCAGTCACAGATTTCTGTTGGAGAAAGCTTAGGCAGTGTGTGAACAAACAACCATTTCAAGACACCCAAATTACAAGCCAACACGCCCTACAGTGTGAACTGCACAGTAAGAGTGTTAATGGTGTTGAAAGTTATCTAGTCTAAACATAGGATCAGGAGGAGGGAAACCACAAGGAAAGCTGGTCCATATGGAATAGGTATGTGTGATTTGTACATTGTTTTTGTTTAACGTAAAATGTACAAGTAAAATGTCTGATAGTAAATGACATACAAATTGTGCGAAGAGGCACATGTATAATTTATACAACTCGTGATGAGTATGTACTCTATGTGTTATACTTTTGCCATAATTTATGAATCAGTCATGTAGTTGGCAGTTTAAAATGATTTGTTTTCCATTTCTTTTTCGTATGGGTAGAGCTATTCCTAGGCCTGAACACTCAAAAATGCTGTGATGCCTCGCTGGGTCCAGCTGGTACCGAAATAGTGATGATTTAGAGACAGTTACTGTAGTTGCTGTTTTATCATCACGATCCCTCAAGTGCCCCAAAGCAGTGTTTGATTTGAGGCAATGGCGCATCATAAATGAATGATATTAAATTTGATTTAATATTCTGGCGTAAAACTGAAATGGAATATTCCTGAAGTTATCGTCCCTAGACATTGATCCAGCTCCTGCGGCTTACCTGAAAAAAGACCAAAAAAAAAAAAAAAAATGAAATAAATAAAAAAAAAACTCAGCCAGACAGGCAATTACTCTAGCTAGTTTTCCATTGGAAGACATTCCAGACTCTCCCCATGGGAATGAGTAAATATGATCACATTAGAATATGGTGGCCAACTCCCCTACTGCTGAGCTCATGGGTTTTCAATTTTTTTCTTGTGTGTGTGTGTGTGTGTGTGTGTGTGTGTGTTGCTTGTTTTTTGGTCGGTGAGGCGAAGGGGGGGAGGAGGGAGGGATGTACAGCCCCAGCCGGGCCGGGCCAAACCCACATTCGCTGCATTCAGTGAGGTCTGGAGCTGTTCCACTGGATGGCTGGAGTGCTGTTGGGACTGTGGGGGCTGCTTGGCTGGCTGGGGTGGCTGGTGGGATGGGGGGGGGGGGGTGGCTGGGCTGGCTGGGTTGGCTGGTGGGATGGGGGGAGGGGGGGGAGTTCGCTGGCGGGGTGGCTGGGGTGTAGCTCTCTCTCTCTCGAGCGTCGATGCAAATTGCATAGAGCTTGTGATTGCATCAGCTTTCGCAGGCTACCTCAAGAATGCTTATTCCTAATAAAATGGATCCAAACGCTGTCATGAAAATATTTCCAAATGAAATGTTGTTCCATTTGTCAGCACCTCGGCCTTGTAGCTGCAAGTCAGTATTTTTTTTTTCCAAAAATGTGGTTCAACAAAACCTACTCTCTTTTTCAGACTTTCCCATTTATGTCTGCTAAAAAAAGCCAAACGGAGCTATGGAAGTTTTGGCCAGAGACTCTTTCCACACACACACACACACACACACATACAGGGATATACACACACACAATTAAAAGTGACCATCAAATATCTTGTAAGCCTAGTGAATGTCTGTGGTGTTCCTGTCTTTTTCTTGTGTGATTACTCTCCCATTCTCTGCCTTGAGAGTGCCTTGAGAGAACGAACGCTCTCTGCTGATGGTGTTATAAAAAGACTCGAAATTAATTATGGGAACAGTGGCAAGAGCTCACGCCGATGTGTAAGCGTGTGCAAACGGAAAAGGCGGAAGCGGGAGTATTGCTGGCAATAACACATTAACAGCCCCTGTCAAAATGACAAGAGCAGCCTCTTTGAAGGCATGATCGTGATAGCACTGAGAATTCGCCTACACCATGAACCCCAGCGGCCAGAGTGACACTGCCTAATCACCTATAAGGCTGGCGAGGCAAAAGTGGTTTGCTAGCCTTTTCCTAATTAGAGTGTCACATAATTACTGAATTCAAGTGTAGTTTTTTTTCCTCTGGAGCCAAAAGGCAATTAGAAATCTAGGGTATGGAAAGAAGGAGATGACATTTGCCTCTGAAATAATTTGCTATTTAAAAATAAAAAAAAAACATTCAATTAATGAAAATAGTAATTGCTGTCTTTTGCACTTTCCTTTTCACCATCATATCCTCCTAACCAACCTGTCTTAACCTATGCCTGTCTGTATGTGTGTAAGACATATGCAGATATTATACGCTTGCATGCGCATAAGTGTTGTTGTTCATATGACTTTGTGTTAAGCCATGGCTGTGAGATGCTCTCCCACAGGGCAAAGCAATTAGGCACCACATCTGTCAGTGGTTAAAGGGATTTAATGTTTATAATTACAGAAATTATACATTAATCTGTGGCAGTGGCTCAGGGATTGTGGGTGTTTGACATGAAAGGTCCAGCTGTGAAACATCCTGTCGGGCTTCTCTTTTATCTCTGCACTGCTTGTATTGTTTATGGAACTTGAAGTCTTCATGTTGCTAATTGGTTTATTTGTTCAAAAGCGCAAACTCTATGGATTGGTATTTAAAAAAAAAAAGAAGATGCTGACTGACCATATGGTTGTTGTTGTCTAGAGAGTTCTTATTTTTAGCTCTGATATATCTTTGAAGTCTGCTACTGCACTGTACTGTACTGTAAGTCTTTATGGACGTCTGCATTCTTGTACTGTTTATATGCGAGTGCCGTGTAAGCTACTGGATACTTTAATTTCCCTTTGGAAAGGATCTATCTATCTATCTATCTATCTATCTATCTGTCTGTCTGTCTGTCTGTCTGTCTGTCTGTCTGTCTGTCTGTCTGTGTGTCTGTCTGTCTGTCTGTCTGCCTGCCTGTCTGTCTGTCTGTCTGCCTGCTTGTCTGTGCCCGTCTGTCTGTCTGCCTGTTTGTCTGTGCCTGTCTGTCTGTCTGGCTGTGTCTGTGCCTGGTTCTTTTTGTCCATATATGTATTTGGATATGACTTTCTTGAACTATCATGTCTCATCTATGAATCATCTATACTTATTACATTAGTGTAACTGCATTCCACTCTTCTCGTCTAAAAGGTTTTGTTGTCATGTCTCAGAGCAGTCAGTTTTTGTGTAGAATGTGTGCGCTCTCTGGATCATATGAGTCACACTGACTAGTGTAGGCAGAAACATCCTGTCCTGTGCCTTTTGGCTGACTGTTGAAGTTGTCATCATGACTAACCTGGTTCGTGCTTATGTACCCTATACGAGTCCATGGAGCAATTGATGGGCAACCGATGTCGTGTCCAGACAAGATGCACTAGTCAGTGATTTTTTGGAAACCAGGAAAAAGCTCTGAAATATTGTATTGGCACTTCTCTTGCAAGGCTTGACTGGAATAGAACATTTAAAAGGCGTATGCTTCCCTATATTGCTTCTATATATGTGTAATGTCTGTAGTAAAAATGATTTTGATATAGCCTATTAAAGTCAGTCCCATTGGTCATTCTGATCACACCTAACATCACAGCTCACAGTGCACACAACGAAATTCAACCTCTGCATTTTACCCACCTGTCGCATTAAAATAAGGAACCAGAACGAAGAAGAAAAAAATGAAAACCTAAAGTAAGCTAATATTTTTCAGCATATAGGCTACTTATGTCAACAACATTGTGTAAGATATAGTCTGGAAAAGGGGTATATTCTCCTAAACAAACGCAAAGTAAATGTATTCTCTAGTGTGTTCGTATAATGCATTAATGGCTTGGTGCCCAATGAGCCGAGACAAAGTTTGCTCTGCCTCATTTTAGCTGCGAGGAGAAGCACCAGGGGAGCTGTAAAACATAGACGGTAAGACATTTGAGCAGCATACATTATGCATTGATTTAGCATATAACTAATCTCCGCAGGGCTATTTAGTTTATACCAAGTGACATTTATTATTGAAATATTTTTTGAAAAATGGACCACGAAGTATTTCAGATATATTTAGCCATATTAGATGCGATGACTGTTCCACTTTACTCTTTGAACACTAGATGTCGCTCTTTAGCTAAATAGTGGATGAGACTACCATGTAATCTTAGTGGTTTTATTAACACCTGTGCTCATTAGTAACAACGTAGTTATTTAAAAACTTATAAAATATTCAAAAATTGTACTTTCTAACTACAAACATGCATACTAATGATTTAATATTCGTCTACTTAGGAAAGACTGCAAAGGAAACCAGAAGATTAATGAGACAAGCAACCAAGCAACACCAAAGTAACCGACAGAGGGCGATATCGGTATCTAAGGCCGAGGGGATGCTCGAGGAAGGAGGTGAGCAAATGTGCTCCATCACCGCAAGCTTCTTCTTTCAAGGTCATTGGTACTACTGGTGGGAAGGACAGCTTGTGCATGTCCATTTTTAGTGAGTAACCATCTGGTCGGTGTCTGTGTTGAATCATACACTGAATATCAAATCCTAAAAGCCTGGGCTATTTAGTTTATTGTATGTAGGCTTTACATTTAGTTTTTGTTTTCAGTAGAACACCTTTAGACTTCATTATGAAAGCCCAAATCCCTTATATTGTAACAAAACATCCAGGTACATCTAGCTAGCCACTACACCATATGTAATGGTTTTATTGACTTATTTTCTCTACGGGGTGGAACCAATAGGCTACTGACAGTGAGCATCCAAAAGTAGTAGCTTCCTTGAACAACCTACCTTTAACGTGACACTAGCTCCAGTCAGTAGTAAAGAGGGGTGTGTCCTCAGACTGCCGTAAGCATCCTCTGGGAAAGAGCCTCTGTGCCTGCAGGGATTAATTGATTGTTGAATTAGAATGACCTCTTGTCAGCTTTCTCCTTCCTGACTTTTGCAAGAGTGCGATGGGGGTGGGATGGAGGAGGTTAGTGTCATTTTTTTTTGTATATGAAGCCCCCTCCCACCCTCATACACACACACGCACACACACACACACACACACAGACACACACACACACACAACACACTTTGTCTTAAGCAAACACGTGTAATTTGGTGACTCATAATAATCACTGTTTGCCTAATATGTTCAGCTTTTGTGCTGTGCCTACTAGACAGGCCTGAGACACATTTAAACAGCCCTGATTCACTAATGCACTGCTATTATAGTAATGACTATCTGGGGACATGTAGAGAAGTCAGTTACTCGTTGCACCACACTCATAGAAAAAAATAAAATATAAAATAAACTACAGTCTCTTTTACTTACAACAATTGTATCAACAGTATGTTGTCAGTGTTTCTCTGCAAGATTGTATTGCCTTAATTAGGTATGCATTTGCATCCAAATTGGAAAACATGCCTAATCTAAATGTAAATAACTAAACCTTGCTTAAAAAAGTGTAATTATCACTGGCTTTAGATCAGGCAAAGCCTCCCTTGATGTAATCTAACTCGAAGTGGAAAAATACTATCTGACTGTTGGGTTATTGTGATTCAGTGAGCTCTCCTGAAGCTGTTGAGCTCTCAATCACTGAACTGTATCAGATCCACCATCTTAACTGCAGCTATGCCACAATCCCCCACTGCTCTGGTAGTCCCCCAGGAACCCTTCACCATCAGGAGGATCTGTTCCTCTGTCTCCTCTCTCTCAGCATCACTGACCTCTCTCTCTCTCTCTGTCTCTCTCTGTCTCTGTCTCTGTCTCTCTCTCTGTCTCTCTCTCTCTCTCACCTCTCACACACTCTCTCACCTCTCACTCTTCCTCTCTCTTCCTCTCTCTTTATCTCTTTTATCCCCCCTTTCTTTCTCTCTCTCCATGTATCTTTCTCTGTCTATCACTCTCTCATTATTTCTCTCTCTCTCTCGTACTTTCTCTCTGTATCTCTTTCTCTCTCTCTCTCATTCTGTTTCTCTCTATCTATCTCTCTCTTTCTCACTCTCTCTCTCTGTCTACTGTGTGTTGCATGGTCCAGCACGTTCACACACACACACACACGTACACCTTTGCCTTTATACCTTTCCACAAAAAGAATGAGGGATGAATACAAACAGGCATTTTGGCTCACCAACAAACACACACACACACACACACACACACACACACACACACACACACACACACACACACACACACACACACACACACACACACATCACATTTCTGTTTCCATTTCTGCTGCACTGACTTCCACAGTCACTCTTGCACCTAATCTCACAGAAGCACATTTAATCCATCTCTCTTTCAATCTCACAAGTGTATGGATGTACGTATATGCATGCCTCTTTCTGTATAATCTCTCTCTTCCTGTCTCTCTTTCTTCATCTCTTTATCTTGCTTCCTGTCTATCGTACACACACACACACACACACACACACACACACACACACACACACACACCAATATATTTCCTCTTTCTTACACAGGTATGGAGGGGTACCTCTTTCTCTCATGCAAACACTCTTAACACCTGCAGACACAAGACAAATACACACAGACAGACTCTCTCTCTCTCTCTCTCTCTCTCACACACACACACACACACACAAACACACACACATACACACACACACACACACACACACACACACACACATACACACACACACACACACACACACACAAACACACACACATACACACACACACACACACACACACACATACACACACACACACACACACACACACACCCCTCCTTCTGTTCCCTCTATCCCTCTTCCCTGCCGTGCGTCTCACACTCCCTCCCTCTCTTATTCTCTCGCTCGCCCACCATTTCCTTCCCGCACTCCATTTCCCTGGCGACCGATGTAGCGGGGACCCGGCGATAAGCGATCTCCATGGAAACAGCCCAGCAACAGGCTGGCCCCCTGTGCCCAATCAGAGCGCTCGGTGCCCTGGGCTCTCCTCCAATAGCGGGCGACAGCAGCAGCAGCGGCAGCAGCAGCTTGCCGGCTACACGGGCCACCAAGGTGAGCGCTAGGGGGCTGACTGCTTCCTGACTTACTTCCTGGTCAGTATATATATAATTAGCAGCCCAACCCCGCCCCCATTCCAATGGCATCCCACTCACTCACTCAGTCACTCACCCAATCACTCAGTCACTCTCTCACTCACTCAGTCACTCAATCACTCAGTCACTCTCTCACTCACTCACTCAATCACTCAGTCACTCTCTCTCTCTCACTCACTCACTCACTCACTCACTCACTCACTCACTCACTCACTCACTCACTCACTCTCTCACTCACTCACTCACTCACTCACTCACTCACTCACTCACTCACTCACTCACTCACTCACTCACTCACTCACTCACTCACTCACTCACTCACTTCCTTACTCACTTCCCTGTCTGATCATTCCCTGTTGTCTCCACTAAAAGCCCATTCTAATTCCGGAATGTTCTGTGCAGGATTACTGCTATTAAGTGCTCTGGCTCCTTATATAAGTCCCTCGTTGCCCACGCAGTGGAAACAAAAGAGATGGGGCAACTAATGTACAGTAGCAGCCCCTAAGGCAGCCAACATGTCTCATTCTGAGGCTGACGTCTAGAGTACACAGCGGGGTGGAGAAATGGTGAATGGATGGAGGAAAAGGGTCAGAAAACCAGTCTGTCCATCCATCGTAAAGACTTCAACTAGCCTTCTGTGTAGCAGGCAAAAATGAGGAGGCCACATTGTAATACGTCTAAACACATTAGTAGGCTTTTAGTAGAAGTCGAAAAAGGACCCGGACAGCTAGGAAGAATTCTGCCAGGATTTTACAGTGTGCATGTGTTTCCTGTAAGATGTCTGTATTGCTTGTGGTGTTTTTTCACAGGCTGCGGTGGCAAGAATAGGACTGCAGTTGTCAGTTTGGGAAGAGGACTAATTTTGGTAAATGTTTTGTTTTGTTAAAGTCTTTGTGATTGGCATTGTGGTGTCTGTGTTTGTCATTCTCATGGAGAAATAATTGCCCCTCTGACCGGCAATATTATTATTACATTACATGCAGCTGACACTTTTATCCAGAGAGACTTACAGTGAATTAGGTGACATTAGGGGACATTCCCCCTTGAGCCATGTGGGGTTAAATGCCTTGCTCAAGGGCACTTCAGCCATGGTGCAGGAAGGTGCTGGTTATTGACTCCCCCACCCATCCACATTTTTTTCTACTGCTAGGGGAATCGATCCTGCGACCCTTTGATCCCAAGACCAACTCAATCTAAAATGTGACCCTTCGATTCTAAGACAAACTCAATCAAAACGTGTCTCTTCAGCTTGTCATTTTAGGAGTCCCCCTTGGAGACTTGTTAGACACAAGGTAGAAACTGTAGTGATTCAGTTTTCAAGAAATGTATACTGATTAGACAAAGAAGGTACACAGAATTGAGTTACGCCTTGTGTTCAATTCCTACAATTTTGGGGGTGATACTCCTAGTCTCTGAAAAAAGATGTTGCTTTTACTGTGTGCAAGTCAGTGCTGCCAAGACTGTACTTGCCCAGCTGTCAAATGTAAAAACCAGACATCAGTTACAATATCCACAATATGCTTTTCCTGCATACGCTTTGCCACCTTTGACAGATTTAGCCAGCTTCAACTATGTCCAAAACTGTTCTGGGTACAGTGTCAGTTGAGTTATCTCCTTTGGCAGTGTATTCAGCGGCGCGCGGGGGGCTGTCCTGAGTTCATTCATGATGTGAAGGCGCGGCCAGAGAGCGACTTATGTCACAGGCCAACGCTGGTCACCTCCTGCAGGGCTGATGATGTAACGCCACAGCGTGTGCCGTGATGACACAGAGATCGATTAGGCAGGGCCAATCAGGAGCTCTCTTCACGGGGGGATTGTGCATGAGTTTGTTTGAGCTAGTTTAAGAGAACAAAAGTGTGTGTACATGTGTGTTTGTTTGTGTGTGTGTGTGTGTGTTTGTTTGTTTGTGTGTGTGTCTTCATCGCTCTCTTCCTCTGTTATCTCTGTATACATGCATCTGGAAGAAAATGTGTGTTTGTGGGTTTGCATATCTCGGGTCTGTGTGTGTGTGTATGTGTGTGTGTGTGTGTCGTGAGTGAAAGTGCATTCTTCATCAATGCCAGTCATCCCCATCGAAGTCACGTGATTGAGCAGGATGTGGTCTCTTAGCAACCAACCCTCTTCCTCCTGCTCTCTTACTTCTCTTCCATCTCCTTCCCTTCCCATGATCCCCCTCTCCTCTCCTCTCCTCTCCTCTCCTGTCCTCTCTCTCGGATGAGTGGGCGTCGGCACATGAGAGAGAGAGAGAGGGAATGCGTGAGAGGTATTTATAGTGTCCATGGTGAAAGGATGGAGAGTTACGTATCGGCTAAAATTAAACACGCGGTTGTCTCTTTCATGCCCATCACCCTCGCCGCCCCCTCCTCTCTCTCTCTCTCTCTCTCTCTCGACTGACTTCTCTCCTTTCCTCCATTTCTATCTCTCTTTCTCTCTCGGTCTCTCACGTCCTCTCACCCCTCCTTCGGTTGGTTCGATTCATTCATGGAAATCAGGGTTGTGGAATGTTCTGAACTGAACAAAGATTGATTTTTGATGATTGAATTTAGGTAATAAACAGGATGCAGAGATGTTGTTTGAATTTTGCACAGCCTGATGGAGTTGAACCTGATTAAGAAATAGATTTATCTCACAAAAAAATAAGATAAAGACAGAGCAGACACTACGTAAATATTAGTTTTTCCATTCAAAAGAAATGCCTACAATGCCAGGCAAAGAAAAGATTTTTAGAACATAGTTTTCATGTAAGCTGATAATTTGTTCCTCTATCTACGTCATAAATCATTCTAGGATATTTTTCACAAATGTATATGTATATATATATATATATAGATTTGTGAAAACTATCCCAGAATCATTCACGACATGCATGTTAACGTGTCTAACAAGAACCACCAACAAATGGTCAGATTTGACTGAGAATGCAGACATTCTTTGTGTTTCAATACAGCATGGTGGGCTGCGGTGTTAATCATGGCCAAAACTAGGTGCTGGAACACACAGGGGTGGCGTTTGTTCCCATTAAATCATCTGCATTGCCTCAGCCCTAGCTGTTTGTTCACTGAGCTGGAACTTTCTGAGATGGGATTTTAAGATGAAGTGTTTCAGGAGGAAACAAGTGTGTGTATATGTGTTTGTGTGTGTGTGTGTTTGTGTGTGTGTGTGTGTGTTTGTGTGTGTGTGTGTGTGTGTGGAGTGGGCACATGCGGATTTCAATTAGTTTAGATGGAGTGTGCAGTAGATTGATGCCGTTGATTGGCGAGGTGTGTTAAATTGATGGATTAGTCTACATCTTGCTCTGTTCTTGAGCTAGAACAAGGATGTACACAAACATACACACACACACACACACACACACACACACATGGTAGATGGTTCTACACGACCTACATACAGTAAATGTTTCTGTTACTACTGCTATAAGTCAAAGACTTTAAACAGCGCTGGGCCTCTGCTGTGTTCTTGCCCTGTTTTCTCCAACTAAGCTGACTAAAATAGAGGCACTCCACTGCCTTGACCCATGGGCAAACAGATGACAAAAAAGAGAAAAAAAAACACAAACACACACTTGCACAAGCTATAAAGGCATATTTTTTGAAAGGGGGGTTACTAAATAAGTCCTCCAGCTGGAGTCTTCTCCAGCCTTTTGAATCCTATGGCATCTGTATTCTATGGGACTTTTGTTTTTGTTTGTGACTGATAGACATTTTGCGCTCATCTCTAAAATACGTAACTATGTTTTAATGGCAAAAGCAATATGCAGGTCAACACTTTACTGGCATTGGCAAAGAGGCTACAACGAATCCTATTTTATCTATTTCTTAAGTAAAAAATTTAAAAAGTGTTCAAAATCCATAATACAATAGGTGTCAACATTTGTTGTAATTCAAGTGACACTATGTCCCTTTTGTTTGTTTTCTTACACGGCTTCCCCTATAGGCCAGGATTAAGTGTTCACTGCCAAATGGTTACTAACCTATGTTTACCTATGAAGTAGTAGTCCAAAAAGTCAAACAAACGCTATAATGTGTCATTTAACCATCTACCAACTTACAAAGATGGTTAATTAGACTTAAAAATGTGCAGAGTGTCCTTTTAATGAAGTGAGTCCCACAAGCATATCATACACTATGTAAAGCAGTGTAAAACCACATACATCCAACTCTATATATAGGGTTGAATGTGTGTGGTTTTACACTGCTTTGTTTACAGTTGGGCAAGAGCGAACAGCCCCACTGAAAGGCACATAGATTCTCATAAAATAGGGTGGTGAGCCATTCCTCTCTTTAAAATGGAACAATCATGCCAGTCATGACTCTAGCTGTGTTTTGGGGGCTTCAAAACAGCAACAATAAATGTACTGTGTTCTGGTGAGTAAGAAAGTTCGTTCTCTCTTTTTTGGTGTTTGTCTCTTTCTCTTGCTCTGTCTGTGTCTGTGTCTGTGTCTGTGTCTGTCTGTCTCTCTTTCTCTCTCTCTCTCTCTGTCTCTCTCTCTCTCTCTCTCTCTCTCTCTGTCTCCCTGTCTGTCTTCATCTGTCATGTCACAGTACTAAGCTGTCTCACCCACATCCACTTCAAGTTGAAGTATGCAAGACAAGAGTAAACATCTTCCACTATCTTCCACTATACAGCTAAGACAGCCCCATTGCCTTGATTTGATTTACACACTTTTCCTGTAACTTGAGGAGTCATAAATCTCCTGAAATGTTTAGAGTCCTGTGATTTAAAGATGTACAGGCTAGTATAGCACACAGAACAGAAGAGCACTACTGAACTAGCGCTTGAAATAGAACTTAAAATAGTAGTAGAGTCACAACAAAGATTGGTGATGAATTTCATCAGTCGCCATCCTGTCTGGTGTCTGACTCGTAGCTAATGCTAATTAGCGTAAGGTGCTGCTATTTCATGCCCCCTTCTAAAAAAACATGGCCTTTTGTAGGTGACTCATGAAATACACACTTCTGGCCTAAAAATAGATTATTAAAAAAATCTCTGTGGTACCTCCTGTCGAGGCAGAGTCGTGACAATTTATATATATATTTAATCGATCTGCATTATAGAATGCACTGACTAAAATATGGTATGATATAGGCTACTTGTAAGGGTATATGTGTGTCTGTGCCTATTTTGTGTGTATACATACATGTTTATATTATGTTTTTATATCTACATTATATTGGTGGCGTTTGTGTGTAATGACATTGTTGGTGTATGTGCATATACTGTATATACTGTATATATATGTATGTCTTCCACCCCTTGCATGGCTGCATTGCTGCACTTCAATGCAGGCTGGCATCTTAAAGAGAGGAGACAGCAGGACAAGATTCGTGATCCATGAGTTGGGGGATGGGTGCTGTCTATGTAAGGGTATGCATCCACACATACATTCATTTCATATGTGTGTGTCATGTTTGTGTGTACGTCAGTTAGTTAACATGTGTGTATGCGTGTGTGTCAGATTAAGGTCTTGAGGTGTGTTATTGGTCTTTATCCCCTTCTATATCACGCCATACTATGCAATCCAGGAGATTATGTAACTCACATACTTGTGACGCACCGCTAGGCTAAAGATGGAGAGAACAGGGGGGATGAAAGGAAAGAGGAGGATGTGAGGGAGGAGAGGAGAGGAGAGGAGAGGAGAGAAGGATGCAGAGAGCACGGCTCAGTAACTCTCCTCATGATGACAACCACGCGCACTCAGGGATGTTTTACACACCTCCATCAATCTCTCTCTCTCTCTCTCTCGTTCCCTCTATTTCACACGTTCTTCCTCTCTCTTCTTCTCTCCCACTAACCCCTATTAATCAATGTTTCTCATTGTCTCTCATTCTCACGCATCCTATGCCCCCCCCCTTCCTCCTTCACCAAGGTCGTTTGCAAGGACACCCTCATCACCACAGCTCACCACGCGATTGGCTGGCGTGACTGGCTGGCTGGCTTCCTCTTAAAGAGACAGTAACGGTCCTCCAGAACAGCTCCCCTCTCTGGCACACAGGAAGTCAGTTGCACATCCATATTTCTCCCTCAGGGAAGTCTTTTCACCCATTACAATGCTGCCTCTTTTCTCTTTGCTCTGTCTCTCTCTCTCGTTCTCTCTGTCCTTCACAAACACACACCCAGACACAGATGGATACAAAATGCTTAATTCTTTAAGACTTCAGAGAAAACGCCAGATGCTTTTTGCTGTAAGGGCCGTGTGTGTGTGTGTGTGTGTGTGTGTGTGTGTGTGTGTGTGTGTGTGTGTGTGTGTGTGTGTGTGTGTAACTGTAATCATTTAAATGGAGCTCTGTGTACTAGACGGAGCTGAAGTGCTGGGGATGATTTGATCGGGGCTCTCCTCTCCTCTCTGAATGGCAGGGAGGGAGGGAGGGAGGGAGAGGCAGGCAGGCCCAGCCCTAGACAAGGTCACACAGAGGGAAGGGGCATGTGTGTGTGTGGGGGGGGGGGCTTTGGAATCGATTAACCCCTGGAATAGGCCCGCCCTGGTGCCCAACCATGACCCGGCTCAGTGCGTACCCCCAGCGTAAAGATTTACTACAGTACTGATATTAGATTGACCCATGAGCACTTGTGGCAGAGAGGGAGAAGAGAAGGAGATAAGGGTGGGCGTGGGGGGTGGGGGGGGAGTAAGTCCGTGGGGAAATGAAGGGCAAAGCAGAGAGAAGTGGGGAAAGACTAGACTAGAGCCCAAAGATTGATAGAGAGAGAGAGAGAGAAAGAGAGAGAGAGAGAGAGAGAGTAGACGAGGCAAAGATGAGAGTGATAGGGTTCCGGGGGACACTGCTCGACACAGATCGATCAGTGGAATTCTAACTGTGTGTGTGTGTGTGTGTGTGTGTGTGTGTGTGTGTGTGTGTGTGTGTGGATAGCACTGTGGCGAGTTGAGTTCCACATAAATCCAGCCTGAACCACGGGGGAACTCTCCCCAGAGGGTAGAGAGTGACTGAAGTCTCCAGAAAAAGAAAACCAACTCTTCTACGCCACTCCATGACATACCCTCCCTCCCTCCCACACAAACACACACAGGTCACATCACATCACACCACACACACACACACACACATAGAAAATGCACACCTCAATCCCATAAATACACAAGCACACCCACTGACACACTCAACACAGTCTAAATTATTCAGAGGTGCACTTTCCCCAAAATGTCCCCGTTTGCTCTTCGAGTGGTCCAGCGTTAGCCTCGCCTCAGTGAACACCGCTGCAGGGCACGACTCCCTCCTTTAACCTGAGATAGTGCAGAGAGAGGAGTGGGGGAGAGAAGGAATACAAACAGACTGAAAGAAAGATGACAGGTGGGAGAGAGAGAGAGAGAGAGAGAGAGAGAGAGAGAGAGAGATAGAGAGAGTAAGAGTCAGAATCGGAGTCAGTCAGTGCTGTGTGGAAATGGCTTCTAGTAAGAGACCCCCCCCCCCCCCCCCCAAGTATAGTCGGCTTGACAATATCTCAAAGACAGACCTTACATAAAGCACTCCAAAAGCACTTTCATTTTACCATCACCGCAAACAGCACAAACATTGCCATACACTTGTCCTACTGTAAACAGACATCTATTTGTGTGGGTACATTTTTTCACAGCTTTGCATCAAAAAGTGCTTGGTAATGCTTGAGTGTGATGTCTACAGCAAAAATGTGTCCGTTTGCAATGCAAGAGGAGAGGCAGTCTGCAGCCATTGGAGGCTTTCCTGTATTGGTCTATCACCTTGCCGACTGGCGCTGTCTGTCCACTGGGTTTGCACTGTGAAGGTGTGTATAATTCAACACCTTCTCTGTCCCTGCTGTCTTTCACGCAGTTCATTTTTCCTTCTTATCTTTTCTTTTCTTTTCTTTCTCTCTTTGGCATTTTCATACTTTCCCCTTCGCTCCATCTCTCTTGCTGTGCAGTGGGGCATCAGGGAAAGCAGCAGAGACGGAGAGAGAGAGAATGATGGAGGAAGAGACGGAGAAGGGAGGGGAAAGGAGGACAAGAAGAAAAAACATTGCTGAAAGGCACATAGTTTCTCATAAAAATGGGGTGCCACAGAGAGCGAGTAAGAGAGAGCGAGGAGGAGAGAGAGAGAGAGAAGGGGGGGATTAGCAAGAGGGGCTTTCAAGTCATCAAAATGGAACGATTGTGCCAGTTATGTCTTCAGCTGTGACCTCAAGGAATCAACAACATTCATTGTCTAATTCATAGTTGAATTCCCATCCATCAAGCTAAGCATCAGTAAATGACTTCAGTACTGCAACAATAAATGTTCTGTGCTGTGTTAAGTGAGAAAAGAAATGTCCTCTCTCTTACAGTCTGTCTTGTTCTGTCCCTCCATCTCAAGACACAGTGCTGGGCTCTCATCGCTAAAGTATGCCAGAAGGAGACATTCTCACACACACACACACACACACACACACACACACACACACACACACACAAACACATTCTGTCACTGCTGTTATGCAATGTCACGTACGACAGACAATGTGAGAAAGGGGAGGAGGGTGGGTATATCTTTTGGTGTGTTTGTGTGTTTGAGTGCACATGCTACATTCTACTGTCTGTCAAAACCTAGAAGATGTGTCTGTTCTTTTCAAAGAAATCATGATTGGAAGCATACCCAAAGTGTGCCCCACTCCCAAATAGACACATCACATCACACACATGCACGCACGCATGTACGCATGAACGCACGTACACACACACACACACACACAAATTCACATGTATCACACACATACACACAAATATAAGTAAAGCAGCTCACATTACACCATAACTCACTGTGAGAGACTGGGCCTGTATGACAACTGTCAGCTCTTTGTTTAATTTACAACTAGTTCATCTCCTGTCATACCTTCCAGTGCTTATTATTATTATTATTATTATTATTCTCTCTGTCATTTAATTATTCTATCATATGCCAAGTCATTTGTCTCTCTGGCTTCCTTTTATTTATTTTTTAGGCGTCCTCTCATGACTCTCAGGGAATCCAGGGTTTAATGCATATTATGCACACACACACACACACACACACACACACACACACGTACACACACACATATGCACATGCATACTTAGTCAAATGCATGCATAACCTGAGATTAGGATTCAGATTATTGCTGTCTGATGAAATCAGATAAACTCAGATTAAACCGTCACTGCTGTGTATTAAGAAATAAGGTACTTCTTACTTGGACATCTACACACACGCAAGCACACACACACATACACACATGCACACACAAACAAACACACACACACACAGTGTCTCAAGTCCTCTCTCATAAAATGTGAAACATGCCATAAACTATGGGCTATTTATTTTCCTGCGTCAGCCACTGAATCAGGACCCGTCAAATCGACCAGACATGCTCATCAAACTTTAATCACTCAGCATTATTGCTGTTACATAAAAAGGCCTTTACCCACAATCAATAATCACTCATGTTCTCTCTCCGCAGCAAAACAACAGTAAGCCTATCACATTTGCGGTGACATTTGCAGTTTTTTTTTTTTCAAATTCCTGTACTCCCACTCTCGTTTCTCTCGACTCTCTCTCGTTCTCTTAGACTCTTCTTGCCCTCCCCACCTCTCTCTCTTTCTCTCTCTCTCTCCCTGTCTCTCTTTCTCTCAGACTCTCCTCGTCTCTTTTCTCTGTCTCTCTATGTCCTCAGCTGCCTCCTTTGATGTCACTGGGTTCACTGCCTGATTCTTGGACGAGATCACCTGAAATGGGAGAGGCTCTGTTGGTAACTGTGAGAGCTGCCCAAAAAACTGTCTGCGATGTCAGTCATTTTGAATGGTTTGGAAAGGGCACCGTGTTACTATTTTTAAGTCCTTCAGTCCATACTCCCGTGTAGTTGTCATGTGCATAGAATCAAGAATCAAGACATTTATTGGTACAGGTACAAATAGAAATAGAGACTGTGACAAATACTCCCTTATGTGCAATATAAAAATCTCTATTAATAAATAAATAAATATAATAATAATATTTTAAATAAATAAGTATGCAAGTTGAAGTTAGTGTAAATATTTAGAAACCTTATGGGTTGGGCAAAGAAGCTTCTTCTTATTCTCTCAGTTCTGGTATTAGGAGAACGTAATCGCTATCCAGAGGCCAGTCTTTGTTATTATAAAACAGTGTGACTGTGGTGGTGTATGTCTGTGATGATCCTTTTTGCTTTGTGAAAAATGACAAGAATTGCATCATCTTTGAGCACAGCGCTCTGTGTCGACCAAATTTTGTGCTTAGCGCATTGGTGTGCATGAATGACGCATGCACAAAACTGACCTACCGTCAGTTCCAAATTTGCCCAAAACACTGCAGTGTTTTTTACTGTTTCTGGGATGGGAGTTTAGGGTGACTTTACACTTAATATAACAGAGGTTATGTGATACCAGCAGCAGATTTTACTCATCGTTGGATAAGACATGATTCTGTTTTTTCCCCTCCATTCCTAGAAAGTGTGAAGGTTGTAAAGGCAAAATGGACCCAGTACATGAGTACAAGCCCCTCCAAAACAGATAAATCACTGACATTAAAAAAACTATTAAAATGATTGTTTGAGTCTGATTCTGTATTTGATAGTGTTCCCTCTCTCAGGTAGGACAAACAAAGGGAAATTCCGTTTTTGTTTAATACCTTTCAAGTCTTCATTACAGTGATAGTAATTTAGCAGGAGTGTTTACTCACGTGTGTTCTGTCCCTGCCCCTCCACAAATAAACGTGAGTTACGTGTTAAACGTGTTAGCCAGTCGTTTTTTATTGCAAAAGCTTGCAATTGAAGATAGAAGACTGTTTTAAAGGTTATGACAATGTTGTTGGCCATTTTGAAGATGCTGGATGTAACAGAAAGGCCAAGATGTGTCACATTTAAACCTCACTTTTCAATGGTAACAACAGGGCAGTAACTGACACAGGGCTAAAAGATAAACAATCAATCATCTTGCAAGTGGTTGTATGCATCTGTTCAGTGACTTTTCTCTCTGTCTTTCTTTCCAGCTTTTTTCTCATCCTCTTTTCCTGTATTTATAATCCCACACAAGGATCTTGGTTTGCCCTGTCCATTCTGTTCTTTGATGCCATGGTATACTTATGTGGACAGAGACTCCTTAAGGTCTTCCTACCGTTTGGATAACACAATTTTCATCATCTAAAAAGGCCTCTTTCTTTTTGCCTGTTAGTCCACTTCTTACTCAACGTTGCTGTCATGTCTGCCTCCAAATGAACTCAAGCTGTTTGATTGATAATGGCAGTCTGTAGTAACAACTGCACATCTCACTGCGAATCTGACTGTTAGTGTACTTTCTTCATGCTTTTGTATTGTATTGTATGTACTCATTTACCCTGTTTTACTAATAAAGGGGAAGTGTTACGCTATAACAAGCCCTTTTAACTGTTCTTGTGTGTGTTAATTGTTGTTCTGCCCAGAATTCTGTATTTGTGTGTTCTTTGTCTTGTCCTCCATCATCATTTTCTATTCTAAGAGGCTTTTATCTCTGTCTGTCCTCCACTCCTGTCTCTGTCCCTTTTACTGTCTGTGCAGAGTCAACAGGGACCGTCCATGTTGCACAGCCTGGCTGGCTGGCTGCCTTCTCTTTCTCCCTGTCTATCTCAACCTCTCTGTCTCTTCCTCTCTTTCACTATCTCTCTGTCTCTGTCTGTCTGTCTCTCTCTCTCTCTGTCTCTCTCTCTCACACACACACACACATTTTCCAAAAAGCCTCACACGCGTGCACACACACACACACACACACACACATACACACACACACACACACACACACACACACACACACACACACACACACAAACACACACACACACAACAGATGCCAAATCAGTCTGTGTGCCTCTTTGTGTCACCATGGGGCTGCACATTCCCCAAATCCAAGGTTCTGAAAACACTGTCTAATTGTCTAATCTCCATAGAACAGGTGCTGGCCTTCAAAATAAACATGCAAAGCTTCGGGTTTATGTCCTTCTGCCATGATGCTGACCCTTGTGTGTGTGAATGTATGTGTGTGCGTGTGTGTGTGTGTGTCTGTCTTCCTGTCTGGTCTCCGTTTGTCTACATTAGTGTGTTTCCTGCCATGAAGGGGCATACATTTGTTCATGTATCATGTGTCTATTGTAACATATCAACAATGAATAGAATACAAAGACTATAAAGAAATAGATGACATAAAACCACACTGTGCTGAACTGTAATTAGTACTTTTATACACTTTTAGTGGCTCCTCAGTTGTTACAGATATTCAGAGGTCAGATTGGCCAGATTCAGATTAACACACGCACAAAAAGGAGTAGAGTCACAAGATGTTGCATTCAGCTCATGAACCTTTTGTACTTGTCATGGCCTTAGAGATGCATCAGGCAATTTGACAGGGACTGTTTTATACAAGCGGAGTCGTACAGGACAAAGACAGGGGAGTGCCACGGCAGCTGGCATCATTGGCGGATGAAGACGGCTAGAATCGGCTCGGCTCTGTCATTCACCAGCATCATTGGCGCCTGGACCAGTGCACCGCCCG
The DNA here is from genome assembly GCA_030347295.1 of Setipinna tenuifilis. NCBI lineage: Eukaryota > Metazoa > Chordata > Actinopteri > Clupeiformes > Engraulidae > Setipinna > Setipinna tenuifilis. The sequence goes on from CM059283.1 coordinate 15,793,618, forward strand.
AGACGGCCACATCATTGCTACGCGGTGTACAATTCTACCACCTTAATCAAAAAGCAGCTCATGTGCTACTAAAGCGCATGCAGCTCTTTAAAAGTAGCAAGTGACAAAATTATTGTTTCTCCATGAAGCCCCTCGCCCACTCACACTTTTCATGACATCCTAGACGGTTTAACATTTAATTTATTATTTTATATAATTGAGCCAGTCGACTGCCTCTCGTGATTGCAGTGGTCGTTTTTCTCCAATCGGACGCGAGCTCAAGCACTTCCCCTATCATCACCGCCGCTGCACTGGTTGAAGTCAGCCACAACCCGTTTGATCAGCTGAGGAGACCCGACTGACTCTGTCGCAATGGGGGTAAGCACATTATGGTTTTATATGAACAGTCACATTATATGTTGATTAGAGCATGCTATACCGATTGATGGTTGTCTTTGCGTAATGGTGTACTAATTGTGAAAACTGTTCGAATCCCATTTGAATTATGCACACGACAAATGATTTACCATCATGGAATTTGATGTGGCGAACGGAGGTGCAACTGACTGGTTGACAAAAAAATCACTGCCACAAAATTCACAGATATTTGTGTTTTTCTCATCTCGGCTCAGTACTATGCCGCTTATCTCTCCTAGGAGTACCAGTCATGTCAGTCATTCTGTTAGCCAGGGCTCTTTGTCTCCAATAAATGTAAGACGGTTTTTCAATCAACGGCATTATAAAATGGTGTTTGGCACTGTATCGGTATATGCTGCTATGTATTTCAAATTGCGTCGTATGTGTACGTGTGCATGTTTATGTGTGTGTGAGTACATGGGCTCGTGTGCGCGTCTCTCTATCTGCGTGTATGTGTGTGTGCGCGCGCGTGTTTAAACCGGTGGTCCATTCCCAGCCGAGCGCCCTAGCCGGTGCGTCATAATGCGGTTATGAAGGTAGACAGACCTGTTGTAAATTAAAAAAAATGATTTCGACACGAATTGGGTTTAGGACTAATCGTCTCTAAGAGACAGGCTTGGTTCACCATTATTGGCACACTTGGATACACCTGTCCTGATCCTGTTTTTGCAGCATCACGACGCGAGTCTTGTCCAAAAAGATAACCTATCTATCTTTGCCTCGCACCAATTTAATGTCATACTAATCCCTTAACATATTCTGTGTTCCCCATTATATGTTTTAACAAATCGTGAGTTGCCACATAGAATGTATTTTTGAATGTTCTGATGTTGCTGTAGCTATGTCCCTCAAACTAGACTGCCATTTCATACTTTCCAGATGGCAAAAACACACTATTTCAGGGGTGTTGCTCAAGTGTGTGATGAAAGCCAGTTAAATAGAACAGAAGACACCACAGAATGATGAACGGATGCGTGCATAAGCTAAATGCATTCAGGGCTTCAGGACATTTGTGACGACGACCTCATCGATCACCCTTTTTTTGGCACAGGGTTGACGCCGTACAAGTCAAAATAATCGATGGGTTTGGGCATTTTTCGGCCTGTCAACTGCGTCAAAATGTTCCACGGTTTTGTCGTCATGGAACACTGACACAAAATCCGTTTATTGGAGGGTCAGTTACATCTGTCATTTTTATTCTTGCCACTGTTATGTAGATATTGTTTTACCCCGTCGTTACGGATTGAGTGGTGCTAGTAAAAAAATCATATCGATTGGCACAAACAGAAGGACAAAACGTCCTAACCCTTCACAAAAGGTCTGAAATTCCAGTGATGCGATGACTCATGCTGCTGGCTAGCGAGCGGCCCGTGTCCTTCAGCCATTTCCGCTCTGTCAAATTATTCGATGCATCGGAGCCTGTTTGACACAGGCCCCCCTCCTCACGGCGGAGATGTCCCTAAGAGAGCCAGAGGGAAGCCGTAACGCACGATTCGAGCTACCAAAAAAAGAGGTTGTCCTGGGCCAATGGAAACTCCCTTATAATAACGGATGGACTTCGTTGAATTTGCGCTTTAAAGAACGAATATCGTGTATGCGTGTGTGTATGTGTTTGTGTATGTGTGTATGTGTTTGTTTGTGTGGGTTGGCTTGGGGGGTGGTGGGGGGGGGGCAGGAAACCAAGGCCATCCCAAGCAATCAGTCAATACGAGGCAACCCATAGCGTGAACGATTGGCTTGCAGCATTCTGCACAGCTGAAATGAAGGTCAGACATCAGAACCAGGCATGAAGAGAGGAGGGAGGGGAGAAAGTGCGAGAGCTTCTGTGGTGTGTACACACATGAGAAGGGTGAAAGAAGAAGGGGAGGAGGAGGAGGAAGAAGAGGAGGAGGAGGATGATTGAAGGCAATGGGAGAGAGTGAGAGACGAGAGAGACGAGGGAGTGTGAGACACAGAAAAAAGTGAGCGAGTGAGTGAGTGAGGGAGGGTGGGTGGGGGTGGCGGGGGACCTTGGTGCTGTGTCACCTTGAGAAGGCCCAGGGCTGTGGGTTGCTGGCGGACTGTTGGGTTTGAGGGTGTTTCGAGGAGACTTGATTGTTCCTGTAGCACAAGCAGATGGAGGGAGGTCCTTTGAGGGTCTCTCGGAGCTGGGATGCCCTTGGGCTGCACGCTCAGGGCATTGAGGGCTGAGTGGTTCAGTGGTGGAGGATGAGCTGAGCTGTAGAGGGGGTTGGTATAGTTGACCTACCAGTCTTGACTCCTCTCCCATCCCTCGTTAACTCCCCTGTGAATTCCTTGGATCGAACAATCAGGGTAATTTGCTCCCCCTCTTCCTCCTCCTCCTCTTTCTCCTCCTCCTCCTTCTCCACTTCCTCTTCCTCAGTGGCCACTGTCTCCTTCTTAACCAGCATCATTTCCTGCCTCTGGTTGCTGTGCGGCCATTTTGAAGTGGTGTGGGTGGGGTTTTCTGACCTCTCATTCCCAGGCGATGTAACACGGGAGATCTCCCTGTGCTGTGCGCCCTGGGCTTCCCTGATAACACTGGGAACCTGTGCATTACGTAACCTGGAGGAGGTGGTGTTTGGCCACTGCTGAAGAGCAGGAGAAATAGAGAGAAGAGAAAGAAAGAGAGAGAGAGAGAGAGAGAGAGAGAGAGAGAGGGACAGAAAGACAATTGTGGTTGTACAATACACAGAGGTTTATTGGATATTGTTTTTTAGGGAACTGTGTGGTGTGTGTGCATGTGTGTGTGGTGTTTGTGTATATCTGTTCATCTACCTCCCTGTGTGTGTGTGTGTCTGAGAGAGGGAACACGGCTTTAAGTAACAAACTCAATCCCGTAATGATTTTGCATTTGGGCAGAAGGTCATCCAATATCCATCAGTGCCAGTGATGTCATAGTGACATCACTATGGCAGCCTGAAATCAATGAGGACCCTCAAATTTCACAAACAAAGCCATACTACTGATCTATTATGTTATAAAGCTTTATTACAGACACAGGTGCATATAACACTTGTAAAACACATATAACAATACATTACTATAATTTACTACAGCAGTACTTTCAATGTGTGATATCGAAAAGCTTAATAAAAAAAGTCACTTCATTAATTATTCTCAATGTAAAATATTCAAACATATAATGCAGACATGCATTTTACTTTCAGTGTAACAATGTACCATGTTTTGATGATGTTTCAAATTGATTCACACCACAAGTATTATACAGGTTATATTCAGTCCTTGAGGTCCTTGACAGTCACTGCATGACCTTGGCATGTTAAACACTTGGCTCTAGTAATTAAGCAACAGCAGAAACATAAGAAGAGGATAAATAAACATAACATTACACCAAAGCTCTAAAATTTATCAGTAAGCCTGTCAATGACCTTTATTTAGCCTACAGTGACCTTCAGAAAGGCTTCCTAATGATACTGATGAACAGATGCTGAATAACCCACAGGGCACACACTCTATGACAGAGGAAAACACAGAGGAAAACACAGTCTAATCAGCCATAAAACAACAACCTGTCAGACACACAAGCCCTCAAAATCAATTTATGAGAGATGTAAGAGTGTAGCCGTTGCTGGGAGCAAACAGATTCCATTCCACCAGATTGTTGTTTCAGCTCTGAGCCCCAGCTAGACAGCCATTTTAAAAAACACAATGCCACCCCCTTGCATCTCCAAAATGGCTGCTGCAGCGAAGCAAATCGTAACTCTCTGTTTTGCCAGGACCAGAGCCAAACATGCACTGACTGGCTTCACCTGGCCCACTGTGGCAGCTTTCACACAGGCAGTGAGTGTGCGAATAAGTTGATGCGGAGAAGAGAAAGGCACACTTGAAGCTGTGCTCTCTCCCTTTTGAGCTTGATTAAGGGCCCTCTCTCTGGGACAGAAGTTATCAATCAGTCGGAGCAGGTTGTCAATATTCGTCCTGTTGTCATTAACATTGACATTAATTATCTCCCATAGAGTTCCTAGAACATGTGTCATGGCCTCATACTACAAGGCTGTTTTTGTCAGGAGCTTCGGCAGTGCAGTTGTGGTATAGGGCCATACTCATCCTGTTTTTAAATATTGTGTTATGCCATTCCAGGTAATGAGGTGATGGTGCTCTTTAGTTCCATCACTGATGTGCCTCAGGGCCATTGTCAGACAGCATCCAATTCATTTGAATAATAACTGATAATAAACAGCAAGAATCATAAATTAGTCTCGAGTAGTAGTCATGTTCATTTACATTTTTAAATTGCATTTTAGACTGCATTTTAAAGCTGCATTGCTAGATATGCTAGACAGCTACACGTGATGGATGTACAGTAAGATTGCATTATACTGTATATACTAACTGACAGATTTATCAACATGCAGACAGTTATTTCCTAGTCATAGTCCTCCATACACACACACACACACACACAATTCTATGCAACTCACTGGGGAAGGGTGGATAAAGAAGCCAAGAGGGCATAAAGCAGTGACTAGCGTGAGTGGCTAGCCCTTGTGTGGATAAAGCGACTGATGTCTGCCCCTGCTCCAGAACACTCGTGTTTGAGGCGGTGCCTGGTCCAGCGATGTCTGGTGCCATGTGGAGAGAGCCTTCGCACCCTGGTGAGACTTGAGCCCCTCCAGTCGACTAAGCCCGGCCGCCCTGAAAAGCGATCTGCCATTTTGTGGCGAGCTAACTGTGGCGGTTTGTTTATCAGACCTCCAATCTGGGCAAAGAGGGCTGCCTCGCTTCACTCACAGGCATCCCCTGCGGTCATCGACTTCAGATACAGCTAACCACTCACACAGTGGGTCACTAAAGGGAGCGGTGTTAAAGCAGCATAACATGGGTTTTCATGTATGTCCAACCTTACTGGAAGTCAGGTTCTCGGCTTTGGTCGGCATAACCAGCACTTTTGGATGTCTCATCTTTGATTTTTAATCATGAGGATAGGGGAACATGGTGACATGGATCCACCTAAAAAAATATCTGTCATTTAGCATGAACATTCCACTCAAACTGAACAAGAATTGAATGGAAATATCAACACTATTCCATCTGGCTAGCAACCTTGGAACAAGGATCCCCCTCATGAAATTGGGCCATTTGGTCATTCAGTCTTAGCTAGCCCTCTGCACTTCTGACCACACAGAATATACTTACAGTATGGATGCCTACAGTTTGTTTGCAAGTGGCTCCTTAATGGAAGTCAAACAGCTGCAAAGCTCTAATGAGCGCACATTAACTGGTTGCCTGGCTGTGTGGTGTCTGATGCATAACAGTGCATCAGAAAACCTTCTGGCAAGTTCTGTCTGAGTGAGTGGCCGGAGACTGTAGTAGTAGTCAGCAGTGGCCATCGAGGCTCCAGTCATCTACGACACCAGAGAGAGTGTATGGGGGACGCATCCTTGTCACAAGACACTAAAGTGCTCTTCTTGAATGGATTGTGCAAGTGTGTGCCCACATTCTACACAGAGAGAGAATTATGAAACATCGAGGGAGAAAGGACACCGCCATATTCAAATGGCCAGCTGGGCAAGTTAGCCTTCTAGTTAATCTACTACTTCAGGCAGCCCTGGCTCCTGGCTTGGATCAATGGTTGAACTTGAAGCTTTGAATGTTGGTTACATTTCTACTAATTTTATTCACTATTAAAACCACAGAAAGGTGGCTTAATTTTGACCACTTCCTTTGTTTGTTTTTTTTTGGACTGGTAGTTGGCAGCACAACTAAGCAGTGCATGAATAAGTCAGTAAATAAATGGAGACAAATACACAGAAAGAGAAAGAGAGAGAGAGAGTGAGATTTACTACTGTTCACTGGGTTAATCCTGAGCAGTAGTAAACAGCACTAATCCTTCCCTGATATCTCGCCCAGAGGAAAACAGGGAACCCAGGACAGATGGCCAACTCATCCAACACACACTTGTAACGACACACACATACACACACACACACACACACAAACACACACACGCACGCACATTGATGGGGACTGCAATTGCGATACCGAGTACCGCTTATATAGTGCATTTCAAAACCTCAATGCATTGTATTGTAGATATTTACAAGAGAATATTAGACTTTGTAGAAGATCTGCCATCTTCTGCTAGTCTGTTCCAGTATGTAGGTGACATAAAAAAACTTAGCTATGTTTAGTGTAGACTCCGGTTCAGGACTTCCTCCTGACCTGGTTCTAAGAGTGCTGCCTGGATCTTATAATTTTAGAATTTGGACTAAATTTTATTGTTGAACTGCATCCCTCATTGACTCTTAGAAGCACATTTTGAATTTCGGTAAATTTGTATTCGATTTGTAAAATATGTAGTGTACAAAACTTACATTTTGTTATGAGCAATAGTAAAGGATAGCAGGCTAGCAAGGTAGTAGAAATAGATAGTGACACATGGTAAGACCAAAATGATGCATTTTATATTACTATACTATATATACACATCTCATAAATTAAATAATGTATTTATGATGCACACATGTACATTGTGTGCTGTAACTAAATTCAGACATTGCTACAGCTCTCACTGCTGGTCAGCAGCGATAGTAAAATGATGGCAGCAGCAGCCATCAGACGCCACAGGGCAGTAATGGCGGCATGGAGGCATCTAATGTAGGTTAAACCACATGAGACGACCCTCCCCCCATTTACACTCAACTAATGCAGTCCCCTGCTCTCACCCCTCCTCCCACTACACACTCACACACACACATGCACACACACGTGCAATACAGTCGCACATCCCATATATATGCACACACTGTAGATGTACTCTAGGTAACCCTAGATGGACTCTAGCTAAAGAGAGCTTGAGGATATGTCAGACAGTGTAGTGGAAACACTGATGTGATGAGCTGTGTGTATGGGTGTGTTTGAAAGAGACAAAGACAGACAGTGAGAGAGAGAGAGAGAGAGAGTGTGTGTGTGTGTGTGTGTGTGTGTGTGTTTGTGCATGAGCATCAATGTGTTGTGCATCAGCATATCTATTTCAATGTATTTGTTTGTGGTTGTGCTTCTCTCTGTAACTGAGAGCCCTTGAGGTTAGATGCTGAGGTGGCAGATGCTGCGCTGCATGGCTACTGTCGGCTGCATGGAGAGACGCTCCCAGTCCCCAGCCTCTCTGTTTAGCCTTGCTGTGTATTAATTATCAACCCCCCAAAGCACGCTCGCTGTGCCAGGGGCTGCTCTCCCAGAAGCCAACATCCACACTCCCCCAGTGCTCTTCTCAATCAGTCCAGTGAGACTCCGGAAATATTCGACAGTGTGGATTTTGCTCATACTTTAGAAAGAGATATTTTTAGCCCAAGAGCTGTGGAAATTTGTGTCACAAAATCAGCAGTTCTGCCATCTCCCTTAGTGTTGGTCTAGTGTTGGCCTGCTCTGATGTAGAAGGAAGATAAAAAAAATCAGACCAAAATATCATTTTTGGACACAGGGAGCTTTGTATACCTTCAGAACAAATCTAAGTTTTTTTCTTGAGTACATAATATATTAAAGTTGAAGTTTAGAGGCATATTAAGCACATATTGTTTTATCTTATAGACAGTTTGGTCTCTTAGAAATGCCTTTGGTTCTTGTTACAATTGCTTCTGCTTCAATGGAAATGTGTTTTGGGCACGGGATGTCACTCTCTATTACATTCGGATGTCTGTCCGCATCCGTGCATGATTGTGTGTGTGTGTTTGTGTGTGTGTGTGTGTAAGTGGGCGAGAGAAACAGAGAGAGAAAGAGAGCAAAAGTGAATTGAGGGACTGTGTCCTTATGTCAGTAGAAGGCTAAGAGCGTTAAGCAGACACCAACCCCATTAGAAGCCTATGGCTTTAGCAGCCCAGTGCCCTCCACCCCCATTATATGATCTACAAGGGTCCACTATTCCCAGCCTTAAGTAGACATCACTATGGCAATGCAATCAGACGGACTCATTAGTGGGTTTGTTTGGCAAAGATAAGAGGATATTGACTTGCTGAGGTGTGTCTCCCTTTCCCTTACCAGCTCTGTGTATACAGATTAGATTTATTAATCATTTCTTATCAGGTCATATCTTAACAAATACTGTCTCCAAACAACATATGTGTGTTGATGAACTAATGAACCCTTGTGCATTTTATTGCTGAAGGTTCTGTCCTGCCTGCCTGTATTGTATTGGTCATACAAATCCTTCAGAAAAGAGATATACGGATATGCATATTATAACTTATATACTAATCCTAAAAACACAATTTTCACTTTTACTTTAATGTGATAACCAATATTAAACTAAAACACATAGCTATTGTTGTGGAAAAGATGTTAATGGATTGCTGTATTATTCAACAAGAGAGAGAATCTCAGAATTAAACTCTATTTTGAATTCTTTGGCTCTTTGCAAATGCAATGTTACTGCACTCAATAGATTCGCCCCCATAGATCTTCCACATTATCATGCACAGGTCCATGGCCACTGATACCCAATCCACCTGTTTAGCTCAGTACCAGAGCAGTATCCTATATCAATATCTGTTCAGTGCACTGCTGCTGTTGAAAAGATAAAATTGGCCATTGCCCAACTGTCATAATACTCAGTGGTTTGGCAAACTTCCTGTTTATGATCACACAAATACATACAAACATACTTCTGGAGCTTTTTAAGTTTTAAAATGATATTTAACTCGAGGGGCTTTGTCTGATGATTTGAGGTTTGCTACTAAAAGCTTTGGTATTCATATCAACTAGTTAATGTGGCTTATAGTGCTAAGTAAAACAGAAAACAGATACATTCACTGAAGTTTTTTAAGAAAATAAAATGTAGCATGAATTAAGTTTTATTGCTTTTCCTTGTGTGCAGTATTCACGTTTCCTTATGGAAAATTCCATATATTTTAGATTGTGTAGACTTACACACTGACTCCTTAATGCATTAATCCCCTATGTCCTGAATACTTTCAGCCTTATTTGATAAGATGGAGTATGCACGTCAAAGGGGCCATTTTAGGTGGTGCATGTTTGCTGTCTCTATGATGTGTTGTGTCTTGTGCAGTGGGTGCCGCTAGCTGTTTGCAGACATATTAATTTAGCGGAATCCATTTTTTAAAGCACCTTTCATGCTGAAGGAAATGGCTGACTTATATAGAGATGACATAACACTCGTATAAAGCATGTCCTTGCCTGATATCTCCAAATATAGTCCACTTTTGTACTGCAGTCTCTTTCAAGTGTATCAAACTTCTCATGTCTCTTGAAATGTTCCAGCAGTTATTATTTTATATTATTATTACTATTATT
>CM059283.1:15808283-15813283 GCA_030347295.1 Setipinna tenuifilis
GCATTACAGGGGGCGCCAATGTGCCGATTGCAGCGATATGACAAACAGAGCTTTTTATTTTATTTTTTTCCCCAAGCGCTCCTGGCGCCCCCCACGAAATGGCGCCCCGGGCGGCTGCCCGGTTCGCCCGTGCCTAAAACCGCTACTGCACACACACACAAACACACATAGGTACTTGCACACACACACATACTTGCACACTCACAAATATTCACACACACACACACACACACAGTTCAGTCTTATGTCTTCAAAGGATTTTTACACAGAACAGCACTATGCTAGTCTATGGAATTTTTTTTAGATCGGTAGGAAAACTGCCAGTAGGGGCCGCTGATTTCCACTTCCCCTCCCTATTCCATTCCACTATTATAGTATTGTGTCATATTATCGTTACTGAGTATATCATTGTTTCCAACTGTACAGGTTGACAACTCCTCCCTGACTGGTGAATCAGAGCCCCAGACCAGGTCACCTGACTGTACCCATGACAACCCACTGGAAACCCGTAACATCGCCTTCTTCTCCACTAACTGCGTTGAAGGTATGCTGATTTGCCATAACCACAGTAGTGAGACACAGTCATTCTTTAACTCTTTGACTTTTTCTCCCCTACTCCTGTCACTGTGTTACATGTCCATTTTGCCTGTCCTTAGTCCTGTTTTCATGCCACTTCAGTTCTCTCGCTCTCTCACACACAAAAGCCAGCTGAACTGAAAGTGCTGCCATGGCAACAGCCTCCTCTTGACTCCTTAATTTCTCATGCACCTTTCCATCGCCTACGCAGACTTGTTCACTTGTTTATCAGTTACACTCAGTATTTTTCTCTCCCTCTCGCTCTCTCTCCCTCTTTGGTCTTTTCCTGTCTCTTGGGCGTTTTAATGCTAATGCTAGCTGCCCCCTGACAATAAAATCAGCTACGTTTTCCCATTTCAAGGGCACAGAAGGTTAACACTTATGCCTGGATGAAAACATGTGCACTGAAACACATTGTTTTAATAGAGCTTAAAATGTCAGGTCTAGCTGGGTTTATATATCCTCTATCATTGGTCAACATGTCCATGTATCTATTGTAGCAATAACGTATAGGCTAAGTTGTACCACACAAACCACCTGTGCTAATCTTGGGAAAAAACTGCAGTCTTACCTCCTGCCCTGTTTATTTGAATATCCTTGTTTTTTATTCATTGACTGTTTTCTGTTTTTTAATTTAACGTCATATTGCATTCTGTACTATCTCACTCTATTTTGGCTGTCTTTTGTGTCAGCAATGTTAAGTTGGGGACAGCATGGTCAATGTTTAGCATATGCTGGTCTCTCCCAGAGGCCAGCCAGTCAGCTGCGTTGCCTCGGAGCTGTGTGAGTTGAGCCTTCTTAGTTGTGCCTCTACCGCCCTCTGCTGGATGGCTTATGGAAGTTCACAGGCTAAACACAGCTGTTCCACAATAGCAGAATGTACACATTTTATTTCTTTTTAAATTATCCCGTTTATTTTGTAATCATGTTTTATCTCTCCACGTTTATCTGTTCTTTTGAATGTTTCTATGTAAAGTACATTAAATTTCCTTTATGTGTTAAATATGCTATATAAGTCGATCGACTTTTCTCGCCATGCTTATACTGTTGTAAAATTTCAACTCTTTAATTAGATCATTTCTATCTCCAGTATTTTTTTTAATCCAATGTTTTATCCAACTAGCACTATTATAAGGGTTATTAATTATACATGTTGTTTGAATATGTTTAGAATAGCTGCAAAAAGGCAATAGCAGTGCAGTTTTTTTTATTTTTTAAAATCTGTCCAACGCACAACCTCTTTTAACCCTATGAGCATGAATATGACAATTTATTTATAATCCTTTAAAGAAAAGCTATATGAATGTACAAGTGTATGTTTAGTAATGGTACCAAAAACAACAACAATAACAACAACAGCAATAAAAATAATAATTATAATTAGACAATAATCTAAAAGGTAATAATAATAACCTTTACTTGTATAGCACATTTCATAAAAATACTTGTATATCACATTTAATAATAACAATAATAATAATAATAATAATAATAATAATAATAATAACAACAATAACAACAACAACAACAATAATACTACTACTACTACTACTACTACTAATAATAATAATAATAATAATAATGATGATGATGATGATGATGATGATGATGGTGATAATAATAATAATCATAATAATCTTTGCATGCATAGCACATTTAATAATAATAATAATCTTTATCATCATCATCATCATCACAATCATAATCATAATGTTTCTATCTCCCTGTCTGTCCATCTCAGGTACCGCCCGTGGTATCGTGATCAGCACCGGTGACCGCACCGTGATGGGCCGCATCGCCACCCTGGCCTCGGGGCTGGACACGGGCAAGACCCCCATCGCCAAGGAGATCGAGCACTTTATCCACATCATCACGGGCGTGGCCGTCTTCCTGGGAGTGAGCTTCTTCATCCTGTCCATCGCCCTGGGCTACACCTGGCTCGAGGCCGTCATCTTCCTCATTGGCATCATCGTCGCCAACGTGCCCGAGGGACTGCTGGCCACCGTCACTGTGAGGACCTCTCCTTCTTCCAGGACGAGTGTTTGTGTGTGTGTGTGTGTGTTTGACAGAGAGAGAGAGACAGAGAGAGTGAGAGAAAAAAAACTGACTAACTGAGAGTGAGTGAGTGTTTGTGTGTTAAAGAGAAAGAGAAAGTGAGAGAGAGAGAGAGAGTGTGTGTGTGTGTGTGTGTGTGTGTGTGTGTGTGTGTGTGTGTGTGTGTGTGTGTGAGAGAGAGAGAGAGAGAGAGAGAAAGAGAGAGAGAGATAGAGTATTATTACAGGTACTGTACCCTGTGTCTGTGTGTGTTTTTATAATATCTGTCCCCAATCTGCCCCCCCCCCCCCCCCCCCCCCCCCATCATTCCCTATGTCCTTATATCCCAATTCGATAGTTTTATCTGTCCGGGGTTGCTATGGCTGGAGGTTTCAGCACAACCAAGTAGACCTGGCTCCACATTATAAAAGCAGCTTGTTTTTCACTTTTTCAGTTTTGTTTTTAAATCTTCTTTACATACCTACAAGCTTGGAGCAAGAATAGTTTTGTACAGCATTTTGCAAAATAGTGAACACCGTACTGTAGTTATTCTGTGTATGTCACCAGTGTCATTATGATGAACAGAGCTGTATGCATTAAGTCCCATAAAAATCAGTCATGCAACTTTAATTGTGCATACATTCTGGGATCTGGAATTGCATAGTACTTAAGCCATCAATCCAGTAACCACAGTCTTAAAATGGCTGACTGGTTAAGTTTGCTTTTATGCTTGGTTGACAAAAAACATGAAACCACGATGCATTCCAACTCCAAATACAAAATATACTATTACTGTGTGATAGTGAACTCAATATGACTTCTTAAGTTGATGCATTTATTATGTGCCTATCTGAGTTCTGTGTATATTTTACTCTGTGTGTAGCAACTTAAGTACACCTTACTGTCTTTAGCGATCAGTCTGTCGTTCGGACACCCACACATGACCTCTCCTGACTATGACCCCTCTCACCTCTATGAACACTCATGTCTGTGATTGCCTGTCTCTCCGGATCTCCATTGTTGTTTTTGTTGTTGTGAAAGTTGTTGTTGTGAAAGTTGTTGTTGTTTTTGTTGTTGTTGTTTGTTTGTTTGTTATTGTGGTAGTGTTGCATCTATGATGTCGTGTCAGTGAGACTCCTTTGTGTGTGTATTTCTCTTATCGGGAACTCTACTAGCCGCGTGACTCCTTCATGTTCTGAGTTTTGTGTGTACCCCGCAGCTCTGTGACGTGTGTTCGTGACTCTGTCGCTCTCTCTCTTTTCTCTTCTTCTTCCACTTCCCTCCCTTCCTCCCTTCCTCCCTCCCTCCCTCCCTCCGTTCTCCTCCTGTGTTTTTGTTTCCCTCTTTTTTCTCTCCCTTCCTCCCTCTGTTTGTGTTTGTGTGTGTGTGTGTGTGTGTGTGTGTGCGTGTGTGCTCTTTTTCAGACTCTCACTATTGAAATCGTAGACCAGTGTGAACACTGAGCCCCAAAAATGTCCCTGTGTAAATTAACCCCTTTACAATGTGGTACCTTGCTAGTTGCCTGTCACCATCCCCCCTCCCCCATCCCCCCTGCCCCCTAACCCCCCACTAGCTGACAGTATGCGAGAGTCTTTGGCTGAATCTGAAATGTTCACTCGGTCACTATATAGTGCAGTATGTAGGAAACAAAGCAATGTAACTCGCACCCTATGTAGTGCACATATGTAGTGAACGACATGTAGTGGACATTTTGGGCACAGCTCTTGAGATAAAATGTTGCATGTGGCTTGTTGGTGCCTCTGCTTGGCTGGGTTTGGTCTTGCTTTCTCCAGGCTGGTCTTGTTGTGCATGGAGCATTGCTTTGCTGTCTTGCACTCTGCTTTATGGCTGTTGGCTGAACTGTACATTACTGTAGTCCATATTTCATACTATACTATACTATACTATACTATACTATACTATACTATACTATACTATATGATGCTATACTATACTTTGCACTGAATTACGGCAAGTATGTCTAGACTTGCTTGACTGTACATGGACTTTTGGCACTGCACTGCACCGCAACCCTTTTGACCTCACTCTTATGGGATCAATTACTGACTGGCCTCTTTTTCCTCTCTCTCTCTCCTGGGTCTTTCTTACTCGCTCACTGTCTCTTTTACACACACTCTCTCTCTCTCTCTTTCTCTTTATCTTTCTCTTTTTCACTCTCTCTGGTTTTTCTTCTCTTTTCTTCTACTTTTTATCTGCTGTGTCTTTCTGTCTCTTTTGGCTCTTGTCTCCTACTGTTTTCCTTTTACTTGGTATTCCTCTTTCTGCTGTGTATCTTCTCTCGTCCTCTTTCTGGTCTATTCTCTTTCTGTCTTGCTTTCTTTCTTTCTTTCTTTTTTTCTTTGTTTCTGTCTCTCTGTCTCTCTTGCTTC
>CM059283.1:15818283-15850783 GCA_030347295.1 Setipinna tenuifilis
CCAGCCCTGAGCATCCATTGTCTTGTCGTTTTTGTCTCCCTCCTTTCCTCCTCCAGGGTGCCATCGTAGCTGTGACTGGCGACGGTGTAAATGACTCCCCTGCCTTGAAGAAGGCTGACATTGGCGTTGCCATGGGAATCTCAGGCTCAGACGTGTCCAAACAGGCTGCCGACATGATCCTGTTAGATGACAACTTCGCCTCCATCGTCACTGGAGTGGAGGAGGGTGAGAAGGAGGGAGAGAGGGAGGGAGGGAGGGAGTAAAGGAGGGTGAAAAAGAGGGAGAGAGGGAGGGAGGAAGGGAGGGTGACAAGGAGGGAAGGAGAGAGGGATGAAGGTAGTAAAAGGAAAGACATGCATGGTGTTTTAGGAAGAGGGTTAAAGGAATAACTTAACGATGAGTTAACATCCAGAACAGATGTTGAACATCCAGAATGGAAAGGATGAAGAAAAGAAAAAGGGAAAGATGAGAAGAAAAGAGGAGAGAAGGAAATAAAAGACAACATTGGGGGGATGAAAAATAGCACCGAAAATGTTTACTGAGACTTTTTATAGAATGCCAGTTATTAGCTCAGAGGGCTAATTAAACCTCTTAAGGAAGGAAAGATGAAAAAAAGAAACATGACAAAAATATGTCAATGAGAGAAGGGGAAAAATGCAGTCTCCTCCCATTCTACTATATTGATGCTGAAAATAAGAAAAGACATATAATGGTTAAATAGAGAGATGAACATGGGTGGATGAAAATACACAATGAGCAGATCAGAGTGATAATAGTGAAGAAGAGAAAAGACGAGAAAGAGAGTAAATTGTCTATATTTATATTTCTATAGTCCTTTATTACACTCAGCAGATTGGCCCAAAACACTTTACAGCCCCATGTCTCACATTCACCCACTCACGCACCCAGTGGCCAAAGGCTGTCACACAGGGTGCCAACCAGCGTATCAGGAGCAGTATGGGGTCAGTGTCTTGCCCAAGGACACTTTGACCCAGTCAGGGGGAGCTCAAATTGAATCAGCCACCCTATATATTTACTTTCCCTGCTGAGCCACACTTAAAGTAACACTTCCTGTGACAGTGACCTAAACCACAAGCCTTTTTTGTGTGTGTCTGTTCCCAGGCCGCCTGATCTTTGACAACCTGAAGAAGTCTATTGCCTACACCCTGACCAGCAACATCCCCGAGATCACCCCCTTCCTCTTCTTCATCATCGTCAACATCCCCCTGCCCCTGGGCACCATCACCATCCTCTGCATTGACCTGGGCACTGACATGGTGAGAGATGTTCACCCCAAACACACACACACATGTACGCACACACACACACACACACACACACACACACACACACACACACACACACACACACACACACACACACACACACACGCACACAGACAAGCACATTACTGACATGATAAAAAAAACACACAGGGAAACACACAGACAAGGACATTAATTTCATAAAGTGACATTAGTAACTTGTGTGATTGATAGCTTAGCAGCCCTACTGTAGAAAACCACTAGAAAAATGGCATCTGTGTGGTATTGAATGCATTGTATTGCTGCCATCGTTAAAAAAATTGACAAGACAATCTCCTTGCTTAAAAATGGAATGTCGCCAACCAAATCTTACAGAAATAAACAAATCACAGAAGATCAACGTTTGTGTGTGTGTGCGCACGTGTGTGCGCGCGCATGTGAACAATGTAAAAAATCACACACTCCCCTTTTTTGCCACTTGCCAGCCATCTCCCTGGCCTGTGAATATGATAAAAACATGATATTATGCTAACAATGTAAAGTAGTCAGTGAAAAAAAACAAAACAAAACACACTCGCCTTTTTCCTCCAGGTGCCAGCCATCTCCCTGGCATATGAAGCAGCAGAGAGTGACATCATGAAGCGCCAGCCCAGGAACCCCCACAGGGACAAGCTGGTCAACGAGAGGCTCATCAGCATCGCCTACGGACAGATTGGTGGGTAGAGAAGAGACCACACACCAACACACCATTACGCAAAACACATAACATTACATTACATAGATGCTTTTTTTTTTCAAAGTGACTTACCGTAACACTTTTTTATGAAGCTTGTATTCACAAGACTCTATAAACACATTCATTAAGGCTTACAATGCATCCATAATGTATGTAAAGTATCCATACCTTTTTATACATTCTCAGGAATGTACTCCTAAGGCATTAGAATTGCATTAGCCCTGTTTTAACTTTAACGTTCTAACATTATTTGGCTGCAGTCATAAGAATCTATAAATAGCTATGAATGCTAGTTTCAACCATTATTAAGCTTTATGAAGGCATTCATTAATATGTTTCTAGAGTCCTATGAATACAAGCTTTATAGGGAGTGTTACTTGACTTATAATAGAGGACACAAATCAAGCTTCAGTTACACAGAGGAGAACGGAAAAAGCGAAAGCATAAAAGAGTGCAGAAAAATGCTCGTAGGTGGAGGTTAGGAGAACTAATGAGGTTAACACATACATACTCAGACAAGCAGTTGTACCCAGCTCAGCTTGCCACATTCACACCCACTCACCTATGTTCATTTTCACACACGGGAATACAATGTAAAACACTCTACCTCCTCTCCCACAACTAAACACTGTCAGTGTTTATTAACCCTGTAAGTGTACTAACAGCATAGATGTACTGTTTAATGTTTAGTATTTAGTAAAACAGATAGTCTTTTTTTGTTGCTCAAATCACTTCCCTCACCCTCACCTTTCTGTTTCTCCACAGGCATGATTCAGGCTTTGGGAGGCTTCTTTGCCTACTTTGTCATCATGGCAGAAAATGGCTTCCTGCCCTCTCTGCTTGTGGGATACAGGCTTGACTGGGATGACCGCTACAACAATGACCTGGAGGACAGCTACGGACAGCAGTGGGTGAGTACTTTTGCTAACACCCGCTAACTTCCTGACAACAAACCTTATTCTAACATACTATTCTTCCAAACAATAGTATGTTTGAATAAGGTTTGAAGTTAGTAAGGCTTTAAATCTCTTCTCCCAAAAGGTACTCTTCCTAGGTGCTTGTTCTAAGCTATTATATATTTCTGTAATTATTTTTTGTAATATTTATATTTTAACAGTTCCATTTACAGCATATCTAAATGTAACAACATGTAATATTATATACTTGCACTGTACACACCTCACACTAACCCTAATCTTTACCCTTGATATTAACATCTAAAATGCAAAACCTAATGGATTACACAGAACAAACCCATATGACACAACTTATATTATGAAGTCAACTCTGGAATCTCTACATTTTGATATGGGATGCAAGGACTCTTATCCTCCTCATCTTACTCTGGTCTCAGAAATATGCCTCCTTTTCTTCATAAAATCCCTTAAAAGACACACTTTGATGAAGAATACAAGTGTTGTGGTGCTATTAACTAATCTAACTGGTCTCCTCCACCCCTCAGACATATGAGCAGAGGAAGATCGTGGAGTTCAGCTGCCACACAGCCTTCTTCGTCAGCATCGTGGTGGTGCAGTGGGCCGACCTCATCATCTGCAAGACCCGCAGGAACTCAGTCTTCCAGCAGGGCATGAGGTGAGTCCTCACACACACACACACACACACACACACACACACACACACACACACACACACACACAATACAATCCAATACTTGTTCTTTCTTCCAAACTTTTGTTCTTTTTGTCTTTGGCCTAATTTAGTATTTTGATTTGATTTGTACTAGTTAGTAGTATTTCAGGTGACCACATTTTAATTCTAGGTGATTGTGGCTGGGAGTTCTAACCCTGTTATGCGCTCTGTCTCGTGTGCAGGAATAAGATCCTGATCTTCGGCCTGTTTGAGGAGACAGCCTTGGCTGCGTTCCTGTCCTACTGCCCTGGAATGGACGTGGCCCTCAGGATGTACCCACTCAAGTAAGTTTAGTTTGTTTTAGTTTACTTTAGTGTATTTCTTACAGCCATATACAAAATACATTATGGTTACAATTATATATATATTTTCAGTCCCTATTACAGTGTATGTACATCATGAAGTACAGTGTAACAAAGTTTGTAACAACATTAGGGCTAGGATGAGTGTTAGGCATGTAATGTTACATGTTCTTACATATAGATACACTGTACAAGGGGCCATTCAAATAAAGTGTTATCATTTAGCTTAGTTTAGTTTATATTAGGTGATCTAATCATTTCTTGCAGGGATCATGTCAATTAAATACATCAGTCCCACCAGGGGCGATTTTAGCATCTGGTCTTTAGGGGTGCCCGGCCCCCAGTGCTTATCACACAACACTATTATTATATATAATATATTATTCATTTTGCACTGAGCCAGGGGGTGCCGAGCAATTTCACGGGGGTGCCTTGGCACCCCTAAAAATGGTCTAGATTCGCCCCTGAGTCCCACAAAGCAGAGAAAATGCTTTGTACCAAATTTAGCAAAATCACTACTTTCCATCTGCAGTACCCCGTGCAAATGGGATAGCATAACATACAAAAAAGTGTACAGTAGTGAATCAAGTAAACCTTTCATTCCAAGTCAGTGAAATAAGTTAAAGGTTGATTCATAGCACTGCTTACCATGGAGACACAGTATACAGAAGAGAGATGATGCTGGAGGTACAGTACACTAGAGCCAACATACAACACATTGTATATGAATTATATATATTTCTGCAGATGTAAGCTGCAGCACTGTTTTTTATGTTTATTACTGAACATAAGGACAGAACAAGGAGGAGAGAGGTAAACCACTTGTGCCACTTGATACTGTTCAGTATCACACATTAGTGCCCCCTAGTGACAAGAAATGGGAGGTGCATTTGAGGTGTCAGACTGCAAATGGTTGAGAACATGTGCTGTACGTCCATGAGAAATAAAACATACATGTATTCATGTCATGTTCTTTCTTCTGCCCTTTCTCCTTCAGGCCCAGCTGGTGGTTCTGTGCATTCCCATACAGTTTCCTTATCTTTGTTTACGATGAGATCCGAAAACTCCTCTTGCGTCGGAACCCAGGAGGTACAGCACTTATGTTGCTTACCCACTCTAATATGCACATATACATATCAGGCACCAATCCAATATGCTCTTATACATTCTATTCACTTCCATGTACTATATGCACATCCTGTGTTTTATGTGTACCAGCACAATTGTATTAATATTACCTGTCATAATTAAACCGTAGGCCTTTTTACTACTTTTATTGTCCTTAAACTACATATACACGCACACACACCCAAACACGAGTGCGTGCGCGCACACACACACACACACACACAAATATATACTGTATATACTTGCAAGCTGGCAACATTGGATTTTGATTTTTTTTCTCTACTCCTTTGCAGGCTGGGTCGAAAAGGAGACATACTACTAAATTATCATCCATTCTTTACTCTTCACATCCCCCCCACCCTCTCCCTCTCCCATCGCTCCTTCTCCCTTTTGTGCATTCATCCCATCCTTCTCAATCTGTCTCTCTTTTCCTCCTCTCTCTCCCGTCTGTCCAACTCCATTACTCCGTCATGTAAGGAAACCCCTCCCTAGCCCTTGTCCCCCTGGTCCCCTCACTTTTTTTCTTTTTTATTCCTCTTCCTGCCTCCAGAGAAAACCTGCCAAGAAAACAAGAGGACCAACGACAGAGGAGAGAAAGAGAGAGGGAGAGAGAGAGTGACGGGGTCACCCACCCACGTCCCGACTCCCTCCCTCCACCCTTCCTCCTATCTGTCTTTTTTTTTTTTTTCTTTTTTGTACCCAAAGACTACAGCGTAACTCTGCCAATATTGTTGTTAATGTCTACGATACTGTTACTAATGACAACTGTGGCTACTGTACACTGCCGCCGCCTCTTCGACGCGGGTCTTAGTCCTGTTGCCCATATCAACGGCAGCTCCACCTATACGAACGAACGCCCCCACCCACCACCGACCACCCCCACATCCACCCCCCCTTCCTGATGATGCCCATCATATATTGCACCACTCCATTCTAGGCTCTACTTGCATCTTTCTCTCTCACTCTCTCTATCTTTCTATCTTTCTATCTTTCTCTATCTGTTCATTCCCCTCTTTTCCCTCCTCTTCCTCACTGCTTTAGTCCTTCCACCCGTCCTCTCCTCTGTCCCTGCTACGAGTGTCCATCTGAGAAGCAGAGAGATCCCGCTGCTGACCCCCCGTTCAAACTGCCCCACTCTCACACTCCCATCACAGGGGGGGGAAGACAACAACCCGACCCTCCATCTTTCTCTCTTCCTGACTCCTCTTCTTCAGCTTTCCTCTGCTTTCTACCCCTCTTTTTCCTCCCCCCTCCTCTCCTCACTCGTTCTCTCTTGTCTGTTCTGCCTGCTACTGTGTTGGTGTATTTCAAATAGAAGACAGTGTTTTTTTCTAAATACAACTGTTGGTTACTCTTTCATTTTTTTAAATATTGCCCGTGTTTATACCCTCTGTCAGGAGTGAGCTTGAGAGCTACCTGTTTTTGTTGTTTTGCTTCAAACATGACAAAGCACACTGGGCACCCCATTTCACTCTTCCCCTCTTTCTCTTTCTCTGTCTCTCTCCCTCACTCCTTCTCCTCCCTCCCTCTTTCCTCCCTTGCTTTCTCTCCTGCACTACCCCTTCCGGCCTGCCCCTCTCTCTCCGCCCGTCTGTCCGTCCCTCGTCTGTCTGTCTGTCTGTTTGTGAACGCCGTGCAACCCCCCCCCCCCCCTTATTCCTTCCCTCCCTCTTTCCCTCCCTGCCTCCTCTCCTGCCCCCGCCCCTCCTCTCCTCTCCCCAATCCTTGTTGAAAAGAAGAAGAAGAAAAAAAGAAACTACAATCTCTCTGTGTCCTAGGAAAAAGAGATTTCTCTCCAATTTCATTATTTAAAAGAAGCGACGCTAATGTGGAAATACTAAAGGTGTTGTACTTTCCGTGCGAAAAACAGCAGCTAAAAAATGAAATAAAAAGAAGGATCTCTCTTTTTCAGTTTGGTCTCCAGTTTGTGTTTGTGTGAGTGATGATGATAATGATGATGGATCTCGGATGACCTTAACCTGCTTGTTACAAAACCTTCACAAATCATGTCACAACAATATTTGATTCTTAACCTATTGTTCGGATCCTGCACCCACCCAGAGTAGAGGTTAGATGTTTGTGTATATATTACAGTGAACGTCATAATAGAAAACAAGGGGGAAAATGTTTTACGATAAAGAACACAAAATCATCCATGTAAAAAAGGACCCACAAGGTGACATGATAGGTCATGGTCACTTAACCTGTTTGTTATGGCACCTTAAAAACTCATCCTAATGAGGACATTTCACTAGAAAACAAGGACAAAATAGGGAAAAAAAGGGCACACGTACACGGGGGCATTTCAGATCCCAGACTGATCACCACTGCTGATGTGCTTAGCTCCACTCACACAACTCCCTGACAACAAGGCATCAGTGCGGCACCATCTTAGCGTCAGACAGACACACGAGCCGCCCCGTGGCGTTACAGGAATGATGACTAAGCACTTTTTTATACCAGCGTGACACTCGGTATTGCCCAACCATATCACTTTATGCTCCATGGGCAACAACCCTGAACAAGCCCCAAATCAAATTCATCGCGGCCGATAATTAAAGGACACCCAGTCGTACGGGGCTTGCTGACTCAGGGCGTCTCGTCTCGTCTTCGCTGCGGCGCGAAGCGGCAGTTTTTTAACGATTCAGCTACTCTATGAAAGAAATATTCTGCCATGCAAGCCTTGTTAGCACATTACTTGTAATTGGTAATCAAAGCCCTCTTGTGTGTGTGTGTGTGTGTGTGTGTATGTGTGTGTGTGTGTGTGTGTGTGTGTGTGTCTGTGTGTCTGTGTGTGTGAGAGAGATGGAAATTGAGAGAGAGAGCCAGATTGTGTGTGTGTGTGTGTTAATGTGGGTGTGTGTGAATATGTGCGTGTGTGAACTAGCAATATCATCCTATATTAAAAAAAAAAGAAAAGTAATTAAAAAACTTGAGAAGGCTGCATGGTTCTCTATCCAACTCACACAAGCGCCTGTGGTCAGACATGATGAAGGAGAAATAAGGATGGGATGAGTGTAACACAGTGTGGTCCCTCACGTTTTTGACAAAACAGATTGTTCCCACCTTCCTGTCGTCCTGGAAAGAGACCCTGGCTGCCAGCTCCTGAAAACTGGAATAGCAGCAAGCAGATGTATAATAAAAAGATACTTAAATAATAGATGCAAAAAGGTGGATAACAGGGTTTGGTTTAAACATTAGTGACTGTGTGTGTGCATTTGTGATTCATGAATACAAATAGATTCATACCCTGTGTGTGTGTGTCTGTGTGTGGGTGGGTGTGGGTGTTGGTGGTGTATGTGTAGTTTTGGAAAGAGGCTTGTCCATTTACCGAGGTGGGGGTGTGTGTGGGTGTGTGTGGGTGGTTGGTTGGGTTGGGCTAGGGTGGTGTGTTGTGTTGTAGTGTGGTGTGTTGTGGTGGTGAAGGCACACCTATACCCCAGGGATATAGGTCACCCATTTACACGTGATTAGCGTGGGGTGGCTAGCCGGCCTGCTGAGGGTGTTGATCTGTTCCCTTCTCCGAGTGGCGGCCGAGTGAAGTGGGAAGAATCAGCGAGTCATCAGGAAGCCAATCTGGGCTCCCGGAGAGCTTGGGGGGGAGGGGGGGGGGATCGCTTTGATGAATTCCCCTGTTTGGCTTCTATTCTGGCTCTGAAACAAACAAAGAACTACTACAGCACACAGGTACACACACACACACACACACACACACATACAATCACACACTTTCTTACACACACACACACACACAATCACACTCTTTCTTATACACACACACACACACTCTCTCTCTCTCTCTCTCTCTCTCCCTTTCTCTCTCTCTCTCAGACACACTTTCATAGAAACACACATGCACACAGACACACAGACACATAAACACACAAAGCCACATAGACACGAATAGACACACACACACACACATTCATACATGCCCACATGTGCATGACTTGCACATGAACACACATGCAAGTGTGCGTGGGGTGTGTGTGTGTGTGTGTACGCACACGTGCACATACACCATCTCCTTAACAGAATTACAAACATGCCTTGAAGCCACCTCTCCATAACAACAAAAATATGTCCCCTCATTATGATGCACACACACACACACACACACACACACACACGCACACACGCACGCACGCACGCACGCACGCAAACACACACACATATACACACACTCACACCCCTTCTCTTTTGTCAGACACCCTCCCCCTTTTCCCTCTCTCCCTCCCTCCCTCCCTCCCTCCCACTGCAATCTGGGTGCACAGCCCCCTCTCCCTCTCGCGCTCCACTGTTCTGTGTGATAGAATATCGATCGGCTGCCTCCTCTCCGCAACCAGGGGGGAATAGGGGGGCCTGGTCAGACATGCTCCAAGGTCGTCTCCTTGGCAACTGCTGGATGGGTCAGAGGGTTGCCATGGCACCTAGGTCGCTGGGGTCAGGTGTTGGGGGAGGGGTCAGCGACTGGTCTGGTGATAATATTTGGGTGCTGCATAGAAGGGGTTTTTTTTTTTGGATGGGAGGTCAGTAGGTAGGTAGAGCTTGATGAAGAATGGCCATTTCTTTAAGATCAGTAACAATGGAGGACAAAACAATCAGAATCAGACAAAGCTTTATTTTCTCTTCATTTAGTTTAACAATTATTAGATTTTTTTATTCGAACACAAGAGACTAAAAGTATTTATAATAAGAAAAAAGTAAAAAAATATTTATATTTTAGCAGCTTTTATAGTTAACTATGAAGTCTAAAATACAGGTATGGCATTTTAATAGAGACATTTGTCTTAGACAAATATTTTGTTTATGGGTCAGTTTATATTATAGTTGCATACTCATTTCACAGGGTGTCTCCCTTTGCAGTCTCACAATTTCACATTAGACAACAGGTCAAATCTGGAAATATTTTTAAGCAATCTAATACACAATCAGTTTCCAAAATGAAAGTCAGATAGAAAAAAAACTCTCAACCTTAAAGAACTAACAACAATTCAAAATGCAAATAAACTTGCCTTTACATTTTTTGGCATACCTTACCGACCACCCAGTAGGTCTAGTCTAACATCTAAGAAATGCATTCAAAGAAATAATTCTACATTTCATTCAGGGACAAAAAGATAACCTTATGGTTATTTTTTAATCAGAGTGTGTTCTTCATCACACAGCAATGCAAAAACAACAATAAAAACATACAAATACAAAGCTACAAAAAAGAGAAATGCACCATAATCTTTGTGAATCAAAATAATGATCTGATGTGCTGTTTTTCCTTCACTCTTGCATGATCCATGATCCTGACAGCAGACCAGATGTCAGACAGTGGACACTTCCCTCTTGGAAGTCCAGTGTTGACAGGTTAACATAAGACCTATTGCTGTGTGGCAAACAAAACACAGGTATAAGTATAGGTTTAGGTGCTAAAAATGTCCAAAAAGCTTCCACATGTTGCAAAGTTGGGTTTTATTGAAATGAAATAATCATGTTCGAAGAAACAGTGAGGAGAAGAGGGCTTGACATAACAAACTTACAGCACATTGGAGCTTACAACACATTATCGTATGGAGGACCACATGCAGACTTACACTACAAAACACGTATGTGGCGTTCTGGCCTTACCTCCAAACCAGTACAGTAAAGCCCCCAGCAGGAACACCATTGTCAGTGTTGAATAGGTGTACAGCCAGGCTTCTGTTCAAAAAATAAAAACAAAATACATTTTAAAAGTAAACACTTTTCAAATTAGAACCTTTGCTCTTTAGAGGGATGCTCAGAATTTACGTAATTTTCAAATAACATGCATTTGTAATAGGAGAAAGATGTCTACGCAGGCAGCCACAAAGGTTATACACATGACAACACAAAGCCTTCTCAAAATATTGTGTTATGGCTTACCCGAATATGGTGTTACAACTACAGCAATGGTAGTGATTCTGGAAAAGACAAGTTATTCTTCTTAAAAGCTACACAAAATTGACAGATTTTTTATACAGGAAAAACACACATTTAACCTGAATATTACATTTCAATAATTGGTAGTAAAATTGAGCTAAATATATTTTTTTAATTAGTAAAGGACAAAACCTTACATGCTAATTAGGGTGAGAACATAGAAAAGGCGAAGCCCATATTTATCGAACCACTGCTCCGCAAGGTCGTAGACGGTTACCATAAACCTGAGCCATGCCTCGACGGCAGACATCGGTGGCGCCAGACGCCTGCTGTTGCTCTTTCTGGCCACAAGATGGAGAGCATGTTCTTTTAGTCCGTCGGATGACTTTATCAACCAAAAAGTGTCACTGAAAAGTCCATACAAGATTTTCATTTACAGCAACATCATGAAACAGGTATACATACCCCACCCTTTATATTAAGGTTTTACGCCTGCAAATGCAATTTACTGTTAGGAAAAAATAAATAATTTCGTCCCCATTAACACACCAGGGCAAGTTCCGGGATGGAAAGCCCCACACATTTGTAAAACCATACCAGACACCAGTTATCATGCTAGCAGCGTTTACTGGTGCCAATGTTGGGGATGGCGAATATTTTATTTGCTTTTTAGTTTTACGCAAAAAAAACCCGTTACTGCTGTTTGAACGTCATGTAAGTAACTTAGTGTGTCTAAAAATGTTTCTACTCTGCTCAGGTGCCTCATACTTGTAGGCCTAATATTATTGGTTTTGAGATGTAGCCTATTTGGCTAATTTGCTTTTACGCAGGGTATTGAACAAAATTATCAATGAAATATTTACAGACAAAATGTCATAGCCTACTGCTCGAGATTGCACGGTTTTGCAGCCATCTCGTCTTCCGTAGTGTTGGAAACTTCGCCATCCTGTAACATATTAAGTCAGATAGAGCAACATGAAGACGGAACGAAAAATGGCTTATTTGATTTCCTGGTTGAGATTTCCTTATTGCTGGCCCGTCGAAAAGACGTGACGTTGTTGGTACACAGACGTTTCAGTTTTGAAACTGGTTGAAAGAAACTCTTTACCGAAAGAAACTACTAAAAGGATAATTAAGTGGTTTTGATTTGCATGTTGAGTCATTGAGTTTGACTCACTCCAACTCAGCCTACACAACCTATATCTCTTGCTGTTTTTGTGTTATTGTAAGGTGAAAGGGAAACGGGTCAGTTCGACCATGTCTCAACTAAAAAAACTTTACTGTTTCCAGACAGTGATAAGACCGAGAGAGAGGGTGTTAAGGTACCCTATAATCTGTCAGAAAAACTGAATTAAATAAATATGTGGCCTGATATTCACATTATTTCCTATACCTAACTTACTTGACATAATATCTTTTATTGACATCCATTACCACTCCCATATGGACTTCTTTAATAGCTGTAAACCCAACTACATAGTGTGAGGTTATGGTAAAATTGAGATTGTATTCAGTGATTATTTGTTTATATATATTTTATAGAAAGTTTTTGCGCGGCCTTACAGTGAGTTGTATTCTATCACGAATAAATCCCACTTCTGATGCTTGGACACACACAACAGTCAGGTCAGGAGCCAATGTCCATCACCTGCTTTAATCCTCACTCCCTTTACACACACACACACACACACACACACACACACACACACACTGCCCTCTCCTCACAGCAGCAACTCAGTTGTCATGGGAACAGCCAAGATGCTGAGCAGCTAGTGAGGGAGAGAACAGGAAGGTGCTGGTGAGTACGAGGAATGAGAAAAAAGTGCTTGAAGGTCGCTAATGGATTAAAGATACGTGTGTGTTGTTTTTGTGAGGAACGCTCTCTCTTTCTCTTTCTCTGTCTCCCACTCCCTTCTTTATGGTGTGCATGTATTCATCTCATGACCCTCTCAACCTGACAGGACCTCCACACGACGCTCGGACATTTTGTATAAATCTGCGCACACAGGCATCGAGTGTGGCCTGCGTGCAGCCGGCCCATGCAGCCTTCGCCTGTGTGCGTGTGTGTGTGTGTGTGTGGGTGGGTGTGTGTCGCACACGGCGCTCTATTCTCATACACCCTCTGTCTGTGTGTCTGTCTCTTGTCGGGGAGGGGGAAAGCCAGATGGACCCGGCTCTCTTTTATTTGCTGGGGCCTCTCGCACGTGCCTGCTTTTGAAAGCCTTGAGGCGTTTAATTCATGAGACACTTTTCCTACCAGGGAGGCCCCGCTAGCAACACTCCCCCCCACCACCACCACCACCACCACCCTTTTCTTTTCTTTTCTTTTCTTTTCTTTCTTTCTTTCTTTCTTTCTTTCTTTCTTCTCTCTTTCTTTCTTTTTTCCTCTCCTTGGTTACTTCACCCGAAAGAGAATTGGCTAGAGTGAGAACTTATGGGTGTTGTGGACCGATGATTTAGTCCAGAGAGTGTAAGATAGTCATTTTGATTCTGAGGTGATTTAGTTTAAAGTCCGGCATATGGTCACATCACCTCCAGCACAATAAAGTTAATCAAACAATATGGAGTAGCCTAAGTAGCTTTAGAGTAAAATTAGAATCACCTGTGCAGGTTTGTTTTGCAGCTATTTTGAAATAAATTGGTGTAAGGATAGAGAATGAATTTTAAAACTACTACAACACAAACTGATAGCCAGTGCAGTTACATATATTGTTTGTTTATGTTGTTTGTTCATTTCTCTCTGTTTTGCTCTCCCTGAAAACCTATAAAACATTTTCTTTCAGATAATCTGAAGTGACTGCATTAAACTGTTGGTGTATTTTTTTTACTACTCAGTTCCAAAACTATGACAGATTTTTATGACGAGGTAGTACAAACATGGATTCTTATGGTAGAGGAAAAAACAGCCCCTTCTCTCCCTCCTAGTACTGACGGCGGACATTCAGATGACCTTAAAATAAAGCTGGCGGCCCGCGGTCGGTGTCACCAGAAAAGATTAGTTTAGGATTTGTTAGTACTGCCAAACCGTAATTGTTATTGAATGTGATCAATATTTATTCGGCAGCCCCGCCTGACTTCCGTTAACACGAAAATAATAAGGCTCTACTCGAGTGGCCGGTGTGTTAGCGGATATCAAGGCCGATCCGCTGTCGAGGGGAAATCGATGAACACACTGAGTTAATTATGAGAAATCAATTAAGAGGAGGGAATTGTGGTTTTAAAAGAGCAGTCCCACGGCCACTGAGAAATTGACAAGAGTGAGAGGCAGTAGGGACCGCCGGGTTCTCTCTCCCTCACTCCTTCTCCCTGTTTCTCGGTTTCCTGGACGTGGGACTGCGAGAAATGAATCAAGAGATTCTTTGATTTCAAAACGTATATATGGCACACAAAGCATAGTTATTACGTTTCTAGGTTATCAGTTTACATAAACAAATATTGCTGTATGATTCTCTCTCTCTCTCTCTCTCTCTCTCTCTCTCTCTCTCTCTCTCTCTCTCTCTCTCTCTCTCTCACACACACACACACACACACACACACACACACACACACACACAAACACACAGAGTAGAGAGAGAGAGAGAGTATTTTAGTTGAGCCAATATTTGTTTTTCCCAAGCCCAATTATACTTCAACTGCGCGATCACAGGTTTTCAGTGAGCAGAAGGAGGCGGTGAGGTAAAGTTATGCTACCCGAAATACAGATAAGGCATTAGTAACAAGTAACACATTGACGTCAACTTACAGTGATCATTATTACTCTTAGCTGATTGTGTGAGCTTTATACAATCACATCTTTTCTATGTCGTCCCGCCAATCTGGCTTAATCACATTCATTGATGACCTCCTGCTGTAGCCTACCTGCTTAGAAGAGTCCAGTAATTGCCTCCGTTTCCTGTATGCATTATGACAATCAGTTAAACCCTTGTAAAATCGTATCTGATTGTCTACATTTTCTTTTGGTTTAAAATAGCATTATATCCACAGAATATAGCCTAACAGGCGTCTAATCATTAGAAAGTTCTGCGACTGTTACTTGCCTAATATGTAAAATCTTCCATATTCTACCAGTGCTAATATCACCTCGTCACCTAAAACATAATCCTCATTTGTTATTTGTTATTCTCCCTCTTTGCAAATATGTTTAGACGAGTATAGCAATATATCTCCAGATGTCATTGTTGTTTTCCAAGAAAAAAGGGGGATCTAACAAAATATCTTTTTTCTGAAAGGGTTTTCAGTTTGACAGTGCTTTATTTTATTGTCGAGTCCTCATACCGATAAACTAATTGCCTATTTAAAAACATTTTAATACAATGTTTTGCATATTCATTCATTTGAATATTTGAATATATTTATAAGCTAATTGAAAGTTTCTGTTTAAAAAGAACCTAATTTCTATCCATTCTGAAATATTTCGATTTATTTCATTCATGCAAAATATCTGTTATGCAGAAATAATTATGCTGATTCTGCTTTCACTTTCAGTCCTTTATCTAATGGAAAAACTGTAAATTACATTGCTAAATTTAAGGACAGTTTTCTTCTTCATGGCAAATACCTATAATTATTTAAAAATCATATATGCCTATATGCAAATGCATATTTTTACATTAATGGTAAACGTTGAGATGTACTTAATAACATCATAAATTAATAAAATGTTTATTTAAAAAAGTATATTTCTTTCATACTAAAAGTTTGTTATTTAAGACGACGAAATCCAGTTTAAATAGTTTTAAACAAGTATGGAAATTAGGGCTATTTACAGGTGAATAGGCTATGCGAGGAAATTATATTACAGAGAAAACTTTCGGGCTATGGCAGAGTGTGATTTTAGGGTGACACCTAGCTTTATGTAGCAGACGTATGAAACAAGAACAACGCTTCAACAAGACAAAGCCATAATTGTAATCACTATCCTGGTGTTTAATTTAAGAGGGGCACTTCAAACGCAGACACCTGTAATCAACGGGAGATGTCGGTTTCTCACGTTACACCAAACAACTATTTCCAGGTTATAAAAGGTATCATCACAAAAACAATGCTTACGTTGACTTAATGCTGAGAATGACAAAGATGTTGATAAGCATTTGAAACCAGTGGTCGACGCAGAGCAAAAAGAAATTACACTTTGACAGTAGGCTAATATATGGCCAAGCTATCCTTATAGCGATTGCTATTCTATTTGTTTGAATGCTTGCAAGAGAAACGTAGACAGGCTAATATTTTAATGAGTTCGCCTAATCTGGTTTTCCTTTGTAAATATGTTTAACCAATTCATGGATAAAAGGCCGACCATTCCTAAAAGTTACCTAAGAATAAATTTCCAGAGATTTCTACAGACACCCACTTAGGTGTTGGTTTTTATTACAGTTAACTTCATTGAATTCTCTATTTTATTTACAGTTAATTCACAACATATCGTCAATATATCTCAAACGATATAACTTTGGTTATTCACTTAACCAGAACGGTTTAAGCCGCTTCCTGTATGTCAGTAGTGCTAAGATGTATTCACCTTTTCACTTTTAGACATTTTCTAAAGTGGCTGTGTGTGTGTCTGTGTGTTTTTCCATGTCTGCTACTTTAGAAAGGGTCTTTCATCCACGCAAAGAGAAGAGGCCAAAGCCCATTAGCGCGTGACCTAGAGGTCAAAGGCCAGGTGGTCAGTCTCGTGACTGACAGAGCGCGACTGCGTGTCGCATGTGCTCATTATTGTTCAATATTTTAACCACAGCATTTCCACCAAAAGCAGTAATATGACACACTTTTTAGTACTAGTAAGAGCATTACAGTTTTATTTTCAACTCAGATCACACTATAAAATATGGTGACACACTGGTGTTATCTTATCAAAGTTATGGTTAAAGGGGCTAATAGAAAATAGAGTTTAATGCTGGAGACAAATTAGGCAATATTTTCAAGTAGTTAAAGATGTAAATGAATTACATTGGTGTAAGCACATTCAGTCAAATAATGCATTTTGTAACCCTTGTTTTATTTAGTTATTCATGTATTGTCTCGTGGTAATTTCTACAGAATTTTGTTTACCTTCCTGTTTATCTATTAAAGGAAGATATCAATTGTTGCCTGTGGACAAATGAGAATTGAAGTGCGGTATTAACTGTTACCTGCAATCCCAGTGGGCTTTTACTTGTACCTGATCAATACATTTAAATATTTCTAACACACCATTGATTTGTCAATGAGCTATCAAGACCTGGGTCAGTGCGGCATTAACCTGCTACATTGATTTTTCCCTCGGCAGAATCAAAGTTAAACTGAACACACACACGGAGACGATCTCAAGTCTCTGTACTGTACAGTACACACACACACACAAGTGATGGTCAGCTTTTGTCTCTTTTCATCCCAGGTTGATGACAGAGGAACACAGCGCGCCGAGGAGGAAAATGGCCGCCACCGATAGCCTGTGGACCGGTTCATGCGAAAGTGCTGACCGCAGACCGTTAGGACTCAGTGTTTGGACTCGTGCACTGGTGAGCCACCGGTAATATCAAATAAACACCGTACACAACCTCACAAAGGGCTTCGTACACAAACTCAGGCTTTGTTTATCACGTTGAGGAGAGAATTGTGTTGAGGAGAGAATGGTGGTAAGGAGGGAGAGAATGGTGATAAGGAGGGAGAGAATGAAGAGCAAATGGCAGTTATTATCATACAGTCACGCACATTCATAAATCGACACACGGGCTCCAGCGTGCAGACAGGCTCGGAGAAGACGGCAAGTTCAGTGTCCAGTTGGTTAGGGTGCGAGCAACTGATCAAGCAAAGGGGGTCAGGGGTCAGCTTCATCCCAGACGGATGACCTCATTCGGCAGGCTCTGACCCTTGTGGTCAAACTGCTGGCAGGGGGAGGGGGGAGAGTGAAAAAGAGAAAGAGTGTGATAGGGATAGAGGGGGGGTGGGATGGAGGGAGGGACGGAGAGGGAAAGGGTGCAAGGGGACCTGAGTCTCCCTTTGGACCATCCGTTCATGGTGTCATCCCTCGCTTGTTCACTCCTCCCTCCCTCCCTCCCTCCCTCCCTCCTTTGCGTCCTACGTGTCGCTCTCTCCGCTCGCCGGTGAATTAACACCTGACCTTCTCTGGTGACCCCTCATCCCCTAAAACACTGACCCACTGCCCAACCCCCCCAAGACATGTACACCCTTAGCTCACCACAGCCAAAACACAGACACACACACACACACACACACACATACACAGACGCACATGCACACACATACACATAAACATACACATACAGAAACACCAACACACATGATAACATTTACGTATACATTCACAAGCACATTCGTACACACACACACACACACTCTCTCTCTCTCTCTCTCTCTCTCTCTCTCTCTCTCTCTCTCTCCTACACACACACACACACATATCATAGACCTTTACGCGACCTGCTGACAATCACCGGCAAAATTAAATTCACATATATATATGAAAGTATTTTTTTTCCTTTTCACTCGAGATCTTTCGGCATTTTATTTTCAGTTCCTCATACACACATCTACACACTAACACATATGGATGCACACACACACACATACGCACACACACACGCCTCATAGTTGATTCTCATGTGACAATAACGTGAGCAGTGGTCAGCCAAGTGCTTGCAGTAAAACTCTCATAGAAACAGTAATTCTCTTCCCTTTTCTTCTAGCCAGGTCATGTCCTCTGCTGTTTCCCCTGCAATGGAAAAGATTGTGTGTGTGTGTGTGTGTGTGTGTGTGTATGGTGTATGCATGTGTATGTGGGTGTGTGTGTGCGTGCTTGTGTGTGCGCGTACTTGTGTGTGTGTGTGTATGTGTGTGTGTACGTGTATATATATTTGTGTGTGTGTGTGTGTCGGTGTGTCTGTGTGTCGGTGTGTGTGTGTCGGTGTGTGTGTGTGTGTGTGTGTATGTGTGTGTGTGTGTGTGTGTGTGTGTGTGCATGTGTGTGTGTGTGTGTATTCCTCTGTCTGTTTGTGCTTCTGCTGGGTTGGCTGCTTGGTAAAGCCAGAACACATGTGCCTTTCCTCTGAGCTACGATACGAACCATTTTTGTAATTTTGATCATAGCTGCCAGAAATGTGTGTGTGTGTGTGTGTGTGTGTGTGTGTGTGTGTGTGTTAATCAAAGAGTGTTTGTCTCCTTGTTAGATATCTCTGTCTCTTTTTTACCCCTGCAACTCATTCTCAGCAACTCTTCAGGTGAAAAAAAAGAAAAGAAAAGACAGACCAACAGTACATGAAGAGAAAGAATAAGGTAGCCGTAAGGTGTGTGTGTGTGGGGGGGGGGGGGGGGGGGTGGAGGGTGGTGGGAGGCTCTTCCATTCAAGCACTTGAGTCTCTATCCTTTCTTTTCCCCTCCCCAAAAACATCCCTTTCTTCCTGCCCCTCCTTCCACCCTAATCCCTCCCTTCTCCTGCACGTTCGTTCCCTAATCCCAAATATCAGCCTCCTCCCCCCCCCACTCCTCTCTGTGGATACAGTGCTGTAACCTCTCCCAATTGTGCTATCTCTCCCTCTGTCCCCCCTCCCTTACTCTCTCACTCTTTCTCTTTCTCTTTCTCTCTCTCTTTCTCTCTGTGTCTCCCCTCTCTCTCCCTCTCTTTTCTTATCACGCTCACACACTCCTTCTGCAAGTCCTTCCTTGCCTCACCAATCCCCTTGTGCACCTTTCTCACTAGGTCTCCCTCCTCTTTCATTCTCACTCGCTGCCTTCTCTTTCACAGATTCTCTCTCTCTCTCGCTCTCTCTCTCTCTTATTTCTTTCTTCTCTCTGTCTTCTCCTGTATCTAGTGACTGTTGTATACGCCCACTGCTCTTTCAGCTTCACTGTAATCTCTGTACGACGTCTTTACTTTTTTCCTCATTATAAAACACAGATATTATTAAAGCCTGCTTAGGCTATAAAATCTAATCGATCAAGCACCATTTAAGCCCCACAGCAGACTCCATTACACACACATATTTTTTTGTTGTTATTTTAGGATGCATAGTTCTTTATGTGTATCGCCATTTCTGAACTTGTTAGAGTGTGGGTGTATGTGAATGCACAAGTGTCTGCCCTTGCGGGTGTGTGTGTGTGTGCGTGTGTGTGAATGTAAATGTGTGTGTATGTGTGCCTAGAGAGCGCAAGCCTGCACATGTGTCTATGTGTGTGTGTGTGTCTATGTGTGTGTGTGTGTGAGTGGGTGGGTGGGTGCAAGTGTCATATCGATAGGTTAATAGGCGCAGTGTCAGATTCAGTAACTCCCTGATTAGTTGACAGTTCACTAATCCACACGCTAGTGAGGAGTTATTGGCCTTGGCATTGATTTTTTTTCCGCCGCGGCACGTGGAAAAAGCCGGGCAAAGCCAAGAGTCGGAAGAGGGGCCTGTGAGTATTGATCGACCCCAAATCAACCCGGTGCGCCCCCTTTCAAACAGCACACCTCCTTCCTGCACAGCTCTGGGATGCTCCGAAGTCTTCATTCAGCCAAGACTGCTCGGCGTGTGTGTGTGTGTGTGTGTGTGTGTTTCTGCAAGTATGTGTGTGTGTGTGCATGCATGTGTGTGTGTGTGTTTCTGCAAGTGTGTGTGTGTGTGCATGCATGCGTGTATGTGCGCGTGTGTGTATCTGTATGTGTGTCTATGTCTGTATTGGTGTATGTGATGGGTCTGCATGTGTTTGTTTCTATGTGTTTTTGTGTCTCTGATTTTTTAGTGTGTGTGTTTCTGTGTCGAGGGTTGGAAGAGACAGGTTAGTCCTGTTCGAAAGGCCTCTCTCTCTCTGCATATGTGTGTGTGTGTGTGTGTGTGTGTGTGTGTGTGTGTGTGTGTGTGTGTGTGTGTGTGTGTGTGTGTGTCCATGTGCTGGAGTGTGTGTGTGTGTGTGTGTGTGTGTGTGTGTGTGTGTGTTTGTATATGAATGTGCATAGGAGAAAACACACACACACACACACACACACACACACACACACACACAGAAAGAGCATGTTACTGCTGTGCTCTGCATCAGTAATTGGGGCTGAGCCTTGACTGACAGGCCGATTCACAGAGGAGCATGGATGAGCGAGTCAGTGTGCTGTTTGACCATCTGATTCCAACCGTTGGTCCAACTGGCCAAAGGACCCCAGCAACCCCACCCCCACCCCCAGCCCCTGGCCCCAACACTGACACACACACACACACACACACACGCACACACACACACACACACACACACACACACACACACACACACACACAGCCCTGACTGACCACTCTAATATGCTTAGTCACCATTTACGGCAGTGATAAATGAGGCCATCTATGGTGCAAAAATTACCCCCCCCCCACCCCCCACCCCACCACCCTCCCTCTTCCATCCCCACTCTCATCACTGAGACATAACGCCAGGAATCGTTATTCCTTCCTTCTGTCATCTCGCACACGCTTTTGTTTTCTCGTCACCGACCACAGGACCGGCCATGCTATCGCTCTCTTTCTCTCTTTTTCTCCGTCACATGCGGTCCTCTGCTCTCCTTCTCCTCGGCTTTGATTGTCTGCTTGATAATTGTGTGGCATTGTCATCCGCTCTCACGTCTCCCCCCTTCTCTCTATTCTTCTCCTTCTTCATCTTCTTCTTTTTCTTTCGCCGGTCATCTTTTATTCCCTCTCTTCCTTCCTCCCTTCCTTCCTTCCTTCGGTTCCTCTCCTCTCCTCCCAGTCGATTGCCTTTTTTCTCTGTTTGCCGTTTGCTTTCCCTCCTTTTTTTCTCTCTTCATTCTCTCCTTCTCTGCCTCTTCCTTCTGCTCTCTATCCGGTGGTTCTCCACTGCAATCTCATCTCGGCTCCCTCTCCCCCTCCCTCCCTTTCTCCCCCTCCCTTCCTCTCTCTCCCTCCCTCCCTCTGTCTGTCTTCCTGCTCTTCCTTTTCTTTCTCTCTTCCTCTCTGTGTAAGCAAGAGAGAGGAGGTTGTTAAACATTTTTCTTCTCTCTTAATTGTTTTGACTTGTGCCATTGGCATCCCGATTAGAGTCCATTGATTTCTCAGCGCTAAGTGCATTGATTTCTACATTTCTTATTGATCCCGGTTCTAAATCTACCCACACACAGTCTCCATGCACATGGCCAGGGAGGGAACGAGAGAGGGAGAGAGAGAGAAGAGGGGGAAAAGAGCGAAAGAGGAGAAAAAAAAGAGTGAGAGACACTGCGAATGTGTCAAATACCTCAGATAACTTCCACAATCACAAAAAAGAGGAAGTTAACTAGCAGTGAGATTGCAGCGAGACGAATAGAAGAAATGTAACTGATGCTACATGATGTGTAGAATGTTATTACAGAAATACTGTCCTTGCATGCTGTCCTTTCTGTCTCTCCTTTACATACATACACATGCACATGCACAGGCACACACACACACACACACACACACACACACACACACACACACACACACACACACACACATGCATGCACAAGCACACACACACACACACACACACACAAATGACTGCATGTCCAAACATACACAGACAAATGTGCAGGTCCACACACATACAGACACGCTAAGAGAGAGAGAGAGAAAGAGAGAGACAGATAGACAGACAGACAAACATACATACACTCAGAAACACATACATTCTCTCTCTCACAAACACACCTTCTCTCTCTCGCACACACACACACTCTTTCTCTTGCTCTCTCTCATTCACACACACACATACCCTTTCTCTGTCTGTCTCTCTCTCTCATACACACACACACACACAGACACACACTCCCACAGACGCCCCGTATGCATGGCTTCCAGGCCTGTGGCTGTGTGGGGGCTTGATCCTTGATCCTGTTCTGTGGTGTGACAGTGTGGCGGTGAGTCGTCCCCCCACCCCATCCTATCCCATCCCACCCCCCCCTCTCACGGACACGGCTGCCCGCAGCTGATAGCGAGCCTCCATGTCACAGCATTTAGACCCAGGCCCCAGCTGCTACTGCTGCAGTCAGCGCTAGCACCATGCTAAGCTAAGCTAAGCCTCACTGGCCTATTACTCCCCATTAAAAAATCCCCCTTCATGGGCCCTGGGATTGTGCTAAGCTAAATTAAGACACGCTTCCATTAATAATATCTCTTCACGGAGCGCATCTTAAATCCAGCAAGCATTTCATGCTTTGATATGAGCCTTGAAACCTCTGCGAGATGGTGATTTTGTCCTATGACTGTGTGAATAAAAGCACATTCTATTTATTTGTGTGTGATGGAAAAAAGAAACAAGGCTTATGAGAGACTCGTTGCAGTGAAGAATATTTCGCTTTATTGCTGCTTGGCTTATGTAAAAAAAAATCCATGGATGAATTTAAAAAATGATGTAACAAGCTTTGTCCGGCATGGTGTGTAAAATATCAAAAAATGCCATTTATATTTAAAAAAAACTACTTTCCATGTCAGTAAAAAGTCTTCTTTTATATATTAAAAAAATCCTTTTCAATCCCCCTCCTGTTACATTTCGATATCATAACGCTGGGAAATACTCGTGCTACAGGTTGACGTTGAAATAGCTTACACCCAAAAGCCAATATTTCTAATAAAGCTTTTGTGGCTCATAGGGGGATCGCACCTGTCAATAAAGCGAGCAACTGACCTTGATGTGTTCATTCATCGCCAATATGGCATTGTGATTGTGAGTTAATTACCTCCAGTAGTGGGTCGCATTTTTATGTGTTGTCTGTGCAACAGTGGTAATAATGGATCTGTATAAAAGATATTGGCAGGGGCTGAGTTGGCTATTGACAAGATGTCAGCATTGATCATTAAGCCACCCTCAGGGAAACTGAAGGAGCGAGACAGAGAGAGAGAGACAGAGAGACAGAGAGAGAGAGAGGAAGAGTCAGAAAGAGAGAAAGGGAGAGCGAGTGAAAGTGTGTTTAGTGTGTGTGTGTGTGTGTGTGTGTGTGTGCACAGTCACACTAGAAATGAACCAGAAGCATGCAAGTAGCAGCAGTAGTGTCTCTGTGTGTCTATGTGTCTGTGTGTGTGTAATTTACACTCTGTCTCTCTCCCTCTCTCTCTCTCTCTTTTCTCCCTATCTGTCTCTGTGTTTGTGTGTGTGTGTAAGGGAGAGAGAGAGGGACAGAGAGAGAAAGAGAGAGACAGACAGACAGAGAGAAAGAGAGGGAGAGAGACAGAGTGTAAATGTGTGAGAGAGGCACACACAAAGAAAGAGAGAGAGAGACAGAGTGTGTTAGAGAGAGAGAGTGAGAGAGAGACAGAGTGTGTGAGAGAGAGACAGTGTGTGTGTGTGTGAGAGAGAGAGAGAGAAAGAGAGAGAGAGAGACAGCAGTATGTCAGTGGGAGTGCATGCCCACAGTGTTAGCTGCTTGTTACCGTGGTGAAGAGGAGGTGATATAATTGTTAGGCGGTATTGATTGGGG
This sequence comes from Setipinna tenuifilis, assembly GCA_030347295.1. Lineage (NCBI taxonomy): Eukaryota > Metazoa > Chordata > Actinopteri > Clupeiformes > Engraulidae > Setipinna > Setipinna tenuifilis. Next base: position 15,842,659 of record CM059283.1, read on the forward strand.
CGCCTTGTTATTGATGAGAGAGAATTTAATTCAACCAACTCGTTTGTCAACATGACATCGCCATTTAACAATGAACTCTCTCTCTTTATCTTTGGCCTCTTGCCATCACACACACACCTTTGTGAGCATCTCCAACATACACACACTCGGACCACTCAGTTTTACAGACTTGCACAGATTTGTTTTTCACTTGTTAGTCTTTTATATTTTTTTAACTTTAGTTAAAAGCACCTTCTTTGCCTTAGAGGTGTTGTCTTGTTTTTTGTTTTTTAATAAATAAGTAATGTTGTTATTACAATCAAGAAAAACATAAAATAGACAGTAACTTTTCTTTTCAGTATCTGTGTGTGTGCGAATGTGTGTGTTAGTGTAAAAACTGTTTTGTCTTGTGAGACACACACGCACACACACTTCAGCCACTTTCTCAATAGCACACCTGATATTTTTTTAACTGAAATTTTGATTGAACTGATATCAAAGGTTCCTTGGATTATTATGGAATATGACCATAGCTTGTGTGATATCCTTCCAAAACCTGAGACCCTCTCTCTCTTTCTGTATGTGTGTGTGCCTTATGGGTATATGTGTGTGTGTGTGTGTGTGTCTGTAAACTTGGTGGGGGTCTCTCACCATCTTCAATCCACACACCTTTCCTTCTCCCCTTCCTTTCGATAGACGCGCAAAACACACTATATTCTACAAGAAATAATTGCTTTTGTCTGGAAGGAGTTCGGGTGGAGGGGGGCTCTGAGCGCGTGCCCTCTCTCTTGAGGGGGGTTCGTGAAGGACAACCAGTCGCTTCTGATTTTTTTTCTCGTTGGTTGGACACGCGGATGTCATCTGTCAAATGGAGAGGGGCGCGAGGGAGAGGAATGGGGGGGGGAGAGAGGGGACAATAAGGCTCGCAGAACCATTGTGGTATCTTTGCAGTGGCTGAAGGGGAAAAAAGCAAGATATGGATAGAATAAAATAAAATTTCTGTCTCTGTAGTGTTGTGAAACAGAGAGAAATCGTTCCTCTCAAGATACATAATGATCTTTTTGCGTTTATTTCAAATATTTTCATTGGCACGGCTTGTTTTTTTCCATGTTTTTGTGTGATACGTGGGCCCACGATCGATCGATAACTCATTAAAAATATTCGCAGCACAGTGTTGGGGTAGTGGCGTGAGGGGGAGCAGGAGGGAACGAAAGGTGGGGGGAGGGAGAGAGAGATCAAGCCCTGCGCATTCGATTTTCCCGTATTGACTGCGATGTTTAGCGTATAGATTTTTCTATTTAAAAAATCTATGTCGGCAATAATCTTGAGTGTAAGTGCGTGGTGCAGATTGTGGCTTTATAACGGACAGCGTAGCCTACAACGTATTGGCGGCAAGATGGGGGAACGAGAGGAGGTGTGTGTGTACACGAGGATGAATCCTGGTGGTCTGCGTATTGTGGGATACGCACTAATTTTGCTCTGGTCCTGTCGGCAAAACTTGTTTCACATACACACTGTTTGCGGGCATGAGAGCGCAAGGGTTTGCCAGAGCAAGCCTGTGTCCCTGTTCCGATTTTGTGCGATTTGCCATTCCCTGTCTCCCCACATACGGAGCTGATTTGACCGCCTTGCTTAAAAATGTGCGCTCCCTTGAAAATATGGTGTAAATAATCACCTGCTTGTAAAACACGTCTTAAATACTCCCAAAGTGTGTTCCTATTGTGTAAGCCCATTGATTACCCGACCACTGCAATTATCGGTCATTAGAATGAAGCGTAATCAAGAGATCAATACAGAGGATAGCTCGCCTTATATAGGATTAGTAAAAAAAGGGAGAGGGGGTGTAGGTGTGGGGGAGTGGGGAGAGAAAGGGGGTGGAGGGAGAGTAGCGGCTGGTCCTCTCGCCTCAATGTTGCAGGCAGCGATGCCAGAGCGCTTTCATACTGGTGGGAGTCGGACCAAGCGACCGGGGTTCCCAAATCACGGGGACATAGAGACAGACACACAGACGGATGGCGGGATATATCCAAAGAACAGAGACCGCGTAACGGGTACCGTGTTTACTCTTTTACTTTGTACATCCAGAGCGTGATTTTAAAACACCAGACTTATTTATTTATTTATTTCTCTATCGATTGATTGCGTTTAATTATACCGGCCTGTGACAAGGAGCGAGGGGGGAGGAGCGTACCCGACGAGGTCCTTGCGTAGCCTTACTTATTATTTGATTATTTAAATACATTAAAATATTATTTAATTATATATTTATGTCCTTTTAAAATGCTGCTTTGTGTGTGTGTATGCGTAAGGAGATCCACATTAAGACAGCTACAAACCAAATAGTCGAACCAAATACAAAAAAAAATCTTTTTGAGTTGCTGCCTGTGTCTTTTGTATCCTACCGGTACCTGATTGCTTTCGTGATATTGAAAATGTTTTTTAGTCAGAGTAAATATTGATTACACTTAGATGTATTTACAAGCAGATACCAAAGGAAAAAAACTGTCGAGACAGATACGGCCACTGTGACGTTTAGTCCACAGTCTGCACACCTGTCTCCATTAAGATAGCGGGAAGGCGGAGAGGAATCAAAGTGAATGCCAAACACAAATAGACTAGTCTATACAAACAAGTGATAAGACGCCTGGTCACAAGTCGATTGTAGAGGATTTCAATAATATCTGTGACTCTCTCAAAAGCTTTAGACGGAGGAGATTGCGACTGTTCTTATTTTCTGAACTAAGTTACTCCAGTTGCTTTCAATAGCGTTGACTTGTACTGAAGAAAACAGTTTTATGTCTACGGTTTTACTATAGCTTGATCCTGTCTATCCGTCTGTGTGTACGTCTTGCGTGAGTACGGTTGTCTTAAAAATACAAGGGACAGCTGCTGTTACTTATAAAGGCACAAAACCAAAAATGTAAAGATAGCAGGCTAGCTACAGGCCTACACACACCTATATACCAAATATCCAACGTCCCAGAAGACACACCTCAAACGCAGTTCACCCGGAGAGCATTCAAGAGAGAATAAAGAAGAACCGAAGACGAACCACAGCAAAACTCTCAACTAAAACCCGACGACAGCGGATCATGTTTGTCCCCCTGCCGGTGCCGTTCGTCTTTCAGAGAACCGCGTCCGACTTCAGCGCTTGGCGTCTCAAGTCTCCGCTGGCCCTTCGTTCGAACTCTGGTAAGACCTCTCTCCTTTTCCATTGTGTCATAATTTTTGTCGGAAAGTAATGACCATAACCATAAACTTGTCTGGAGTCGAAACACCTGGTAACCCACAGCAAAACGCACAATAATGATAATAAAAAATCCACAGTAGACCAATAAATGCGATGTTGGATGAATTTGTATAAATCCTTTCTGTATCCCGATGGAAGTGTGAAGGTAAAGGACAGGAAATTGTAAAACTAGCCCGTTAAAAAGCTAGCTAGCTGGAAATTGTTTCCATAGCCCTGGAGATGAATTCTTCATAATGTCTTTTGCCCATATCTTTATCTCCATCTGTCTCTTCTACTCCGCTCCGTCTGCCTCTGTCCGCGCACCGGTCTCTCCCTCTCTCCTCTCACGGAGGGTACAGGGAATATTCATGGTAATTTATTGATCCCGCCGAAATCAATACCCCAACTGCGGGAAAATAGAGAGGGGAATGGGGTGCGAATGTGGCGACCAGACAGTGGGGATGAACGGAAAGGAAAATAATTTAAGTTTTTTTTTTTTTTAATTTGGCCAAGCAAATGTTTAGCTATTGTGTGCTCTCAAAAATATGTATACCAAACATGGTTGCATTAATGTTGTGAGGAAGAGCGGTGTAAGTCAGCAGCGGCCTGTAGTGTGAGGCCTAGGCCTCGGCATGTGATAAAGTTTTAACTTTAGCGATGAAGAAAAGGTTTAAAGTGGTTGTGGTTTGTGTCACGGCCAGCGCGCAGTGGATATGCATCCCTGTAGTGCGGCGTAAGGGGAGGGGGCGTGGAGGTTGTAGGCGCCCCTGTCTCGCCTCCACCGAAGCGTAAATTTTCAGCTGACAGATGGGCAAAACGTCCGCGCCACATCTGATTCCACGATAATGTATCTCCTTAAATACATGTCACGAGGAGAAAAAAAAACGGTTGAAAATTCAAATGAGCAGCCGCGTAGAGGGGCCACGCGGGCATGCATGTCAAACTTGGTGTTTTGAATAAATAGGGAGAATCTGAAGGTGTCAATTATGAGGAGTTTAAGTAACAGACAAAAACACCATACTTGCTATACTGTGACTGTAGAAAATTCTCCTTAGCATCTATTTCTTGAACATCTTTAGATAGTAACTCAAGCAGGTTGAAGGGAGGAGTCAGTGATAACTCTTAGGGGCTCACTTGAATCTGTCATTTGTCTATGAAAAAAGCCTTCAGTATGGACTTATCTTAAACACATTTACTTGCAAACTGAGAGTTGAAAAGGAAAATGAAAGAGTCGGGAACAAGGAAAAAATATTATTTAAAGGTGTTTGTATAATAATCTACTTGTGGGAGATATTTTCTATAAACCCACCTAGGTGCACTAACCTGTTTTAGAATTCAGGTTTCCTCATTTTTTTCAGTTTTGTTTTAGGTGGTGTAACATATCACCTACCTCATCACATAATATGAAGGCATAATGAGCCGTAATAGTCGATTTAGTTTGTCTTTCTTCAGAATGTTCATATATTTTTTTTATCCAATTAAAACAGCATAGATGCGCACAGGTTTTTTTTTAGTTATATAAGTAATTACTAAAATTGATATCCCTTACACATTATCTAAAAATTAACATAAGGAAAATAGATGTGCTTTTGAATAAGTCCTTTCAATCCTGGGTACCTCATGGATCTGTTTAGATGTTTGTGGTGAATACACTTCCTAGACTATTGATCGAAGGTAGCCTACAAACGATTAAAGGTGGCAAGGCGGGCGTATACTTTCGACAGAGATCGCCCAAGCGGTAGCTTCAAGGTAGGCCATTTCGCCCAGGTCACCATGTTTTTTCGGCAGGGAGGAAGGAAGGAAGCCCAGTGTTTTGTAATGTCTGGTTCTCAGCGAAGTCAGTCGGGACTGGTGCGGTTTTTGATCTGCCCATAGTGTAGGCCTGATGTGTGTGTGTGTGTGTGTGTGTATGTGTCTGTGATCTGTTGTGGAGATCCCCCCCATGACCTTGCTCTTGGTGTTTTGACATGAGGTTGCACTTTTCTTTTTTTTTTTCGGGTTGAGGTGAGATGGGAATTTTTTTGCATCATGGAGTGAGTGTCCTAGGGTTAAACTGGGCCAGCGTGTGTCTCACACACACACACATTACACTCCAAAAACCAGAAGTCAAAGCATTGGATCAAAGAAACATTTAGTGCAGTTAAAACAACAGCAAAAAAAATCACGGTCGATATATTTTTTGAAAATGGTCATTTCCGTGCTGTTTCATTGGCAACATGTCTGTGTATATAATTGCCCCATTGACAGTAAAAAAAAGAGATGTTAACCCATCTTGGCATATTCGATCAGGAATTGATACCTGGCATAAAAAAAAGGTGTTTTTGGCAAAGACTGACAGGTGAAAAGCAGGGTGTGTGTGACTTGTGCTCCTCTCACAAAAGCACAAAACTGGAGCTGTCTGACCCCTGTGTTATGTTCTAGTCTCCGCCTGGCCTCTGCACTCGCTGGCGTCACCCAGGAAACAGGTCTGTTTGCTGGACTTGGAATGAGATATAGCCTATGAGGCATCTCCGGGCCTGAACTGTGTGTGTGTGTGCGTGTGTGTGTCTGTCTGCTCGAGGTTTGCATCCCTTCTTTTTATTTATTTATTTAGTATGTGTAAGTGTATGGGTGTGTTTGTGTTTATGATGTCAATCATGTCACTTGGTGTCAGTTATAGACCTGTGTGTGTGTGTGTGCGTGTGTGTTTGTGTGTGTGTGTTTTTCTACAGGCTGATCTAAATTAACAGGTGTGCTCTGTCAGAGATGGTTTTAACCTTGCTCTGGTATTGATCAGGAAGCATCGACTGCTTCTGGTCCTGTGTGCAGTGTGTGCACAGGAATGTTGACTGTGTGTGTGTGTGTGCGCGCGCACAAATTTGTGTATGTGTGGTAGAGAGGGAGAGCGAGAGAGAGGGAGAGGAGGGAGAGTGTGTGTGTGCACGTGTGTGTGTGTGTGTATAGATTTAAGGGGAGCGTCGGCGAGTCCCTGCTCTAACGTGATTGCGAATGACAAAATGTCCACCAGGGTTTGTTAGGGCTATAATAGGGAATCAATAGACGCAACAGAGATGTCAATACTACATGCTTTATTGCATTAAGCTACCTCTGTCGTCTCTGTCCTTACACCTCTCTCGCTCCCGCTCTCTCTCTCCGTGTCTGTGTCTGTGTCTCTCTCTCTCTGTGTCTCCCTCCTTCTCATCTTCTCACACACATCAATTGCCCTGTTTGTTGCCAATTTCGATGATAAACCCATTACAGATTGATGCTAACTTAAACTTAAATATGAGCAGCAGAGATTCAGCTAGCCTCCAACGCTAAGCCTTTCACTTTTTGAGCTTTTTCTCTCGCTGCCTTTCTGGTTCTCTCTTACTCCTCCCCCCCTCTCTGTCTATCTATCTGTCTATCTGTCTGTCTATCCCTTCTTCCTCTTCCACACTCCACATAAATGCGGGTAAACAGGGTGTTGAACGGCACTCGTGCCACCAAGGTTACCATGGCGACATTCATAGTCCATTTAACAAATGGTAATGAAGACAATGAGGTAAACTCCATTCTCTCTCTCTCTCTTTCCCCTTGGCCATTTACCTCAGCCAGTGGAGATTGCCGCAAACACCATCCCCGGCTAAATTGGCCCCATTCAGGTCACAATGCTATATTTGACAAGACTGAGTGTCTTTGACGAGAGGGGGGGGGGGGGGGGGGGTGAGAGTGAGTGGGAGGGTGTGCACGAAGCAGCGCGCTGTCCAGCCATTTGTGGAAGTGGACATTGCACATATGCCAAATGATAGGCGCTCCAATCCTGGCCCAGCATGTCGTCCCACTGCCCATTACCGGGGATGCACTGGGCTTTCAAAAGACAATGGCCAGTGTCAGCATGTGTCCACCACCAGCAGCAGCAGTAGCTGCACCCAACAACCCCCCCATCACCACCACCACTCCACCTCACACACATACACACACATATGTACACACACATATGTATACACACACACACACACACACACATACATACACATACACATATGTATACACACACACACACACATACACAAATATGTATACACACGCACATTTGTACACACACACACACGCACACATACACTCACACACATACACACACACACAAATATGTATACAGACATATATGTACACACACACACACACACACACAAGCTCCCTATAGCTCAATGGTCAGTCTCAGCAGGCTTCTAGAATGGAATTCTATCCCATTTCCTCAAATGGGAATATGGAGGCGGCGAGGGCTATTGAGTACTTTGGCTGTCTTTTATCAAGCAACAAACAAATGGTAAACGCTTACACATTCATACACATTCTGGAGGCCCCCACTATTCAGGAACTATTCAGCCATTCAGACAGACAGGGGAAATATTCCCCCATTCCCTGCTTAAGCCACATCAGAATGTGCAATCTTACACAGATATATATATACACACACGCACAAACACACACACACACACATCCTCTCTCTCTCACACACACACACACAAACACTTACTTACACAAGCCAAAACAAGCACGCAAGCTTGGTATATGTCTTAAGGAAATATACGTGTCTGCTCGAGCTCTCCCACGCGTAGCACACACACACACACACACACTGTAAGTACAAACACACACACACACGCACACACACACACACACACATGCACAAAGCGAAGGAGAAATAGCGCAGGCATGTGAATAGCCTCAGGGGCTGCCTCTGATTAGCCCGTGATCAGGGTCAGGGTCTAGTCACCTTTTAATTAAGCAGAATAATTAGATCGCAGAGAGAAAGAGAGATGGAGACAGTGGAGAGAGAGAGGGAGAGTAAATGAGAGAGATAGAGAGAGAGAGAGAGAGCATGAGAGAGAGGAAGAGTAAAAGAGGGAGATAGAAAGAGAGAGGGAGAATAAAAGAGAGTGAGAGAGGGAGAGT
>CM059283.1:15855783-15860783 GCA_030347295.1 Setipinna tenuifilis
CATTTCAGTTATACACATACACTCACACACACCAAACAGCAGCTGATATCATGCATATAACACTATTTGTTTACATTTTTTTAGAATAGATGTTTTATTCAAAGACAAGATGAGTCCCTGAGCCGATCCTACTCCCAATGGTTCTCTGGTCCAGCTGTGGCTGAGGTGGACACTGTTGTGCTGAAGCTGCCTGAGGAAGAGGCACCCTACTGGGTCACTTTCATACCAAGCGCCTGGGTCTTCCACTAATTGCTATCTAGGCTGTCTGTCTGTTTGTCCAGTCCATCTTTTTTGTCCACATATACATACATAAAAAAAAACTAGGCCAGGTGAAAGCTTTTTTTTTGTTGCCGGGGACCCCCCCTCCTCCATCCCCTCCCTCGTTTTCTTTTCTCTTTTTTATTCCTTCTCTCCATATGCGAGATGAATATGGTAAATAGGCGGTGCGGTCAACGGCATAATTCTCAAAAGAAAAGCCGGCCACTGATTACCCCGGGGGATTCTAGCAGAGATAGTACCGTCACCAACCAACCACCCCCCAACACACACACAGATAGATAGAAACACACACACACACACACACATGGACCACCCCCCACACACACACCCCCCTAACTCTCTATTCAAGTCCTATAGTTTACCTGACAGGCCCCATCCGGCTAATCCAGCGCAGAAGACAAATAGCCGTCTCCGCGCAATAGCGTTAGCGTAGCTGACCCCTGCGCTCTGCATGTGGCTCGCAGCCGCCGTGCGTTAAGCTAATGGCCGCCTCTCCCTGACAAGCAAGTGGCTGGTTAGCATATTATGCTAAAGAGAGAGAGAGAGAAGAGATAGAGAGAGAGAGAGAGGGGAAGATCTTATTCATTCGTCCTTCGAATGTTTGAGGATGGATGTGTGTGTGTCTGCTTGTGTGTTTATGAGTGTGTGTGTGTGTGTGTGTGTCCATGTGTGTGTGTGTGCATTATTCTTTGTTCTGAAGAATAATAATTGGTACCCTGGAAGTCTATTCTTGTGTGAGTAGTTTTTGGTCAAGAGGAAAAAAAACATAACACATAAGTTTCTAACATATCTCCTTTCAAAAAAAAAAAAAAAAAACTTTAAAAAAAATCAGACTTGGCTGCAAAAACCTCAAAAAACTCCCTTTATATTATTATTTAAATGCTTTCATTTAATTTTAACGGCTATAGTGTGCTGAGAAGAAGCCAACTGCAGTGGACGAGAATGAAATGTGTGTCAGTTTTGGATTCAGGTTTTTTTTTCCCCTTATTCTGAGTTTCCTGTTCTGAGGCAGTGATCGATTCCTATCACCTGGGGGTCAGCAGTGCTCAGCATTGAAACCCAGTCTTCACTGTGTGTAGACTTTGACTATCAGGGGGCCGTTTTTTGGGTGTGTGAGTGTATGTGTGTGTGTGTGTGCGTGTTTGTATGTGTGTGTGTGTCTCAGAGAGAGAGAAAGGAAGAGAAAGAATATGTCTGTGTGTGTGTATGTCTGTGTGAATTTGTATGAGTGTTTCTTTAGGTGCACATGGGAAAATATGTGTGTGTTTCTTTGAAAGTATTGCCAAAATGAACCCCAATGTGTGTTTGTGACTCTGTAATCCATTCATCCATCCTTACATACATCCATACATCCATACATGCATAGCTTCTGTTTGCATTTCCTTTCTTTAAGGTATGAGAGGCAGAGCTTCTCTGAGCCCTAGACCTTGAACTTGACTACAAGACGGACTGTCAGTGAGCTAAAGCATGTGTGTGTATGACTGCTGCATTGTGTCCATCTCTTTACAAGATTAGCTCGGGAGGCGGTTGTGTGTGTGTGTGTGTTTGTGTGTGTGTGTGTGTGTGTCTTGTGGACTTATGGACATCTGTGTCTGTTTACACAGAAGAGAGCTGCTAAATATGTGTCAGTGTGTGTGTGTATCAGTGTGTGTGTGTGCGTGTGTGTGTGTGTGTGTGTGTGTGTGTGTATTGTGACGTTAGTGGCCACGGGACCTTCGCACTGGAGTGTCACTCGCTGGTCCTGCAACCTCTCCCCCACCCCCCTTGCGCCCCTCCCCTCCCCTTTCCCCTTCTTTGTCTCGCCTCCACGAAGGTTTGGGAGGGTGGAGGGTTTTTTTGGAGGGGGTCAGGAGGATGAGGGTGGTGTGTGGTAGGGGGGTGGTCCGCAGTAGCCAGAGCGGGTCGAGCAGGGGGGGTTGGGGTTGGGTTAGGTTGGGCTGGGCTGGGCTGGGTTGGGTTGAGTTGGGGAGGGGGTATTTGACCTCTGCCCCCGGCTCTCTCTCTCTCCCTCTCTCCGCTAGCCTGCTCCTCCCCCCAACCCTCGACCTCCCTCCCCTCTTCCCCCCTGCCCCCCCCCCCCATCCCCCTCCCCCTCCCTGTCCACCGCCACCTCCTGTCAATTGGTATGCAGCTGCCCATCACCCCATCCTATTCTTCCCCCCAGCTGTCCCTGCTGGACGGCTGGCCCCCGCCATTGGCCGAGGGCCGGGGCCCGTGTGTCTCAAGTTCAAGGCCCCCCTGGCAGCTGGCTGGTCCGGCCACGGTCACTGCATGCATTAAGGGCCTCCATAATGCGCCCGCACTAATTATGAAAGGGACACGCTGGCCAGAGGGATGCTACTCTACTCTACTATGACCAGGAGCAGCAGCAGCAGCAGCAGCAGCCACAACGGCAAAAAAAAGCTCATTGGGGGGCAGGGCAGGGAACACACACACACACACACACACACACACACATACATAAACACACACACACATAATCGGACACATGCACACAAGCACACACTTGCACATATGTTAGGGCAGATTGCCTTATGACTTTGGAGGGGGATGGATGTGAGAAATGGAAAAAGACCATTTGGGATGAAAAAAAAAAAGAAACGGCATTTCATGATTAGCTGATTTTTTTCTTTCTTCTTCTGCTGGACCACAATAAATATTTAGGGGTGGTCACTGGTCAGTCACTGTAGAGATGTGGCAGGAAACAAGGGCACATGCACAAGGTTTCCTACTTCCTACCTAAACAAAACAGGAAAAAAACATCATGGTGACCGATTTTACAGTGAAAAAAAAACACCCTTCACAGTTGTGTAATTGCATCTATTGGGCTCCATTGTACATGCAAGAAGTCATTAGTAGATGCTTTGAGAGGACGCACATAAAAAGATATAAAAAAAAAAAAAAAAAAAACGAGAATCGTGATGGATTTAACATTTAGCAGTTTAGTTTAGTATAGTCGCTCTTCATTTCACACAGTGGTCCCCCACTCAGGGAACCTCGGCAAGGTTCAGATGGAGAAAATAAGGGGACACAAAAACACGTCCTCCGTTAACCTGTCATTTCTCAAGGATGCGTTTATGAATGCGCACTGGAGACGGAGGAGGGAAAAAAAAAAACGGAAGGCTGCTTAATGACTGCGCTTTCTAGATCTTGAACTTGTATGGCCAAGTGTGATTATGCCTTTTTCAAATGACTTAATTGAGTGATTACCACCGCAACCTTGAGGTCAATGGAAAGAAAAAAGCGCACTGGAAATATCAGCATTGTATTAGCGGTGGAAAAAAAAAAATCTCAAGTGCATTGTGCCCAGGCTCAAGCTCTGGCGTATTTGAGTAGCACTTAGCTAAGGCCAAACAGAGAAAAAGAGAAAGAGAGAATGAGATGGAGAGAGAGAGAGAGAGAGGGAGAGAGAGGATGAGAAAGAGAGAGTGAGATAGAGACTGAGAGAGACAGCTTGCTCAGCTGACTTAAAATCGAGCCATGAGGTTGTAGCAGGATTTAAGAGCAACCCCCGTAGAGCCGTAGACCTCAAGTTCAAATGCATAGTGCTTCACAATCTCAGGTATATCTCCAGCAAGGAAAATCTTTAAGCCATGATTTCATAGTAAAACATAATAAAGAGCCCCAAATCTGTCTTTACCTCTTTGAGGTGTGTGTGGGTCTAGCTGATAGGGACTATTTCATGACTATCCTTTAATGTTTGATTTAGACACACATACACACACACACACACTCACTCTCCCCCTCATTTTCTTTCTCTTTCTCCTGCTCTCACACACATATAGCCACACACACACATGATTTGATGGCGTAAACTATTGCAATTAGTTATATTTTATACAGGAAAAATAAATTCTAACTGTTTCTACCCTGACACCTTCTACTGACATTGACAATGACTGTGGAGTGCTTCCATACTATTAATGCCACGCTTTGTAGAAGTTAAAGAAAACCTACAATAGTTCTAGCAGGTCTAATCTATATAAATATGAACATTTATGTAACAACTTACTTCGGTGGGCTATATAATTCAGATTTGATGATAGAATTCACTGTAAATAGAAAAAACAAAGAGCTAACCAAAAGGACCCTTGATCACCAAATTTGGAATGGTTCTGGTTGATTTTTAGTGGCGATTCCACAAAGAAAACTTTGGTAGTTTATCCCAGAAGTGACGGCTAGCTTATGCGAGCAGGGCCTAAAATGCAATCACAGCACACCAGAAAGCGGTTGATGTTTTTTTTTTTTTTTTTGGTCAGTCCTCTACACCAGTCCCATTTCAACATTTGATTTACACTGACACACACATCCACGCACAATGAAAGCTAGTTAACAGAGGTTTGGGTGGTGGTGGTGGTGGTGGTGGTGGTGGTTGCGGGTTGGTTGGGAGTTGGGGGGGGGGTGGGGGGGGTTGTTGTTAGAGACCCCAGCTCGGAAATGAGAAATGACCCAAAGCCCCAGCACTCGTCCACCCCATCCCCCCTTCCTTCGCACTTCCCCCAGGAAAGAGGGAGAGAGAGAGAGAGGGAGAGAGAGAGAGAGAGCGAGGGAGGAGCTGCAGAGGGATGGGTCAGAAAGGAAAAGAAGGGGGGGACAGACAAGAGGCATTAAAATTCATGGGGTTTTTTATTCTCCCCACTGAAAATCAATACTGTCTACTATGGATGAGGTGAACAGTGGACAACAGTGGTTGTGGGCAGGCTGTGTGCGTGGAGGGGGGG
>CM059283.1:15863283-15865783 GCA_030347295.1 Setipinna tenuifilis
TGTGTGTGTGTGTGAACACAAGACTCTTTTTGAAGTGGAAATGGGCTTCGGTTGGCAGAGGGCCAGAGCATCAATAAACCCAACTGGAGTTTGAGAGCCAGTGAGGGCCATTTAAGGTCCATTTCTCTCTGCCCCTACAGCTTCGTGTTGCTCCCTCACTAACACACACACCACACACACACACACACACACACACACACACACACACACACACGCACACACACACACGCACAATAACACACAGGCACACACACTTAGCGTGGTGGTACCCACCCACGACTGCATCAATGCACGGGATTTGCCATTATTATTCTGAGTGTGTGCTTGTGTGTGTGTCTGTGTGTGTCTGTTTGTGTCCGTGTGTGTCTGTGTGCCATCGAGAGAGTAGAGAGGTTTGTTTAAGTGTAGGAGAGCCTGACTGTTGATTTAAACGTGACTTGTTGAAAGTAATAGCTGTTTAAGGTTCACTTAAAAAGCACTCCTAATGCTACACATATTAATCGTGTTTTGTCAGTGTATGTTAATCATATTGTAAAGACTTATATAGCTATAGACACAAGCATAAATACAGACACAAAACATTACTGTTACACAAACATGTCTATCTGTGTGTTAGATTTTCTGCACATGCTTGATAGCATCACCCCACAAGCACAGCACACACTCTCACACACACACACACTCGATCTTTAGGCCGTCTGTTCCCTTAGCGACCGTTTCCAAGGCGCTCATATTCCCCCAGGGGTGGGGGGAAACTTGTGATGTCAGGCATGCATAACGATACACCTGTAGTCCGTTTCCCTCCACCTCCCTTGCCTTACTCTCGCTTTCTCTCTTTCTCTCTTACTCTTTCTCTCTATCACTTTTTGTCTCTATCGCTCTCTCTCTTACATTCTCTCTCTCTCTGTTTCTCTCTCACTGTTTCTCTCTCTCTCTTTTCCCCTTTTCCCTTCATCTCTCCCTCCCTCTCTACTGCCTTCATCTCCCTTTCCTCTGAAAGTCTAGTACGCAACTCACACAAAGCTCAAACATCAAAATTCAGCCTGACCAAGTCATGCATTTAAAACACAGCGAGCATTTGATGATATCCACTATGATATGCACACCAGTTACTTCATTTTTACACACAATGTGAATTAGAGGCACAGAAACAAAATCGCCCGTTTTGCATTTTGTGCTCTTTATCGTAACACTCTTGGTTGGTTCACAGTTGAATTCTAATATCATTTGCTATGTAATGTATTATGCATTGTGCAAATCATCCAGTCTTGCTGGAAGAGTTCACCAGTTTTTTACACTAACACACACACACAGCCACACATGCACGCACTAATACACACACATACACACATAGATGGAGGGAAGGGGAGAAAGAAAGAAAGAAAGAAAGAAAGAAAGAAAGAAAGAAAGAAAGACTGAGAGAGGGATACAAAATATAAAACTATTTTTCTGTTCACCGTTGATTTAGTGTGCGCGCATACTGCGTTGGTTCGTGGACTTGCATGATCCTTGTGTTTGCTTTGAAGTCTTGTGAGTGGAATTGTACCAGACAGGCGGTCTCCTCTCTTTTACAAAATGGAGCCTTTTCTACAGGCTTCTTGTCTGCATGTGTATGTGGGCATCTCCATTCCATTCATTCAAAAGGGCCCCATTAATGCAAAAAAAAAAGGTGCCAGTGAACCTACTTCTTCACCTCTCCTGCTTTTGTAAAGCTGCCACTGAATATAGGTAGAATATGCTTTTGAAGAAGTCATAGAATATTCCGCACACTGCATATGTATCATAAGGCAGAAGGATGAAGGTCAGTTGTGTCGTTGTTGCGTGCCGTAGCAATATGCTTATGGAGAAAAGCGCCATTGATCTTCCCAATGCCACGTTTGAATGGCCGTTGGCTGAACCTTCGCTTGGAAAGGTCATCCCAACTGGAAGGTGCCACAATTCCCGGCACTTCCCACTTCTCACTTCCCAGCGTATCCACCGCTAGGCTCGGATCGGCATTCAGCGCTGGTGAATAGCCCAGGAGAGGTGTGGGTTAAACGGTGCCATTTTTTTTAAAGGACAACATATGTAAAGAAGTCGCTGCCTGTGTGCAGTCAATAGGCGTTTATGTGGAGTCTGTGTAATTAGTGCTTGAATGAGCCAGAGCAGGGAGGGTCAGGGTCACTAAATAAAAGATGTGAAAAGGGTTTTTTCCCCCCCTTTCCCTAGCAGGCAGGCAGGGAGGCAGGCAGGCATCATTCCCCTCTTGCCTACCAACCTCTGTTTAAAACGACAGCATTGTTACCTTCTCCCCCCTACCCCACATCCTGTATTCTTGTAACACTCAAAAACTAGCGTTCAGGGAGGCATTTGAAGAGTATCCCAGTGCACAAAGAGTCCGTTTTTATGCTCAAGCAATAAGGCTCCTGAACAGCAGTTTAGTTAATTAGTAGGTCTGACCAGTTAAAGACTTGTTTACTTATGTATTTTTTATTATGTACTACTATGTAGTGTTATTTTT
>CM059283.1:15875783-15890783 GCA_030347295.1 Setipinna tenuifilis
CTCCCTCTTTATCTCTGTCTCTCTGTTTCTTTTGCTCTCTGTCTCTGTCTCTGTCTCTGTGTCTGTCTCTTTCTCTGTCTTTTCGCACCTACTTCATACACAGAGGGGGAAGAATGAAGGGGTGGATTTAGAGAGGAAGTGTGTTCCCCTCACCTCTGTCTTTCTTTCGTTTTCTCTGTATCCTTCCCTTTCCCCAGGGAGGGCAGTAATAATGGTGGAGGGGGGGCGGGGGGGTGGGGGGAGGTGCCATTATTGTCTTGTCGGGAGTCAGAGCTATCGATCGGCCCAGAAATATGTGGTGCGGGAAAGAGCTACTGTATCGGATATAATAAACACTCTGGAGACGCATTCACACACACTTACACACACAGACCACACACACACACACACACACCTACACACACACACGCATACACACCTACACACATGCATGCACACACACTACACACACACGCACGCACACACACATGCACACACACACACACACACATTACACCAACACACACAACAGCTCATATCAACACACAAATCCTCTAGAGACAAAATCACAATCATATGAGCACAAGAACATGCCTTGGTACACACACACACACACATTCACACTCACACACACACACACACGCACACACACATTTATATGTTGTGAGATAAATTACCCATACCTTTGAAAATAAATGGCAAACACTCTCAACATTATTTGCCCATTTTGCATCGCGTTTCCAAAAGGTCTCAAAAAAAATCTCTAACCTCAGCTTTGTGTGCAATTATGGGAAGTCGTTTTCCCCCCTCCAAAATGTGTCATTACATGTGTGCATGTAACTGACACATATCTGAAATTATTTTTTTTTTCTCTCCAGTTTTTTGGTGGCTGGAAACAAAACATCCAATTAGTTCTGACAGATGGGGGGGAAAAACATACTATACTTTATCATTAACAAGCACGCACACACACACACACACATAAAGCATACACACACACACACACACACACACTGATCTTTCAGTGCTGTTGCCTGGCAACGGGGCTAGGTGTCCTATTGGAGTGCAGTACTGTCCAGTGATGTCATGACCGCTGCTGACCAGCTCTGCTGCACCCTGTTCTACAAGAACAGTGAAGGTGTTGGAGAGCGCAGAAAGAGAGAGAGAGAGCACAGAAGAAAAAGATAGAGAGAGTGAGAGAGTGAGAGAGAGAGAAAGGGGAAGAGAGAAAGAGATTGAGCAGAGAGAGAAGAGGAGCCAGAGATGGGGATAGAGAGGAGGAGAGGTGGAGCGGTAGATCATAAGGTGCATGGGATGGAGAGAGAGAGAGAGGATATGGGGGTTAAAGGGGAGAGGGAGAGGAGTAGTAAAACTAAGCGCTCTGCAGTGATATTAAAAGACAGGGATAGAGAAGCAGATATAGAGAGATAGAGAGAGAGAGAGGAGGAGGAGAGAGAAAGAGAGAGAAAAAAGAGGACAGGAGAGATCCTTAGGCAGGTGTAAAAGCTGAGAAGAAAACTCTATAACCTTTATGGCGACCCACACACAGGTTTTTTTTTTTTTTTTTTTTTTTTGAAACTTTACTTCAAACACAGACTCTCAGCTGTGAAACTAATAAGAGTTTTACTGACACTAAAATTCCTCTCAACATCTACAAGGTGTGAGCTCATTAACAGAGAAGAATATTTAACATTTTGACATACAGTGTGTGTGTGTGTGTGTGCAAGCACGCGTGTGTGTGTGTGTGTGTGGTTAGCCCACCATAAGCCCTGCTAGATACTTTACTCAAAACTAACCCAGTGGTCACTGTCAAGTCAGTGTGATGGTCAGTCAGATCCATCCGCAGTGGGTGTGTGTGTGTCTGTGTGTGTGTGTGCGGTGTGTGTGTGTGTGGCTGTGTGTGTGTCTACTCCTTGCATCCGAACAGGAAGAGTCACTGCGGTCTAATTTTAAACTGTGAGCTATTGCCACCATTGTTTCACTCTATTGTGTTCAAATCAGGTCAACAGCAATGGTACTGACACACAAAATCCCACTTACACACAAACCCCTTTAAAAGCCATTAAATGTGCATGTGATGTCATCTTTATCATTCAGATAATCATTATCGCCGTGTTCAAATTTCATGTAGAAATTCAGCAAGTCAAAAAAGTCTCACCTGTACAAACATACACTGAGCAGAAACAAGTCTGTGAAAAAATAATCAATGTAATCAATACTTTCGTCGCGAAGCTCCTTGAACTTGGGTGTTTGTGTGTGTGTGTGTGTGTGTGTGTGTGTGTGTGTGTGTCTGTGTCTGTGTCTGTGTGCTCTGGATAATGTCAGTGAGAGTGCAGTTGTGCTTACAGTCATATTTTTGCAATGTCACACAGAATATGCATTTGTCCCCTCCATAAAAAATCAATGTTTTTCTACACTACTCACCCTTAGTTTCACTTTGCTGATATATATTTGTGACAGTTGTGCTGCTCACTATTGTTGGCCACCATATTGTCTGAGAATGACGCTCACTTCAGACAGGGCTGCCCCACGCTGGACACAGGGCAAAGACCACAGCCCCCCCCCCACCCCAAAACACACACACACACACACACACACACACACACACAGACACCTCTCTTCTCAATTCAGGCTGGCCTCCTGTCCCCCCTCCCCCCCCTTCTTACTCAGAGGCCCAGGGAGGGCTGCTAGACAAGGCCTCCACTTGGCCCTCCATGGGGGTCAGGGATGAGATTGGGGTGGGGGTTTGGAGGTACGGGGGTGTCTGTGTGTGTGTGTGTGTGTGTGTGTGTGTGTGTGTGTGTGTGTTGGTTGCACCGGCGAGGCGTGGAACTGACCCTTGACCCCAACACACGCCGCCAGACCACCGCCCCCCCCCCATCCCTGTCCCTCCCCCCCCACGACCCCCGCGGTTGGACCCCCTCTTTCTGTGCGGCTTGCAGACCCCACGCGCCGTCTGTCACTGGCCTCTGACAGGCGTTGCTGGGGCAGGACCCCTCACACACACACACAAACACACACACACACACACACACACACGCGCACACACACCTCTCCCCCTCATACACACTCCCCCTCCCCCCCTTTGGCTGGCTGGACGCCCTGGCAGTGACCTCTCTGTCAATGCCGGGGCGTCCCAGAGACAGATCCATCATGGAAGGGGGGGCTGGGGGGCTGGGGGGCCGGAGGGTCCCTCATTAAGGGAGAATAGTAAAGGCCCCTGGCTGGTGGTGTGGGGACCCCGCCAACGCCCACAGACTGGACCTTTGGGTGCCGTTTTTGTGGGGGCCCATGCCTCTTGACCGTTTGAATGTGTGTGTGTGTGTGTGTGTGTGTGTGTATGTGTGTGTGTGTGTGTGTGTTTGGAGAGGGCAGCTGTTTCTTTTTGAGTGTCTTCTGCCCATATTGCCCTATGGTGTGACAAAGGCCATCACGAAATGTTTTTTTTTCTTTATCAATTGCAAAATTAAAAAAAATCAAAAATTCTGTAAATTCTATATCTGTCCCCCCTAAGTCAATATCCTGTGGGGAGATTCATTAATGTTTACTTGGGGAAATATTCTTTTCTTTAAGACACAATTAACAGAAAATGTGTTGCACTTGTGGATGTACGTTCAGTTTTTTTTTTTAGTGGCCAGAATATTCCTCTGGCTTACACACAGGCACACGATCACACACACACACACCAGAGGGTTGAAACACAGTTGAGCCACTTGCATTCGCAGAGCCAGACAATTGTGTCAGCGCTGCCACCCTCTGGTCACGTTGCGTAACTACACCCAGCCGTCTGTGAAATGCGCCAGTGATTGAGAGAAATTGATGAAGAGAGAACACAACGGGAGGCAGACAGACACACGGAGAGAGACAAGAGGGCCAAGATGAAGGATAAGTGACAGAGAAGTGTTAATAGATGTGAAAGAAAGAAAGAAAGAAAGGATTTTTTTTCTTCTTTTTTTTTCGTGGCCATGATCAGCACTTTCCAGCCACCCCAGCAGTTTCCAGTGGCAGCAATCTTTCACTCTCCATCTCTTTCTCTCTTTCTGTCTCTCACTTTCTCTCTGTCTCTCTCTCTCTCTGTCTCTCTGTCCTACTTGTAGCCTCTTCCTCCTGAAGGCCCACTTTCTGAGGTCTCTGTCTTTCTTAGAGCCGAGGCGGTGGAGGCCCACGGCTGCCTTCGCAAATCTTCAGCCTCTTCACGCGTTTGTCGTCCTTCTCGCCTTCTCCGTGACTTCCTCTTTTGACAGGATGTGAGGAGGAGGCTGAGGGGGGGTTACGTAGAGAGAGAGAGAGACAGAGAGAGAGAGAGGGAGAGAGAGAGAGACAGAGAGAGAGAGAACAAGAGAGAAAAAAAGAAAGAAAGAGGGTGGGTGTCAACCAAAATGTGTGAGGGGTAGGTAGGTGGTGAGGAGAAAGTGACTGTGTTTTGTTTATCTTTCTCCCCCTTTTGCATTCCTCTCTTTTTTTTTACTCGCTCTCTTTTTCTCTGTTTCTTTTTTTTTTTCTTCTTGTGCCATCCCTTCACATCATCACGTTTATAGGTTGAGGTTTTCCACACACAGGTTCACAGAGCCCCGTCACAGCCTCTTAGCGGAGGTCACCGTGTTTCACTACACTGCAGCAGGCAAATGAAAGGTGTCTGTTGGGGGTTTCGTATCACTACTGAATCTCGCTCATCTCCCTACACCTCTCAGTCTCTGCTAGTCAGTCTGTTGGCTCACACACTAACTTTCTTTTCTTTTCTTTTTTGGATAGTCTTTTTGACTGTGCCTTAAACTTACAAGACAGAGGAAAAAAACTAAAAGAGCAAGAGAGACTAAAAAGAGCAAGAAAGATCAACACAACTGTTATTTTATTTTATTTTCATTTTATTTTATCTTAGTTTTGATTTATTTATTTATTTATTTATGTGTATGGCCATGCTCTAAAATGGCCGCTGCGTTCATGCACTCCAGTGTGTGGTTCCCAGGTAAGAGTTGTTTTGTACTCTCCTCTCCTATTTGTGTGCCGTTCGCTCTTTTCCTTAATAGCCTCTCCTGGGGTGGGGCTTGGCAGGGGTTAATTAGCAACCGACGTCGCTAAGCGCCTCTGCTAATTAGGCGACATCAAAATGAGCTCGGCTTGAGAACCCACTAGGTGGGAAATGCCACATACATGGTCCCTGTCTCTGGAGCTCTCTGTGTGTGTGTGTGGTTTGTATTTGCTGTTGATGGCTTTATGCAGCCGGTAAACACAGACTGCAGATGTGCCTCTGTTTACAGATGTAGCCTACCGACTCCTCCTGTAATTATTTGTATGTGTTTCTGATTATTAGTGTTTATGCACTTAAGCACACTTTGAGGTGGGCCTTATGAGTGTGTGTGGAGGTGGGGCATTTGTGTGTACACTATTTATGCATATCTGAGTAGGAGAACTTGTACACGTGTGTGTGTGTGTGTGTGTGTGTGTGTGTGTGTGTGTGTGTGTGTGTGTGTGTGTGTGCGCGCGCACGTGCGTGTGTGCCTATATTTAATTGTGTGTGTATGGACGTGGTAACACCACACCATAGGTGTGAGTGTGTGTGTGTGGCTGAAAATGACCTCACAGCAAATGCCCATGGAGAAAAGTGGTCAGTGTGTGTTTGAAGTGCTGCATGCTGCATTCACGTTTTGCTGTGTGTGCATTCTCCCCTTTACTTTATACAAAGATATCACATCAAGCCGCTGGGAATTACACCACTGATCAGACTCTGACATTTCATACATTGTGAACTATTAGACTGTGGGACAGACAATGTTGTTTTTTTTAATATGTCTCATAGATTATGTTAAAAATATGCATAATCTTCCTCATTATCTCTGGTATGTATTTAGGCTCTAGGTTATTAAAATTAAGTGCGTGATAAACAACAAGCATGCAATATAATGAAACAGCATCTTCCAAATTCACTCAGCGAACAACATTCTTCATTTCTTTTTTTCATCGCTATCTTTTGTGTCATATTTGTCATTTATTATATCTAATATTCAAATCGATCTCTAAATATATATTAGATTTTTAGATTTTGTGCATCTTGGACCTTAAGATACACAAATTGGAGAATAGGTGAATCCTATTAGACCATCAGAATTAGATTAGATTAAATATAAAAGAAAGCACAGTTATTGGAAGGTATAATGATGCTTTGGTCATGCTGCTGTGTAGGAATGTCACTGTGTAAATGGCATGTGTATATGAACAAGTGTGTGAGTGAGTGTGTGTGGGTGTGTGTGAATGTGGATGTGTGTGTGCATGAGTGTTGGTGTGTGTGTGGGTGTGTGGATGTGTGTGTTTGCGTGTGCGTGTGTAACAGCCCACCTTAATGATTTTCCACCACCACACACAGTTCCAGTGCTTATGTTGGTCAAACCTCAACCTTTTCAGTCCAACACCAATAGCTTACACTAGTTAATGGGACATCACTGCATAGAAACCGGAAATGTTGAAATGGTGACTCATATTTAGTGGTTGCTTAAGCATTTTATTTTCTCAAGTGATATAAGGATGGCTTCTGTGATTGCATAGTTTTGTACTGTTATATCTAAGTAAGACATAGGACGAGACTAGCTGTCAAGATATTAGCTAATTTGCAATGTTTAACTATAGACTACTTCAGGTAAGCTGCCTAAATGGTTTACTCACATAAATTAAAAGAATGCAGCTTGTTTACTAAAGGCTCAGTCAAGTTACTATAACACAACGTAGGGCCTACTTTAACTGAAATTGCGCGTAAAATTGTGGGGGCGACCCTTTTCGATACAAACAGCTATAAATAGATCTTCAAAACCGGTAGTGTAAATTTCGTGGGAGGCAAGTTGTGTGTTTTGATCGATCTCCTGAATGCCAGTGAGTCGGTTGGGTTAATCACGGTTCATCATGTAAATGTAATGGACGATTTATCCAAATAGCCTTTGATAATGCCACGGTGACAGCTGTACTTGAATGTTTCTGTATGCCACAGTCATATTTTTTATACATGTAAATGATACGGATGAGTGAATCATAGGTCAAATCATCCTTTATCGCATGAGACACTCTATACACCCACATCAATCTAAGACAATCACCGTAGCCTATATGCGCAACTGTAGCGAAAGTGTGAGGCACTGCACGTTCGAGTAAACATTCCGGTGAGTCACGAGCTCAACCATCAAAGACCGCGGTTTAAGATTACAAGTCCCTTCGGCTGTGGTTTGAAGTCTCCGTGCATATGGCTATCACACTGACAACTGTTCAACTGTGGACTAATGGCAGGCTAACCCCTAGCATCGTTTTGGCATTTTACCGATAGAAATCTTACTAGAAAGGCGTTTTGTTTTTTATTAATTTAATTTACTAATTTTGTCTGAGGGGTTTTATTGTGTCGTTGTCAGTATTAGGCGGTCTATTCCTATATAATCATAAAATTAAACCAGCGTACAATGAAAGTACAAATGAAACGACAACAAAAAAAATCACTGTTTGTGCTTGGAAGCGCAGAGGCTGACCACAGAAATAGATATAGACCTAAACACTGTTTTTAAATTAATGTTAATTATGCTTTTAGTATTTTTATTAATGTTTTAGTGAGTATAGTGCACCGAGTAGGCCTACAGAACACTGAACATGGGCCACCATACTGATTGTTTTTTTTTAACGGCAAAAATTAAAATATATTTCGAGTGTTAATTATTGAGCATGCAATAAGCGGCAGCTTTGCCAGTGTAAGAAGAAAATAATTTGATTTTGTATTTTGTTTCCAAAACAACCATTTTAAACACTATTAATGCCCTAATAGTTAAAATGCCCTACAGGTAACTCTACAGCGTCACAAAACAGAAGTATTAGGACAACACATTATGTTTATGTTTGAAATATATCTCCCACATTTAATATTAGTTTGTTAAAAAAAAACATAGAAATTAACTATAATCAGAATTGTATTATTTTTTTTTTCCTGAGAGAACAGCTTTGTGGGTGTTCTTAGATACAGATCTCTTAACCCATGGATTGAGGTCATCAACAGACCTTCATATTTCCTGCAACCCCCATGTAAGAAGTGGTGGGAGGGTGGGAGATGCGTGTGTGTGTGTGTCTGCGCGTGTGTGCGTGCGAGCACACAGGAAAAGGTAAAATGGCTCTGGAGGAGGAGTTTGGGGTGTTGATGGAGAAAATGAGAAACAGGGATGATGGAAGACCAAGAAGAAGAAGAAGAAGAAGAAAAAAACAGCAAGAAACTGTCACAACAGTGAAAAACAATGACAGACCGAACAGGGTGTCGGAAAGAGAGGGCCAACCCACCTCTGAGTAATATTCACCACCTCCGGTGTGTGTGTGTGTGTGTATATGTATGTATGTATGTGTGTGTGTGTGTGTGTCTCATCGTTGGACTCATGCGACTGAATAGTCATTAGCCGTGATGGGTCTAGGGTCACAGAGTCTTGCCTTCATGTCCTCTCAGACACACACTGCAGGGAGCGATGCAGTGACACCATAGGCTCTCGGCTGAGGGAGAGAGGCAGGAATATGGAGGCTGAATGTAAGGAAGATAGGGTCAACTCGGACATCAGAAGGACTCGCCCACTGTTTACAAATCTTAATTACCCTTGTGGAGATGTTTACGTTCTCTCTTTCTCTCTCTCTCTCTCTCTCTCTCTCTTTTATCTGTGTAGATATCAGGATGTCTAAACCAGTTGATGACGAGAAGCCAGGGGCAGACTTCCCAATTGAGAGCACAGGTAAAGCTGAACTCCTGAACTTGTTGTTCTAGTATCTTTGATTTCAATTTGAAATTCTTGCGCAAATTACGCATGTGCATAATTAGTGTAAATTATATTTTTGAATTTTTACATATTTTACATTTACATATGCTTGATCTTGTAGATTAATTTAAATAATCTAAACATTAATTAAATAAATGAATAAATCAAATTATTTGAATTCGTACATATATTAAATATACATTTTATATATGCGTAGGACTATAACATGTCTCTCTTATTGTTTGCTAATTCGTTACCACAAGTATGAGATGACTATTGTTGGTGGAGGTTATCTCTGGGAACAGTCTGTAGATGCAGAATTTTTGGATGTCAGTTGTACCAGAGGGGGAAAAGAGTTCTCTTTGTCTCATTCTCATACACATTTAAGTACACACCTGTGCCCTTGCACGCACACACACACACACACACACACACACACACACACACACACACACACACACACACACACACACACACAACTTTTTGTTGTTTAAAAAACGCAGCGTGGCATGTCCAGCTACATTGTGTGTGTGTGTGTGTGTGTGTGTGTGTGTGTGTGTGTGTGTGTGTGTGTGTGTGTGTGTGTGTGTGTTTGTTTGTTTGTTTGTGTGTTTATGGATGCACCTGGACTTACATTGTCCCCTCCTGTTCCCAGACTCAGACGGAAGCAGTCCAGAGGCAAGTGACCAGGTGAGCAAACCGTTTTAATTTTCCACTTAGAGGCCTCTACACTTCTGACTGAGTTTACGCTTGTCCAACTCTGCAAATTATATTTTTATATCGTGAGGGAGTATGTGTAGCCATAATGAACAAGAAACAAAAAAAAAACCATTGTACCGCTGAACAGTCAAGCCTCTACTTTTTCCAGTTTAGTTCAAAGAGGCAGAACCAAGAATAACATGCATTTAGCATTTAACATCTGATTTAGTATCATTTAATTGAAATATTAATACATTGCAAACTAGTGGTTTTGGTTGAGTTTTATACTCTACGCTGTCCTAGCATGTGATCATTCCCCCAGATTGATACAAATTGTAAAACATATCATCTGCAGCAATAATTTAATTTCTAAATTGGCATGTGTTGGTTTATCGTATTTGTGCAGTTTTAAATATTCTCATTGATATGTAACATTGGCAGTTAAGTGTAAAGTCAAGCACCTAGTAGTATTTGTACCGTGTGCTGTTGATAAATGTGGTAAATTTGTGGGTTTTAGACAGGGTTTTTAGATTTAGCAGTGATATAAGTGTGTTAAATGTGCGTCAGTGTCCCCAGATCAGTAGACAGGGAGTTAAATGTGAACCAGACAGAGGTGGAGAGCAGGGCCACGGCAGCAGACAGTAAAGACCAGAAGCATTTAACCCTTTTTAAGAACATCTCCATCACATCTCAAGCTTTTCTCCACAAAAACAAACATGCTCAAGTTGTACTGTAATTTTGTAATGTAGTAGTCATGACTTTTTTTTTTTTTCGTTTTAATGAGAGCTATTCTTTTGTAGAAACGGTGTTCTAACGAAGCCGACTTTGAGTGTGGTGCTGTGAATTTGGTGTTGGTTGTGTTGCGATGACTAAATGATTCAGTAATGAAAGTGCTGAAAGGTGGTGTGGGGACTGTGGAAACCAGTTTGCCACAACGCAACGGCCTCATCCACCTTTCAGCCACCAACGGAGGAGAGCAGAGCAGAGCCAGTGGGAGATGATAATATCTGGCCATTGATGTTTCTCTCTCTGGTCTTCGTCTTGGTTGTTCATCAGTTTTGCTCCTTCAGAACAATGAAAGCAATACATTTTTTCGTTCCCTCCCAAACGTTACCTTGGAAAAATGAGTGCAACTTCTAAGGTCTCCAAGAAGAAGAAGCCCTTCCAAGGCTGTGCTTTGTTAAAAGCCTTTGAGATCTTCAGCCCTGAAGAAAGCTTTTCAACCATATAAGCATCCTTATTACCAGCAAAGTTTTTTTTCTTTTGTAGAGGGTGGGCATTTCTTTAATGGAAATCTTGTAATACTGTTTAAAAAGAGTTGACTCCAAAAGAGTGGCCAAAAGAATCTATAGTGTGTGTAAACAGTGGATACTGTACAGAAAAAAATGATTCTCCTAACATCTCTTCTGTCACAGACACGGTCAATGAAGACAAGCCCTTTTTGCCTGTCTCCTGGCTTGAGCAACACCAAGGTAAGCCATGGCCTATAGTGCAGTGTGTGTGTGTGTGTGTGTGTGTGTGTGTGTGTGTGTGTGTGTGTGTGTGTGTGTGTGTGTGTGAGAGAGAGAGCGAGAGAGAGAGGGAAGGTTTTTATTTTTTGAAAGGGGATATTTTAAAGTATAAAATTAGTATCAGGTCGCATTCTATGTACTAATATTGCACATTATCTGAATTTTGAATTTATCTGTGAACTTAACATTCAGTAAGTGTGTGCGGGTGTATGAGCATGTGTTTGCATAAGGTTTACACAGTTTTTTCTAGTGTTTTTATTGTGTTTATTTGTTTTTAGAATTGTAGGGTAACACCTTATTTTATGGTCCTCTTTTCAGTGTATACATTATAGTGTACATACCTAACACTAAGCCTAATTGTTACCCTTATCCAACCCCTAAGGCACAGTGTAAATACATAAGTTATGTGGTGTTACACACGTTTTTACACTGTATTGTAGATACACTGTAACAAGGACCGTAAAATAAAGCGTAACCAATTGTAGTTTAGTATATTTGCTGTTTTTACACAAACATTATTCAAATTACATTTTTAACTTAATGGGGTTCAAATAGTGCAGATCCTTTTTTTTAGGGCTCTGTATATCCTATTTTGCAACCTTAAACAGACGTGAAAAAGACATCCATAGAGCCATGCTTGTGTGAAGATGTGAGCCTAATCTGGGCAGGTTCTTGTGTGGGCTTTGCCACACCTCCCCACCAAGTGTCAGAAAAAAATCAGTTAGTTAGTTCTTTCGTGTAATCCAAATGAGAGACAAACTAACAAATACGCCGCATCACAAACACAAAACTTCCTCGACAGCTGGGGTAATAGAATCCTACATGTCTGTCTGTGTGTGCATATGTGCCAGAGCCGCAGGCTGGTTTTGCTGCCTATAGGGCAGTTATAATAAAAATATATATATTTCTTAAACTGCTTGATCGGGTTCCTTGATTGTGATTGGCTGAATCGCATTCCAAGCTGTTGTAAAGCGAGCATAACCTTTACAGATTGTCATTCATAGATTCATAACATTCCATTACAAAATGCAATATCCATTCCGTACTCCGCTCTGCGTTGGGCCAAACGACACCCCTTAGCCGTGATAAAAAAAAAAACAGCCTTACCCCCGGCCTCTCGTCGTTTATTGCTTATATGCAAATTCAGCAATGCATTCCAATCATTCGATGGTATGCATCAAGTCATCAGTTCAGCCAAGGCACATGAGAGCAAAGCGCACACAAACACTTTAGTAGGCAGGTTCAATCCTCCCAGAACAAAATATTGCTTCATTAGGGAGTATTGCTTCATTAGGGAGCAGCAGAAAACTGAGCAGCAACGTGAGTGTTAAGACAGTGAGTGATTGAGTGAAAGAGAGACAGAGATGGAGAGAGATTAAGAGAAAGATAACAAGAGAAAGATAGAAAAGTGGGACACTGCAAAAAAAAAAACAGACAACAAGCTTTAGGGAACCGTAAAACTGTAAAGAAAAAGAGAAAAAAAAACGACAGATAGAATTTAAAGACTATTAGGCAGTGAGAGGAGTGGAAGAAAGCTGGAGAGACAGAGTGAGAGAGAGACAGAGAGAGAGAGAGGAAGAGAGAGAGACAGAAAGCGAGAGAGAGAAAGAGAGAGAGGGAGAGAGAGAGAGAGCTAAATGAGGGGGAAGAGTGGGAAAGAGCGGAGCAGGGAGCTGACGGATGCGTGTGTCAGCGGGCTGGGCCAGTGGTTGGATTACCTCTCGGACATCCAGAGCCTCGTCGCTGACCCCGCTCCCCTGGACCTGCGCCTGGTAAATACCAGCTGGGATCTGGGCATCTCAGCACTTTCAGCTCTCTCTCTCTGCTCTGCTCTGCTCTGCTCTGTTCACTCGCCTGCTTTGTGCACTGCTTTATAGTGGCTCCGGGTAGTGTTGGTAAACTGGTCAGCGTGCAACTTTCCATGCTATATCCACTGGTTTTATATTATACAACACTTAGGTCCGGTGGAACTATTTAGCATTTTCTGATTGCACGAGGCGCATCACTAGGAGTGAGGACATCCCACGGTATACCATGGGTGACTCTTCGCAGTTGTTAATCATTCAATCAAAGATACAATGTAACCGTGAAGTACATTGTTGAGTGCATTTATACACTTTGGCAGACTTTAACAAGACATGCAAGAGTGCAGAACAGCAGCTGTGCATTAGACCTAGTTTGGACTGTGAACAATGACAACAATCATATCTCAGTGGCTGCACAATACAGGGGAATGTTCAAATCAACGTGTAGGACACTTGTTGCATAGCAACCGCAGACGCTGTTAACTCGAACTGGAACTATTTTGTGGAGCGGAGACTGGAGCTGAAAACTTTAAAGCGAATGTTGAAACTGTGTCTATACACAAATTGTATTGGCAATGGAACTGTTGTATAAAAGCAAGTTTGTGAGGGTGTTCGTAGATGTCCTCACGGGTGTGTTTACCTATACAGCACTCGGCTTCGTGCTTGCGGCTGAACCACACCCGTGAGGATATCCACAAACTCCCTCACTCCCAGTTGTGTTATATTGCTTCAAATAGTTTAGGTAAACTGGTGGATCTGCCTGTAGGTGTAAAAAGTGCTGCATAAAACTAACCTAAAACAATTAATGCATTTAATGCTGCATTGATCATTTTTATATTTTTCATAACGTATACATTAAACCAGCATGAAAAGATCCATGCAGTATATTGCTTTAAATTAAGTTAGTTTTTATGCTGCACTTTTTATAGTGTATTCTGTGTGTGTGTGTGTGTGTGTGCTTTTTCATCACATGGTGTGTGTTTATGCATGTCTGTTTGTCTTTGTCTTAATTATCAAGATATGCATAACAACATTTTTCAAGGTGCACATCATCCAGATTCCATGAATGCAATATTATTTATTAGTGGCCACATGACTGGTCACTGCAAATGAAATCATATGCAAATGAAATTTTAAGGTGTAGCAGGCAAAATTGCAAATATTTTTTAAAACAATGTCATACACTGCTGTCAATTTAATGAATTTTGTCATCCTATTGGTCCTTTCCTCTTTATCTATCCCCAACCCCTCTGTTTCTCTTTCTCTCTCTCTCTTTCTCTCACGCATTCTCCCTCATTCATTCTCCCTCCCTCTCCCTCTCTCTCTCTCTCTATGTATGGTCCAGGCGAAAGCAGAAGACGGCTCCGAGATGCCTTGTGCCCAGGCCCAGGCCCCAGCTCCAGCGCCAACCCCCACGCCACCCCAACCCACCCTGCCCCACACTCAGCTGATGCTGGCGGGGAGCCAGCTGGCCGGGGTAGGCTCTCCTGTCCTCTTCTCTCCTCTCCTCTCCTCTCCTCTCCTCTCTTCTCCTGGCCTCGGTGCACCCACAGGAGCAATCAGTACCGCTTGCTATGCTGAGGAATCAGCCAAACTAGAAGCATTAGTATGCCACTACTTATCGGGTGCAGCTGAGGAGCCATTAAGTGGGTTGTTTGCTTCTGGGAACACGGCGATGCAGCGATATGAACACAGACATTTGCAGCCGTGTGTATTTGACGTATACTACTTTTTCAGCTTTTTCTGACATGCAGAGGATCAGCTTCAAGCATACACACTACTCAAAATTATTTTTGGTTTTCTAGAAAAGATGTTTAGCTACAGGTAAATAGAAATAGCTGCTGAACCCACAACCCTACCTTTTTTCATTTTTAGATTGACAATTTGACAATGTGGTTGAGCATGATTTTTGTCACTAGATGCAAATCCATAGGCAGCTCTTTTTTTTTCCTGCTCACTTCATTTAAAAGCAGCAGGTGAACCAGTTAACCAAGTCAATCCATGTTGTATTTAATCTGGCCTGTCTTCCTCTGGGCCAGAAGTTTTAACACTTTCTTTTTCTTTGACAGCTTGTCATCTGTACACTCTACACACTCTACACTGTACACACAGCTGTTCTATACTATGCCTTTAACCTACATAGTCAGGTTTGCACATGCATGATCACAGCAAAAAAAAAAAAGTCCTCACAGAATGTCTGGTAGGGCCTTAAGTTTTGGGTAGCATTTGGGTCATTTAGATCATGAAATT
>CM059283.1:15895783-15925783 GCA_030347295.1 Setipinna tenuifilis
GGAGGAGCTGGAGCAGTTCGCCCGCACCTTCAAGCAGCGCCGCATCAAACTGGGCTTCACACAGGTGAGAGACAAAGGGTGATATACAGACCTACACACACACACACACACATGCACACACACATGCTCACACACACACACACACACATGCAGAAACATGCATGCACACACACACACGCACGTACATGCACAAACATGCATGCACAAACACACTCACACACGCACAAACATGCATGCATACATACACAGATAGCCAAACACACACACACACACACACACACACACACACACACACACACACACACGTACATGCACAAACATGCATGCACAAACACAAACACACACACACGCACAAACATGCATGCATACATGCACACACACGCATGCAGCAGCTGTATACATACACACACGTATACACTCAGTCAGTCAAGCATGAACATCAGTGGTTTAGTGGAGGGTAAACGCACATAAACGCTGTTTACACACCATTTCAAATTGGAAAACAGCATTTTACCTGCCTGTTTATTGTAAGTGGCTTTGGATAAAAGCATCTTGTAATTGTAATGTAATGTTTATGATTGCTAATGTTAAAAGATATGCATTGTTTATCCACCTTTTTTAACGTTGCGCGTATTGCCTACCTACCGCTCCTTCTGTCACCAGCGCTGGTGAACACTCCAGTGTAATCTAGTCAGTTCACACTTGGTTGCTTACTGCATGTATTGGGTTCTGCCTCAACTACTGAGCCTCGACAACATGCATACCACAGATGAGAGCATCTGAGTGCTCAGAGAAAGCTCTTCAAAAGCATCTCAAGTGCACTCCTCCTCCTCACTATCCTACCCTTGTGTGTGTGTGTGTGTGTCTGTGTGTGTATGTGTGTGTGTGCCTGTGTGTGTTATTGTACACCCATCGTCAGGGGGATGTGGGAATGGCCATGGGAAAGCTGTACGGGAATGACTTCAGCCAGACAACTATCTCCCGCTTTGAGGCACTCAACCTGAGCTTCAAGAACATGTGCAAACTCAAGCCCCTGCTGGAAAAGTGGCTGAGTGATGCAGGTATGTATGTGTGTGTGCATGTGTGTGTGTGTGTGTGTGTGTGTGTGTGTGTGTGTGTGTGTGTGTGTGTATGTGTGCATGTGTGTGTGTGTTTTTGTATGTATCAGTTGAAATCAGGCAAGCCACAATTGTTTTTCAAGGAACCGATACGAGTCTGTTCATGCCGTTAAAATTATGCATCTCGGCCATAAATTCAAGTGACTGGAAAGAGCAACTTTCAGAACTCATCGGTGATTACACTAGCAGATTGGTTCTTATTGACTCAGCCCCTCTACTCATCATAATGAAGATGCAAAACCATCAGAGGAATGGCCATGTCCAAAATCCAGCATCTTTTCGCAAATCCCCACATACCACAAAACACCCTTATCGAACTTAACAATAAAATCCATCCAGACAGTCCAAAGACAGTGGTTCGGCCTGAATGCACATTCAATCACAGACATCATCAGGGAGGTCTGGGTGCCCCAAATATTGAATGGATTTACACCACTACCAGAACCAACCACCTGCTCAGTATGCTTGACAGCGATGATTGGAGACTTAGAAAGATAGCCCCTGCATCATTCATATAACATCTGCAACAACAGAAGGTTCCAATCGCACAAGACAATGACACACAGTTCATTGGATTCAAAGTCAAAAGTAATGGCACCCTGGACATTAAAGCAGCTGGTTTTGGTGTGCAGTCAGATGGGCTTGATTTAAACGATCTTTGCAACTGCACAGGAATACACCTAAAGTAGGCGAGACTAGACAGCGCAAAAGTAATACTAAACAACAGCATTATAACAGATCAGCTTATCTACTCGTGCGCCACTTATACACAGGGCAAAATGGAGCAGGAGCTGTCTGCAAAACATGTGTGAGCATACATTCTTCAGAGCGCCCAATACTGGGCCAGTTTAAAACTGCAAGGAAAACTCCCGTTTCAAACCTTTGCAGATCATGCACGCTCTGTTATTCTCCAACTACACTCGTGGTGAGGACATCTTAACTTTTACCATGAAAGCCCACCTCAATTGTTCAATTCCTCAACAAACAAAGTATAACCTTGCCACCTGGAATCCGTCTAGTCATGACTCACACTGTGTCCTTCACTCCTCCACCCACGACACTGAAACATTGGCACATGTCCTTAATGGCTGCAATGTTTAAAAAGGCTTCTTGTTATACAACTAAAAGACCTGGTTTCAGACAGCATTGAAGAAGTGCAAGAAGTGACAATAAAAACGTACAAATACAGCGTTGTGCAAATGGACTAGTTACATGTTGGAAATAGTAATAATATTCAACTATATAATATTCCAAATATCCCGGACATCACTATCATAAATACAAACAAAAGAACAGTGACAAAATAGGTTGCTCCTTCTATCTTTATTGGGAAACGTCTTTTAACGGTAAGATCTTAAAATATAAACTTGGTC
Organism: Setipinna tenuifilis; assembly: GCA_030347295.1. Classification (NCBI taxonomy): domain Eukaryota; kingdom Metazoa; phylum Chordata; class Actinopteri; order Clupeiformes; family Engraulidae; genus Setipinna; species Setipinna tenuifilis. Next base: position 15,898,275 of record CM059283.1, read on the forward strand.
TGCGGGTATTGCAACTGTGTGGGTTATGCAAGCCAAGTGCAAAGAGACTTGTAAAGTACTGCTCAATCTCTGCTATAGTAGGTAGTTCATTCATTTGGAGACGAAGATCTTCCATAGTCATATCTACCCATAGTCAGTAGTGGTGGACTGATAAATTGAAAAAGCATTCCATGTTTGATCACATTTGTCCAAACCTACAGCATATAGCCATTACGGTTTGGATCTATAATTCCAAAGATCCAAATAAAAGAATTAAAATGTGTGTGTATGTATGTGTGTGTGTGTACTAAAATCTCAGTATGTGTTTTTGCGCGTGTGTGCATTGTGAGTATGTGTATTAGTGAGAGAGGTAAAAACTGAGTGTATGTGTGTGTGTGGATGTATGTATTAACTTGTTTACTGATGCAGGTGAGCACCCTGTGTGGGTCTGAGGATAAGTGAGGAATTGCATGCGGCCATGTGTGTCCAAATGTATTAATGTGGGCTTGGCCTGTTTACTGATGCACTGAAGCATGGTGTGTGTATGTGTGTGTGTGTGTGTGTGTGTGTGTGTGTGTGTGTGTGTAGGGTGTGTGTGTGTGTGTGTGTGTGTGTGTGTGTATGTGTGTGTGTGTGTGTGTTTGTGTGTGTATGTGTGTGTGTGTGTGTGTGTGTGTGTGTGTGTGTGTGTGTGAGAAATGAGGAGTCATAGAGCGAGGAATAGAGAGTGTGTCTGTGTATGTGTGTGGTCATGTAAGTTTTCTTAATAGCCTGCACATGGATATGTGTATGTGGGTGTAAATATGTCCAATCACCTTGCCGCTGCTCACACAAATGAGATTTGCCTGTACCTGTGTGCTCCCAGTACCTGCTGTGAGAGTATGTGTATGTGTATGTGTGTGTGGGTGGGTGGGTGGCTGTGTATGTGTGTGTGTGCACTGTAAACTGGTCTATGTACTCTCACCCTTACCCTTGCCCCCCCTGTGACAGAAACCATGGCGATAGACAGCATGCTGCCCAGCCCCAGTTCCCTGTCCTCCCCCGTGGTGGGCTTCGAGGGGTTGCCCGGGCGACGCCGGAAGAAACGCACCAGCATCGAGACCAACGTCCGCGTGGCCTTAGAGCGCAACTTCATCGCGGTCAGCCCCGACCCCCATACCCCCCCCCCCCCTCCCCCGCACAGTCCTCTGCACTTTTTTTCCATTGAGTAGCACCAGTTGTCTCTCTCTCGCTCTGTCTCTCTCTGTCTCTGTCTCTGTCTTTCTCTCTCTCTGTTTGTCTTTCTTTCTATCTCTCCTCAAGTGGCCATGTTGTTATAGTTCCCTCATTCATTGTTATCGTTCCCTCACTCAATGCCTTTGTCTCCCAGCCCTGACCTGAGTTCTGTTTCTTTTCTAAGTGTCTGCCTGCTTTCAGGGTCACCCTCCCAGTCTAGTGCTTGTGCTGTACCCTGCATGTTTTACATTTTTATCTTCATATATTCATTATGTGCACTAACAATATATGTGCATATTTTTATATAAATATGTTACGTGCATGTTTTTGCTGGCACGCATGTTAAACTGTATATATGCACCCCTGTGTGTGTGTGTGTGTGTGTGTGTGTGTGTGTGTGTGTGTGTGTGTGGTGTGTGTGTTAAAGTGTGTGCGCATGTTGAAAAGTGTGTGATTTTGTGTGTGTGTGTGTGTGTGTATGGGTGCGTGCGTGTTTGTGTCTAAGACAGCTTGTCGTCTACAAAAACACAGAAGCCTACCTAGTAGTGTGTGTTGTGTAGCCTATATGAGAGCTTGTGTGAGACCCGTTACCTGTCTCCCCCCACCACAGAACCAGAAGCCTACCTCAGAGGAGATCATGCAGTTGGCGGAGCAGCTCAACATGGAGAAGGAGGTGATCAGGGTCTGGTTCTGCAACCGGCGCCAGAAGGAGAAGCGCATCAACCCGTCCAGCGCCACCCCTCCCCTGCCCAGCCAGCCCGCCCCAGCCGTGCACAAGCCCCCCTGCTACAGCCCACACATGGTATGGCCCAAGTTCCCCCGTGCTAGTAGTACCTCTCAACACATGGTATGGCAAAAAAAATTCAATGAAGTGTTTCATGCTTTTTAAAAAAAATGAGACATTCCGTAGCAAGCATTATGAAATTAAAAACTCTCCATAACTGCCAAAGTACATACCAACAGCATAATACATAGATTATTTACACTAGTCGGTAATTTAATTTGGGAAACAGCTCTACAGCTATGTGGCCCCATAGCTAATCCATGCTCACCACTACGATTGTTAGTGGGTGTTATCATCATTTTGCTGTTCTCACAGTGAGCGTGATAGATCCCCCTTTCAGTGATGCTTCCCATCGCTATAATAACTCCTCTGGATGTTCTTGCAGCACCCCCCCCTTCTGCTTGTATTGATTTTTTCACTTAATGCACCACAACTTAAGCACTGATTTGAAACATAGCATGACCATGCTGTATACCACACGACAAAGACTATTTCAAATGAAAACATTTGCTCACTCTACGCTTACAAGTGTACATTAAAAAAAATAAAGTAATCGTGATGTAATCAGGTCATTTTGGGTAGTTAGGACAGTGTGATCGAAACATCAACACTTGCCTGGTCTGGTAGACCGGCATGTACACAACATTTTTAAAATTCTTACAATAGAACCGCAGTCTTGCGTGGGCAAAAATAACAAATAAGTAAAAATGTTAATAATAACGTTGTGTAATCTTTCCTGGGAAAGACTGGATGTGCACTGCCCGGTGGTGACTGAGCTGGTGTTTCACGCTGTGAAATGTAGGAAGTACGTGCAGTGCCGGTGCAGTCCACACACTCTACCCTCAGGCAGGCCGAATGTGTTGACCTCCTCGCTGTTTGATATGGAAGAGTTAACCTCTATCACTCTACACCCACCTCTTCCCCCCCCTCTTTTCTCTACAACCCCTTTCTTTCTCTCTCATCTCTCATCCCTCTCTCTCACTCTCATCCCTCTCTCTCTCTCTCTTTCTGTCTTTGTATCGTCTTGTCTTTTTATTCTTTCCTGTTATCCTCTCAGATGTCCAGTCAAGGGTTGCCCCAGGCTGCCACCAGCCTCAGCACAACAGGTAAGCAATATATATATTTATCCCTTTCTTGCTCTCTCTCTCTCTCTCTCTCTCTCTCCCACTCTCTCCCTCTCTTTCTCTCTCTCTTTCTGCCTTTCTCTCTCTCTCACACTTTCTCTCCCTCTCTCTCTCTCTGTCTTACTCTCTTTATCTCCCTTCCTCCCTCACCCACTCTCTCTTTCACTCTTTCTTTCCCTTCTTCCCTTCCTCGCCTGCTCTCTCTCTCTCTCTCTCTCTCTCTCTGTCTTGTGCTGTGTTTTTCCCACAGTGAGGCTTCCAAGTTTAAAAAAAAAAACACCCTCACTTTACTTTCTTGGGGCATGTCAGCCAGACATCTGACGTGACATGACAAATATGTGTTTTTAATGTAAAAATATTCTCTCTCCTTAAGTGGATCTACAAGTCTGCAAGTTGTGGCACAGGGCTGTATGCAAATGGATTTGCCAGTGTCCTCAGGCAGTTGTTGATCAGCATGTGTCTGTGATGTGAGAACAGTGTGGCCAGCCCTGTTTCTTTGGGTGCCATAACCTTGCCTCACTTTCATGTGCTCACTTCATAGACCGTTTCAAGACGATTCCATTATCAGCGTCATAGCCGTTCCCACAGGGATTCTGTTTTGACATTCCCAAAAATGGGAAACGTAACAGAAGTAGTCAGGGAAATTATTTGGAATGGCGAAACAGAACATTTTTTTGTTTTGACCAATAAAAGGCTGTATAAGAACAGAAGACAGTGAGAAAGTCCCGTCCCAATTTATTTTAATTGCCCATGATAGGCTAGGGAATTTCAGCTGAAATTAAATACATTCTTCATTAGGTGCCATGTTACTAATAGAGGTTACATAGAGCACATTGCTATGTAATGGATCAAAGGGAGGGAAAAGTCCCCTATAGGAGTCCGGCGAGCTAAGAGAGCTCCTGCCCAACATTAAACTTGCATGGTCTGGAAAGGGAACACCCACCAATTAGCATGGGACCAAACAGTGGCAAAATTCAGCAGGAAATGACATAATTTTTAAAAGACGCCAATGGGGAAATGTCTTGCTAATTGGCTAAAGCTAACCTGCCCAATTCTGACTCCCCCACTCTTTTTATACCCTCCTCCTGTCTTTTTCCGTTTGGCCCCCTGAACTCTCACAGTATTTTCCTTCACAATAATGAGTAATTCTTAAAGTTATTCTGAATAGGCCTATACAATTATTTAACTTCAATTTTCATTATCGGCAAAAGCTTTCACTCTCAAGTGCTTCTCTGTTGAAGAGCTCTTTGGCCCTTGAGATTGTGAAGGATTGTCTTTCGTTGACCAAGGCCTTTTTCTCTGAACGAGGGATCAATATGGGATGTTCAGCAATTTCAAGAACCTTTGAACAAAAGCTTTACTCTCAGGATGTACATGAATGTGTCTCTTTCATTCACAGTATTGTACCCCCCGTTCTCTCTCTTCCTCCTCCTTCTCTTTCTCCTTTCCCCCCCCTTCTCTCTCTCTCTCTCTCTCTGTCTCTCTCCTCTCCCCTCTAACAGCAGCCAGCTCTACTCCCTCTGTGGCCTGCCCCATCAACCCGAGTGGCAATGCTGCCATGAGCTCCACCCCCAGCTCAGTGACTCCGCCTCCACATAGCAGCTCTAGCCCCGCCCCTCGCCTGAGCAGCCCTGGCCTCAGCACGGGGTAAGTTCTGACTTCTCACACCGCTGAACAAAAAAATACATATATCCAAATACACACACACACACACATCCACACACCCACACACCCACACCCGCCCACACACCCCCCCCCCCCCCCCACACACGTGCATATTTGATCATTGTTTCTTTTTATTGCTATTCAGATGTTACACACTATGGTAAGCCTCGAATCTTGTGTGTACCTGTCCAGTTTTGCCACTGTCTTATGCTTAAGGGAAGTCACGTAAATTGCCTAAAGATAAAACCTCCTACTCGGGCACATGAATTTATGACTTTTAAATTAAATGTGGTTGTGGTTAGAGTGACAGCGCTGTGATAGCATGCAAGTGCATCGAGAAAGGAGGAAGATAATCTGGAACATGCTGCTATTTTCTGATGCTTTGATAACAATTTCTGCACTCAACACGTCTGTTGTCTTAGTTAAACCGCTTTACCCGTTACTCTGCAAGAGAAGCTTTGCTACTTACATAAACACTCAAACAGGCAGATAAACATCCACACACACACAAACACGTGCACACACGAAAACACTAAAACAACAGCCCTGATGAGAAACGTTGACACTTCTTTTATGTGGAACACTACACACACACACAAACACACACACACACACACACACATTAACACATGTACTCACACTCATGCACACCTACACACACATGCACACATGCATGCGCACACACACTCAAGCACGCACATACACCCAAACAAATCTACATAAGAACACTGCCATAGACAGGAATCTTTAGTACTTCTTATGTGTGGATAAGTAACGTTCTAAGCAGACTCAACCATGCAGACAGAGCACAGCAGAATAGCAGAGCAAAGACAGCTGGTCTGGGGAAATACACTATATACTTCAAGATGGCCGCCACAGGCCCCATAAAGTGACCAGCAGTTTATTTGTTATTTATACATTATACGAATTTATGATTGTAGTGGAGATTTCATCTTCTCGCTTCTAGCTAACAACACAGAGCAGATCCATTTAACAATATACGATGAAAGCCTTGCTTGGTGTAATGGCTAGAGTATTGGTTGTGATGTACACTCTATATATCACTTTCTCATATGTAAGGCACTAAAATGTTTAGGGGTTTTAAAGCACTCTAAAACAGTGTGTCACCACTACTGTAAGGTCTAAAGTCAACACACGCACTTGCACACCGCTGAATACATCCCACCACAGAGTCAGAGTTGTGTAAACAAGTAGACATGTTAAGACACAAACACACACACACACACACACACACACACACACACACACACACACACACAGACACCCACATCAATTGACAGGCCACACCACAGACACACCTGTATCAGGATGTTCACCACCAGGATGTGCATGCACACTTACCTCTGACCCTGCCTGCTTTTTTTCCCTCCCTTCTGTGGTTCTGAATGACAATGTGTGTGTGTGTGTGTGTGTGTGTCTGTGTGTGTGTGTGTGCGTGTGTGTGTGTGTGTGTGCGTGTGTGCATGTGTGTATGTGTGTGTGTGTGTGCGTGCACGCACGTACGTACGCATACTACATGTGTGTATGTGCGCACGTGTGTTTGGGCCATACGCGACTCTAGGAGCACAATGATGGGTGTAAGCACAGGGATGAACCCGGCCCTTCTTGGCAGCAACCCTCTGGCCACAATGCAAGGTGTGTGTGTGTGTGTGAGATGGATGTAGCAGGGCCAATTTGGTACACCGCAAAAAGCAAAAAAGCCCCGAAGGGGAAAAATGATGGGGCAGATTGTCAGTAAACGTTGCACAACTGAATAACTGTGAACTATTGCATAATCGCAACAAACTGTACTTGTCTCAAATCTGTATATACTGTATACTGTATACCTGTAGATAGAAGATCAAGCTCAAATTCATCAGCGTCATGCCATCTCACCCCAATACATCCCATCCCATTCAGCTGCCATATGAAGAAAAGGTGTGTGTGTGTGTGTGTGTGTGTGTGTGTGGGTCTGTGTGTGTGAGAGAGAGCAAATTGTCCTTGACTGCGCTCCCAAATAACCTCATGAGCTACCTAACCCAGCCATCGTCTGAGTCTTCCCATTTTCCTCTCACCCCTGTCCTCTTCTGCATCTCCTTGTGTTTGCATGCCACACACCCATTGTCTTCTCTGCAAAGTGACCAACTGTGTGCATCCCTGAGTAGTCAACTGGTTCACATGTACATGGGTGTTTTGGAAACCGTCACGATTTCTGTGCATTTTGAAACCTCCACATGTAAACAGGCTTTTTGGGGCATTGACAATAGAGCTTTCTGAAAAGTATATTTCAGGGTTTAAGTACAATATCAAACTGTGCGCCTTTGTCTGCTTTGGGCACTGTATTATCTTTTGTAAGAGGTGATTTTCCGCAAAACAAAATTATGCTATCATCTTAGAATTAAACGCGATTATGCTATTAGCTTACACTTAGTTACTGTCCCTCCATGTGGAAGAAGACCTTGGTGCACCTTGATAATTTTTTGTTTTCATGTGGAGAGAGAATCAAAAGAAGCAAAAAATCACCCATGTACATGTTGACAGGGCTAGTTATCCTCATGCCTTAGGAGTTAATGTGCTTATGTTATCTCTCTTCCCTTTCTCCACCCCCCCCCCCCAGCCCTGGCTGCCAGTGGTGGTCAGATGTCCCTTTCTGCTCTTGAGGGTGGCGGCCAGATGCTGCTGGGCGGAGCCGGGGGCCCAGGGGGCGGCCTTCGCCCCTCCCTCTTCCTCAACCGCCCCACCCTGCTGCCGATGGCCACCAGCGCTGGCATGGGATTGATCAGCGCCAGCCGAGCTTCGCCGCCCCCCAGCGGCAGCGGCGTGAGCCCCGCTTCTTGCTCCGCCTCCCCGTGCTCCAGCCCCGCCTCCTTCTGCTCCTTCAGCGAAGCCTCCTCTCCACCACCCCTGGGCGGGGCCATGGCTGAGTGATGCCTCAAAACCCCGCCCCCTCCCCACACCCACCCCCCCACACCCCAACCCCAACCACCACCTCCCACATAGCGGCACCGCCTATCGCAGGACGTGGGAGGAGGAGTCCATGGAGTCGCCTTTTTCAACCAAAGCCATCTCTCTCTCCCTCTGTATCTCACTTTCGCTCTCTATCCCTCTCCCTCTCTCTCTCTCTCTCTCTCTCTCTCTCTTTCTCTCATGAAGTCTTTCCAAGCCAAATAAATACAGATCAGACCGCAGGAGGAGGAAGAGGAGGAGAAAAAAAATGACGAGAGGAAAGGAGAACGGAGTGGAGGAGAGAACAAGAGGACAGGAGAGTGATAAAAACCAAAAATTTAAAGATCTATCTATTCAGTTTGGGGAGGTGGCACTGAGGAGCTTTCTGTTGGCTGTGAGTGATACTGTACATTTCTTTCTCTTGAAGAAAAAAAAACAAGCAACTTTCCTCAAAGAATGGATGGATAAAAAAGAGGGCAGGGATGACAAAACCAAAATGTGACTGTGCGAAAGACGGGTGACACAATGGCATGGAGAAAAAAAAACGAAAGGAACAAAGACTTGTGAGAAGTGACGGAAAGAAGATTTTTTAACCAAAAAAAGTGAACGTGAACGTTTAAAAAAAGACACACAAAGACAAAAAAAATGCCAAAATCTTCAAAAATACCAAAAACCCGAAAACCAAAAACCAAAAAGAAACGGAATGAAAAGCTTTACTGAAAGACTTTTAAAGCTGAACCCAATGTCGGGTCAGCGCATCAGCTCAACACAACTACCAAAAACATTCCTCTCTTTTCTTTTACATCCCGCCCTACTCATGTTACCTTGCTTGTATTTTAGCTCACAATTCAGCAATTTGCATTTCATGTTTATTTACCATTAGCACATAAGAACTGTAGTTTCTTTTTTTTTAAATACAATTCAGTTTTCATGTCTTGTTCTCGTCTCTCAATCTACCTCTGCTCTTAGCTTTTTTCAGACTCACTTTTGATTGTGAGATTATTTGAGAATATCAATTATACATTTGACAATACTTTTATCATTTCACTTTTTTCGGTTTGTTCCATTGCCATTTCGTGCAGCCATCCACGGGCTCGAGGCTCTTGTTTCCCAGTTTATACCTTACAGGTCACAATGTAAAACGCCTTGTAAATATTCATCTGATCTCTCACACAAACAAGGACACACTCAAGCTAGATGGCAGTGCGTGCATAACACACGTCATACTGTCGAACTATACAGCTATTCTTGTTCTGCCCAACAGCCCGCTCTTTCAGTATTCTGCATACATACTCCACAGAAGTGCAGTTGTCAGCAGGTCAAACATATCCAGCGTACATGCACATTGTACATTCAGGCATGCCCAACTCTGACCATATTTGCTCATACATTTTGACTGAACTCACACCCGAGCGCACACCCATGCACACACACACGCACATGAATGCGTGCACATACACACATACACACATACACACGCGTGCGCACGTGACTGTAAGGACTAAAGGAAAACAGGATGCCTCCTTCCGCCTGTTCACTCTACGTTTTCACCTTTTCCACTCATTTTTTGTTTCCAGACTCTCTTTCTCTCTTTCTCTCTCGGATACCAAAGCGTTTGACCAACCGCAGAGCGTTGGTGAACAAGTGTTCAGACGAGACCTCAGCCGTGTTTGAAGAAAAAAAAAAGAAAGAACTTTAAACAAACTTTAAACACATAAGAGTAGAACAAACCAAATAAAATACCGAACAAAAAAGGGGATTAAAAAAAAAGCTGACGAAAGAGGAGTGACCTATGACTGCTGTCGCGTATCTCTCTGGCCCCCTGCCCTCTCTTCCCTCTGCCCCTCTCCCACGCCTCAGAAAGATACGATCGAAGGGCCAAAAAAAAAACGGAGGAAAAAAAAGTTAGGTGGAAGGATCGTCGACGGGTTGGTTCGAGTGAGAGTGAGGAAAAAAACAAGGCCGGAGGACCAGCTGGCAGAAGAGGAAAAAAGAAGAAGAAGAAGAAAAGGGGGGAAATGAAATGAAAAATTGAGCAGGGGACCAGCGGATTTTTTTTTTTTGGGAGAAAAAAAAAATGCCGCGGAGATGGAACGAAACGGGGGGATCGAAATACCAAATAAAACCTAAAAACAAGCAAGACGTAAACCAAAACCAAAATGTTACAAAGGACTGAAAACTGAGCTAAACTTAAAAACTGAATGAACATTTAAAAACCAAAAATTAAAAAGAAGACGAGATGAGGAGCCAGGGAAGGATGAAGAGAGAGAGAGGAAAGGGTAACCCAGGAGAGCGGCGGAAGGCCCATGGCGTTGGCCACACCTCCACTCTTCTCTTCTCTGCGACGACGCGTTCGCTAGCGAAAGAGTTGGCCTACTGTGTTGCCGTCGCCCGTTTCCCTCTCTCCCTCGTCCGCGTCGACGACCTGCTTGTCAACGACATTTGCTGTCTCTTCGTCTCGGGACTGAGGAGTGTCTTCTCACCTCGCTGAACCTAACTTCAAAATATATCTATTTTTTTGTTTCTTCGTTTTTTTGTTTCTGTTTTAATTTTTTTTGTTACATTTCGCTCTACTTGGTCTGTCTGTCTATAACTGTATGAATTTCGTGTCATTGCTTTCATATTGCGGGTTGACTGGGGTGACGTATTCCTTATTTTCATATTCTCGTGGTTCTTTGCGTTTATGCTGGGGGTTGTGGGTGGGTTGGGAGGGTTGGTTGTTCTCTCATCAGGTGGTCTGGAAAACTGATACTGTGAAAATGTAGCTTCCAAAAACATTTGTTTGATGGAGAATGTTATGAGACAAAACGACCGAAGCCAAAACTGAAAACCTAAAGTGAACATGTTTCTTTTTCACTCACAAAGCAAAACCAAATAGCAAAACCAAACTAATGCACAAAATGGGTGGGAAGGAACAGTTGGTGCTAAGCCTCTTGGGAAGACAGCGAGAGAAAGTGTAAGTGTGCATGTTTATGTGTATGTGTCTTTGTCTGTGTTTGTCTGTGGGTGTATGTGTGTAAGTGTGTATGTGTATGTGGTGTGTATGAGTGTGGTGTGTGTGTGTAGGCATGCGTGTGTCGATGTTTGTGTGTGTGTGTGTGTGTGTATGTAGGTGTGTATTAGTAAAGGCACAGATGCTGTGTGCCATGTGTGCTCTCAACATAGCCACGTTTTCTCCCACATATACAGTATGAGTGACTGGTGTGTGCATTTTTAGTGTGTTTGCGTGTGTGTGTGTGTGTGTGTGTGTGTGTGTGTGTGTGTGTGTGTGTGTGTGTGTGTGTATGTCAGTGTCTGTGTGTGTGTGGGTGTGAGTAATTGTGTGTGTGCGAACACACTAATGTTGACTGCTCAGAGGGACAGCATCCTCCATTATATTGACCAAACCAGAAACAACCGGTACACGGAACACTCTTCAAGAACAGCATGTTCCTGAGATACTGCTGAAGCCTTTTGAATGCCGCACACACGGTAGTGTACACGAAACCACAGAAGCCAATGAGAAACATCGTAGGGTGGGGGGTGGGCGGGCTCAGTATCAACTGACGTACAAGTTGACAAAACACTTTTAGAGGGAATGTACCTGTTAGTGCTTCAATAGATTTTGTAGGAAAAAAGAGATATATGTTCTACTGCTTACTTATTGCTAATGTAAAAAAAAGGTTGTGAAAATCCTTACGAAATGTTGTTCATGATGACGATGATAACGACTTGATTTTAGACCAAAAGCTTTAAACTGTCTCTCTCTCTTGGGGATTTGCGTTTGAAGATTTGTATTTATTCATGGGAGGGGCTGTGTTTTATTGATAAATTGTACCTTTATGAAATTTTATTTCTAAATAGGCCTATCTTTAATTTGCTTATTTATGTATTTATGTACTGTTTATTTATTGGCTGATCTGTTTGAGTATTTGTATGAAAACTGGATCATGGGGTGGCTTGAGAACCAGGTATGGCTGAGATGATGTCGAGGAAAGAAAAAAAAAGTCTTTTTAAAACGATGTGCCAATTCTTAAAACCAAAACTAAAGACACACATAGAGAAAGAAGAGATGCCTGAAGGACTTTTATGTGAGGTGAGCAGCTCATTTTGTTTAAATGACTGTCCATGATTAGAAGCGCCACCCACACTCCAGGAAGAGAGACTGACTGATCGAAGGAGTACTGACTGAAAACGAGCTCTTGCTTTGCCTTCCATGACTACCTTGAGTGGTCATTTTTTTTCAAAGATCCAAGCATGGCTAGCTTTCATTAGGCTTTCCAGTTCTCTCTCTCTCTCTATCCGTCTCTCCTCCTGTAGTGTTGTCCAATGTAGTGGTGGGTGTGTGTACTGTATGTACGAGACACTGTGTCATATACCTCATGTCCTATGATAAAAGATGAAAAAAAAAACAACTAGATGAAAGCTTTAATGTGATGTAACCAGGCTCAGGAGTGGGTTAAAATAGCTTCAGACGTGTGAGTTTAAGGGTTTTTTTTTTTTTGAGAAAAAAAAAACTTCCTTCCCCCAAAAACCCCATCCTCCCTTTGTGGAGTTTCTTTTCCTACCGACAACCTCACTAAGCTGGCTGAATATACAACTGCCAGGCAGGACAGAGAGAGAGAGTAAGACCTAAAAGAAAAACCTAATGACTGAGACCCAGGCAAAGTCATGTATGCTGTTTGGCCATATTGATTTTTGTTCTCTCTAGTTTCTAGTGTGTATGTGTGTGTGTGGCTGTGTAGGCGAGCGTGCATGGGTGTTCTCACTGTGGAGGCTCCGAAGTGATACCAAAGTTTAACCTCTGTGGCGTTACCCCACACGTCTCCCACACAGAAACACACACACACACACCAACACACACACACAGTTTCCACTTTGCGAGATGATTCCATATATGCAAGTGTGAAGAAGCCTTGTCTGCGCTTTAAGATTTATTGCTACCAAAAAACACAGTAAGGATGGTACAGTGATTCATGTGGTTGTTAGCGTTAATGCGCTTTTGCAGATGGAGTTCTCTTTAACTGGTGGCCAAACGCTTGGGTTTTGGTTCTCAATCCAAAGGTCAAATGTCATTCTGACTGGAACTTGAAAAAAGAAGAGAGATCCACACAGAGACCAGCTCAACTCACCCCTCCCTTCTCTCATTGATTTATATATAATAAAAATGAGTTCACCTTTTCTTTCATTTTTTCTTTTCACAAAAACAGCTTAAATCCAAAGGTAAAAAACGAGGATTTGCAAAGAAAGCTTTTACTAATGAAAACCTCAATAGTGAAAACCAAAGAGCTACACCATATCTTAAATCTTTCTGTTCCTCTCTTATACACAGCATCGTGATAGACATGATTTTTTCTTTAAGAACGTTGGGCTTTAATTTAGACAGCAAAAAAGAGTTAAAAAAAAAAAAAACAACAAAAAAAACGACTTCAGAAGTTCTTGCTAGGAACACTGACATTCGATGAGGATGACCATGGTGGCGACGATTGTGGTGGTGATGATGTGTCATTTTCTTTCCGACTGAAAAAGAAAATCTCTGTATCTCTGTGACCTACTGTACTTGCCTCTTTTTTGAGTTCTCCCTCCTATGTTAGTGTGTTACCTCCTGTGCCCTCTAAGGCACCCCGACTTTGTAACCCCTTTTTGGCTTTTTCTTTTTTTGTTCAGACTGTTGGAACTGTCCCTTACTCATTGCTCTCTGTGTGCCTGTTGTATGGGGAAAAAGGGGGCAGGGAGGGGGGAGGGGGGCTGGGGGAGGGGGGCCAAGGGGGCTAACCAACCAATAAGTGTTAGGATTAAAATACGACTTTAGACCAAACATGCTTCTCTGTGCTTTATTTCCTGTGTTGATGATGTTTTGTTAAAAGGCTGTGTCCCGTGTTTTTGTGGCCCACTGGAGAGCCATGAAGTGGATGTCGCATGGGCTTTTGTGTTGCATTGTTTCTCCCTTTATCTTCCACATGGCATCTGAATGTGAGGAAATACAGAGTTGCAGCTTTTTTTAAAATGAATATTATTGAGTTTAACAACAGAGGTTTGACCCACATTCATTCTCATCTCAATTGCAAACATGTAAACAAATCCAAGGCCGCAGCAACTGAATAACACCATTTAATAATTGTAAAAAATCAAACTGTATATCGTCATGGGCTATTCAGGAGTCTTTTATCTAGTACAATATGATTCTAGGAGTTTAAATGTTAAAGTATTTTCTGTCATTCTAAAGGATATATCTAGTCGAGTGTCCTTCAAAGTCACTTCATCTGGCGTATAATAAGTAACTGAGGGTGCATCTTCAAAGTATGCCTTATGGGCTATGTCCTTTTCTTTGAGGAATGGCAACAAAATTAATTCAGGACCATGTGCTGTAATCACAACCAGACTATGAATCAGGTTTTGCACAATATCAGCTACACAGACACAAGCCAATGTATGGTGTTCAGTGGAAGGCCCTCACTATAACCACTGCTGTTGTACTCCTTTGAGAGTTTACATCAGTGGAAAAATGCTGGCTAGTGTATACATAAGCGTTTGCCATATTTTTTTTAGCTTACATAAATTGATCCTGCCATGTCAATTGCCAACATTGTCATTAGGCAACATCCTATGTGGAAGATAATAGCAGTATCAGAGAAAACAAAAACAAAACCTTCATGCGTCACTTTCAGACATTTTTCCCACGTATTTCTGAGGGCTAGACTACGTTTACGTAGGCCCGCTGTCAGTGTCCGCTGTCTCTGGACCACACCCAAGTTTATCTTTTCCAACTTGAGTTTAGCAGCGCTCCAGGGCATAGCCAGCGTCTACCTGGTAGTGCTTCAAGTTGGGATGCTGCTGCGCGCAAATGCCCCTAAAATCTTGTTGGCCGCAGACATGTTTGAAGGGTGGGTACCCAGCCCAGCCACCAGTGAAATTTTCCAGTCAGCCTTGGTCTACTGCTTCCTCTTTTCCGAGAACGCCTGTTTATCCAAAGCGATTCACCCGGGGAGCATATGTGGCGGCCTGCAGACCCGACGGGCCAAGCTGCCAGGCAGCGGTTGGCGGTGTGTGAGAAGTAGCATTGACGCACACTGTATCCACACCCCGGGGAACCACCAGACAGAGACGGCTGTTGGTCTCAATTGCAGCCATTAGAATTATCGTGTCTTTTACATGTAGTAGGCTTTAGTGACACTGGATATTTGCTGAGAAAAATATATTATCCAACTGCTACCAAGGCCACCCACTATTAAAACATTTAATGGAGAGAGCTTACCATTTTTACCATTAGCCAACATAGACTGACAAACTGTCAGTCACTGAAGGTCAGACAACCTGTCCACTGTGTGTAACGTTATGAATAATCTTATTTGTTAAACATTTAACAATTGTCACCACTGTTTGGCACAATGGCATGGTGTGTTATACCTGAAATTAAGATAAACAAATAGAGATTAAATACAATAAGAGTAAAATGTAGAGTCTACTCCTAAATTCTTTTGGTGTTGGTGATAAATTATCTTAAAGTAATATCATTAGTCGTAGTATTGGCTGATCCACATGGACTGGTTGAATAAGGCCTTGTTGAATCTCTTAAATAGTTATCAAGTGTTTACTTTTGTAGATAAAAATAGGAATTAAAATACGTGCCTACTAAGTATATATGTTATTATTTAAAGAATAATGTTATACAGTCCTAAAATCTATTTAAATAAAGCTAACAACCAACATATAATGCTGAACAATTAGGCTATATATATAAAACCACCATACTGTATAGCTTTAATCAGTAAAAGTTGGTGGTGAGGGCTATATTTTCGACAGAAGGTAATCTTAATAAAAAAAATACTGCCCCCCAATAAATAAATAAACATACACGAGTATTAAAATTAAATGTAATACACTAGAACAGTAATTGTCAAACTGGGCTACAAGTAACCCCAGGAGTACCTGGATCAACTCTTGGGGGTACACAAAATAAATTTGTGAATAAGTTCCCAGCTTTTACTACCATAAAGATAGTATACATACTATTATACATACTATATATTTTGTGGGGAAAAAAGATCTTACTTACATTCAAGCTATCCCCCATATAACTCTATTGGGACTACATTATTATGTACCATATAATGTGCACAATTATTATGTTAAAAAGCTGGGGATACTCGGTACAGCGTGTCTCGGGGGGTAGGCCTACAAAGCAGTTAAAAGTCTGGGAACCACGAGAACATGGACACGAACGAGTAGCTTCGTGGTCTATGATCCAAAATAGTCTGAGGGTAATTTAATTTCTATCATTTGCACAATGAATAGGTTCACTGAATATTTAACAATTCTTAAATTTGTAAATGTAACCGATGTGAACTATCGTGAAAGTGTCGTGTCCATCACAATGTTTTCTCCTATGAATTATTCCTATAGGCCACGTTGTGTACACATTTCACCACTAGATGGAGACGTTGTTTAAAGTAAAACCGCACAGGACGTCTTAGTGCCTTTGCACATTTTGGTACTAAAACCACATTGACAAATCTGTATCATACTTTGCCCAATTTTTCCACAAGCTTTATTTTAAAAACTCTTGAAAATTAGAGCACCACACATAAGCCAACCTGAGTGATTTCACTGAGTTTGTGTATTTTGAATAAATAATTTATGTTTTCATGGTCAATGAGCAATAGTCTCAGTGACAGTGTGTTTCTAAATATTTAAAATAAATACATATTTTACCAAAAGTTTGTAAAAGTTGCATAATTGCTTACTAATGGCTTCTTTTAAAAGGTCACCTGGCAAACATACACCTTGGAATCACAGGAAGACTTTTTTCCCCCTGAAATCAGGTAAACTCCATTACCCCCAGGTTCTAAAGTTAATCGGATCAAAGAAGGCCTAACTTTATTTGCACAAGCAAGGCAGTGCGCACGAGAATGAGCGCCACACACAGGTCAAACCGAGGCCAGGTTACACTGAAGACGGAAGCAGGCGAAACCTTAAAACAAGAAAACGACTATTATGGACAGAACACCCATAATGTGAAGCCATGATTTACCCAGCCATTGAAAATAATAATGTCTTGACAAGATGAATTACATTAAACACCACTTCTGAAATGTAGCTTGAAGTTTGATGCTGTTGCTTCCATTGGCTATGAAAAAAAAGAAGCGACATTACACTCTCACATGGTCGAAACAATACTGATACTGAGTCGCAGTGCCATGGCTGAATTTTCCATTCGCAAACTAGGCCTACTACTGGCCTTTCACCCCTGTGGAGGGTTGTGGGAAGCCCAAGGTTGATGTCAACATGTTGCATAAAGCTCCATTGTTAACTAGTCTGAATAAAAGAGTCTGTTCATGAGCATAAATGTGAAATAAATACAGTTCCAGCCTCCAGAAAGCTGATCTTTTTTTTTTTTTTTTTCCAGAATTTTTTTTTTTTCCTCAAATGTGGCCGAATGTGGCTGCACGTTTCTGAGGTTGGCGCTCTGGCCCGCCGGCTGCCCACTGCAGTCGCTCGCTCGCTGCCACTCCACCCCGCTCCGCTCGGCCCGTGCCAAGCCTGGGATCACATCAGAGCGACCGCACCCCACGCCACAGACACACAGCGCTGCATTACCGCCACATGGACATGCCAAGATATACTAACACACACACACACACACACACACGCACACACACAGTCAGACATGCACACACCTTCTAAAAACACACAAACACATACATACTGCTATAGTCATACTTCTTTCCTCTCTCTGTCTCTTTCTGTCTGTCTCACCCCACCCCCCTCACACACACGCTAACACAGAGACAGACAGACAGACAGACACAGACACAGACACAGACACACACATACACACACACACACACACACATACACATACACATACACACACACACACACACACTCTTTTATATAGCCTTATGTAGCTGACACCTTTCATGAACACATCTCTTTTTTTCCTCTGAAGCCTTGTGAGCACATGCAACACCCCATACTATGCATTCCTACTAAACATCCATCTTTTATTTGCTTACTTTCAACAACACACAAACACAGTCCTTTTTATTTATCTCCAATGCTATTCAAACCTACTGTATACAAACATACCATGCAAAGAAATTCCAACACCCCTGACCTCAGTCTGAATAAACTTTCTTTCTCATCCACAGAGTGAAAAGGAGTGAAAGTGTGTCCTTGCATTTGACCTTCCAAAACGAGAAGAGGGGGTGTGTGACATAGACAAGGGCAGGGTGTCTGTGTGTGTTGAGGGGGCGTTGTGGTGTCTTACTTGTTGCCAGTAACAATCCTTGAATATGCTGCTGAAGTAGGATTCTGAGAAAGTTGACAAAAGTAATAAAAATGGTGACAATTCTGCTTGGGGAAACGAAAGCGTAGGGGAAAAAAAAACTTGACACGGGGTAGCGTTAGGGGAAGTTGGACACATAGTGCCAATGGGAGCAGGAAGAGAGAGTTCCTTACTGAGATACAGAAGACCCTGTCAACACATACACACTGTGCTTAATATAGACCGACACCGTTCCTCGCATGCCTTTGACTCTCACTTGCTCTCCCCCTCTCTCCCCCTGCCCCCCTCCCCCACCCATCTCTTGCTCTCTTTCAAACACAGTGTCTCTCTCTATCTCTCCTTCTCTCTCTTTCACACACACAAGCGCACAACCATCTTACTCTTTCACACACTGTTGATAGTTATGCTCACGCACAGCAAAAAAAAAGGAAAACATATATACAAACCATGACCTCTCCGATCTACCTTAACTCTTCAGCATTCCCTCACTCTCCCTTTCCTCTCTCTCCACCCTCCACTTCCCCCAACCTCACACTGTGTATTGGAGGATCGCTTGGCACAGGGCCGGAAATAGGTCAAATATAACCCGCACATTCCATTCTCAGCCCCTCTTCCTTACTTACTTACAGTGGCCTCTCTCTCTCTCTCTTCCCCTCCCTCCCTCTCTCTCACTCTCTCACTCACTCACTTACTCACTCACTCACTCACACACACACTCACTCACTCACTCACTCACTCACCCACACACACACACGCACACTGTCTTCTCTCTCTCTCTCTGCCAATGAATTATTTACACGTAATTGAGTGGTCACAGGGCAGCTGTGGCACATTTGAAATCTTGACACAAACAGTTGTCCAGTTTCGTATGTGTGTGCAGAGGAATGTGTGCGTGTGTAGAAGCGTGTGTGTGTGTGTGTGTCCATGTATGTGTGTGAGAGAGGGAAAGAAAGAGCGAGAGCAGGTATTATTGCTTCCATTGTTCTATAAATATTAACATGCCTCCATTCCAATAAATTGTTCGCGACCGGTGTTTATTCGCCAGATTGTTCCGATAAATATTCCTGCCGTGAACTTTCCTCTGTTTAGGAATGGGTTCATCTTGCTCCCCCCCCCACCCCCCAACCAATTCTCTCTCTTTCCTTCTGTCTTAAATCTTTCTCTTCTTTTTTTTTCTTCTTTCATCTGCTCCTTCTCAGTCTCCCTTCTTCTCCCCCTCCATTGTTTTCATTTTCCCTCTCTCCTCAGTCTTCCCCCATTTTAACCTCCTAACCCCCTTCTCTTACCCCAACCCCCCCCCCCCCCCCCCCCCACCCCTCTCACACACACACACTCACACTCTCTCCTCTCCAAACTCTCGGGCCTACCCCTCCTCTCCGCTCTCTTCCTCTGAGAGTGAGAGTGTGGTAATCCTATTACACATGTGTGAATACCAGCTGGGACAAGGAAAAGGGGTGGGAGCCAAAGTGGAATAGATGGTTAGGGTGTGTGTGTTTGAGAGCGTATCTGTGTGTTAAGGTTGAAAGAAGTTTCATATTAATGAGTAATTTACTTTATTGAGATGTTGACAAAAGGGCATTTCAGTGTCTGAGTGTGTGTGTGTTTATGCATGGTCACTATGTGTATAGGACTGTAACGTAATGGTGTAACGATATGTATAGGACTGTAACGTAATGGTGTTTTTTGGTGGCTGTCTGGAAGCTTTGAGGTGAGCGTGTGAGAGGGGGTAGAGACAGGGCCCATGTGTTTCCTCTGGAGTTCAAGCGCCAAGAAAATAAACAAGTCCTTTGATCACAAAGAGCTCATTCACTCCCTCTCTCACACACACACTCTCTCTCTCTCCTTCACTCCTACTTACTGTCTCTCACTCTCTCTCTCTTTCTCTCTGTCTCAGTGCCCCCTCTCTACTCACTGCCTTTCACCCCCCCCCCCAACCCCCCCACACCACCACCACCCCCACCGCCACAACTCTCTCCCTCACTTTTTATTCATTTCCCCTCCCCCCTTCTCCTCTAACCCAAACCCTTGCTTGTTCTTCCTTCATTTATTTACTTCTTGTCCTTAAGTTTTTCTTTTCTTTCTTGGGCCTCCTCCTCCTCTCATTCCTTCTGGTTCTTTCTTGTGCCCCCCGCAAGGTTCCATGTCCATGTCTCTCTACCACAGCTGGGATGAAGCGCTCTGTGATGATGTCACCATGTGTATGTGTCTCTCTTTGAAGAGATAGCAGTTGTGGCTCCCCTAATTAGGCCTGAGAGGGGTGAAGGAGATCTGAGCGCAGCCCCAACGTCTTCATAACGCTGATGACACCCATTACAATGACAAGCAGCACCTAAACAAACACCCTCTCTCACTCTCTCACTCACACACACACGCAGAATGTTACACAAAAGCTTCCTTTGTGTGTATGTTTTTCTATGCATGCCTGTGTGTGTGTGTGTGCCTATGTATGTGTGTGTGTGTGTGAGCGTGTGTGTGTATTTGTCCTCTCTTGGGTCATTATGGGCCATTATTGGTGTGGGTCTGCCAGGGTGGGGCTGCAGGACCATTCAGTCCCATCACATAAACATAAGGGGCTGAGTCAGTCAAGACCACTATACTTCACTTGCTACTCACTTCTCCAAAAGCTGGCCCATTTCCATTGCTAATGCCATTAAGAAAAAAAAGGTAGTCCTTTCATCAGACACCCATAAACTCCCAACCCCCCAGTACTTAGTCACCCCCGCTGTATTTTAATCTTGTCCGTTAGTGATAACACTGATGAATAGAGCAAAAAAAAATCTCCCTGCAGATTGTGCTAGCGAGAGGAAACGGGTTCTTCCACCCTCCTTCCGTGTCAAGCAACATGGTGGAACTCAGACACCATGTCAGGGCATGTCTGATGACTCCAGATATTCTTTTCAAGTGCTATAACAGCTCTCTGGTGTGACCGAGGAGTTCAGCTTAATTGTTTTTCTGGCGCACTGTGTTCTTCTTTTCTGGCAGCGAACATGAATCATGAATGTTGCCTGGTGTTTTTTTGTGCAGTAAAAGAGGCAATGAAGATGATCTCTGGCACTGTCAACTGATCGGCGCCACGTAGATCGTTGACATGTCCCTTTGCGCTCTGAGAATGACTCTTCTCTCTTCTCTTTTGCCCTTCTCCCTCATCTTTTTTTTCTGTCTCTCTCTCTCCAGTTCTCGCTCCTTTCTCTCCTCGGTCTCTCTCCCTCTCTCTCCTTCTTTTCTCTGGTGCGCGTCTGTCTGTCATTCTGATTAGGGACGGCGAGGTCACTCGACAAAGGATGAGACTGAGGCGTTCACATAAGGATAGAAAAAAAAAAAAAAAACAGGCGCCTGTTCTGCGAGCTTCAGTACAGGGTGAACGCCAGCAGAGCAA
Source organism: Setipinna tenuifilis (assembly GCA_030347295.1). NCBI lineage: Eukaryota > Metazoa > Chordata > Actinopteri > Clupeiformes > Engraulidae > Setipinna > Setipinna tenuifilis. The sequence goes on from CM059283.1 coordinate 15,919,631, forward strand.
GAAATTAGAACCAGACACCAGAACACCAGAATCTGAAGATACTTTGACCTCATGTGAAGGATTACAAATAACACTTGTGTTGTGAGCCAGATTTGATTCCTTTCTCATACTACACAGAACAGCAATGACAAAAATTTAGTTTTGTAGTCTGAAGGGAAAGAAAGGATATGTAATAACGATGGGAGGACAGGGATGAAAATGAATTGAAAATGGAGAAGAGAAAAGGGGATGCTGTGTGTGTGTGTGTGTGTGTGTGTCTTTATTTGCAGCGTCAACACTATGGCGTTACTTTAGCGCTGGTGTGCGAATGCTTGGGAAATGTCACCCACTGCCTTTGAGTTTCTGCCAGCAACCACTCAGAGCGAACAGAAGATGGCAAGTGGGAAAAGGAGACAAGGGAGAAGGAACTGCGTGACAACGTAGGAAGGGCCACGACACACACACATACACACACCTCCAGACTGTCCCCCCCACACACATCAGTGCCTACATGCTAAACGCTCTGTACAGTAATTGCCTTGGCCACTACACTTTCCCTCCAACTTCCACCTCCAACTCAGTGCTAAGTCACTCCCTGTACCACAAGTGTCTGTCAAGTTTCTTCACTGTAATGCTCAAGGTCTACCTTTTGTGAGAGAGAAAAATAAAGGAGACGGATGCACTGGGGGAGAGAGAGAGAGAGAGAGAGAGAGAGAGAGAGAGAGAGAGAGAGAGAGAGAGAGAGAGAGAGAGAGGACACAGTGAATTGCTGAGTACACACAGGCTATTATACAGTTTGCTTTGTTTTCATTGTTATCAGGACCTAATCATACACTCTCAGAAAATGAGGTACAGAATTGTACTTTTACTTGTCACACCGGCAGTACTCTCAAAGGCACATAGTTGTACCTTTTAACCCCTGTTCTACAACTGGTTTGTACCTTCTCCAGAGCTGAATAGATACAAATCAGTAAGGTAAGGTCCAAGTATTAGCCTTTGGGGGTACATTAATGCTGATTGTACCTTAAGATACAGATTCGTACCCCTAGTGTCCCATTTTGTGTAGGGGTACAAATCTGTATCTTAAGGTACTGCCAGTGTGACAACTAAAGGTGCTTCTGTACCTTCTTTTCTGAGAGTGTATGCAATGTTTAGGTGAAACATAAAATGGCATTTACTTATAGGCAATGTTGTTTTAGAACCACCTCTAAAGGTTCTTGAAAAACAAAACAAAACCATCAAACGAAAAAATGAGTGAACATTATTGACATTAAAGGAGTTCAAATTGATTATTCATTCCAAGTAGAAGGTAAGACCTATTAGGCTATATAACAACCTAATCTTTTGTTGATAAACTGAAGTTACTTGAAGCAGGGTACAGGCCTATGTAATAGGTTCATGGTGGATGATGTGTGTGTGTTTTTGTTGTTGTTGCAATGCTGGCGCTGGGTTTGCCATAAACGTAGTTTGATTAATATGAGAGATAATTAACCCTAATGCAAAACATGGGCTACCATTTAGATGACGGTATGGCCTTTAGAAGTTGTAAGCGCAATTTCCTACAATCTTATTCATAGTATTATAACAATGTGGCCAAAATACACAATGCCTTGTTCTCCGTGTCCTCTTGCTTCTTGACTATTTTAAGTCCAACTTGTTTGTCAGTATTTCTCTCATGACAGCATGCGTCAGAGGTGACCAACGCTAGAATCCTCATAGAATGGGGTGACATGGGTGCTTGTGTTGTACTCGTATGTCCATCACAGAATCACTCAGCTCTTCTTATGAAGTCACCACGCTCGTGGCGTTAGCGGTATCCACAGCAACCCTGCGTGCGGCTCTGACGCCGTGACGCCAGCCAGGCAAATGGCGAGTAGGCGTGACCCATCTCCCCCTCCCTGCTCCGCGTGGGCGGCCCCGTGTGGTCGGGAGAACGAAACACGACACTCCTCTACAGAGAGAGGGGGGCTGACGGGGAGAGAGAGAGCCTACGGAGTGAGTGGAAAAAGAAAAGTCTGTAAAAAGAGAGGGAGAAACTACCTCAGACAGCGAGCTTTTTTCCTGTTCGAACGTGCCATGTTATGACTGTGGAAATGACGTGTAAGTGTTGAATATGCAACATTGTATCAAGACTAAACTGATTAACAGTGATAATTTACCTAAAATTCATCGTTCGGATTTTTGTAGAATCCCCCTTCGTCGGCACGTTGGACGAAGACTCGCTGGCCTCCAACTTTGCAGTAGTGAGATTGCTGCAAGCCAGGGAGAAAGTAATCGCCTCAAAGACTCGGAAAGAAACTAGAGAACGACTAGTTGAAAACAAACGGGGAGCAGTAGGGGGCCAGAAGTGGAGCTCCTAGGAGTGAACTGCGGACATAGACCGAACAACGAAACGGAGCGAGATCAGCCACGGGAGAAAAGTTTAAAGAGGAGTTTTGCGGTTCTCACCGACACGAGAGGGAGGGTGGCCGACTTCACCCGAAAATTTTGTTCGCAGTGCAAGTCAGTGAACGAAGCACACTCAAAATGAAAACCCCGGGGGATACGGGTAAGTCAAACTACACGACCACAATTGTTCAGTGAAAGACAGATTGTCCTCACTGTGCACGAGAGTTACAACGATTGTGATTGTTTTGAACGATATAACTTACTACATTTGACTACTAGCCTATTAATGGTGACTTTATTAGACTGTAGGAAACGTGTTTGCGAAATATATGGGCGCAGTAATGTGAGTTATTATAAGAATGTGTATCTGTAAGATATAGTTTGTGAACTTTAAGCTATTTCAAAACTAATAAGTGTGTAGAAAGTAACGTTAACGAGGCTAACACATTATCGCTAGCTTTAGCTTTCACAACACTGGCTTAGTTGGTTCGGGCATAGCCGTTTGTTAACAGCTAATGTAGTCCGACTTTGGGTGGCTGGACATCCGAGCCTTTCTTCGACATTTTTATAAATCTAAAATATGCGTTAGAGGCAGAAAACATTGCTCTGGCTTTACACAGAGGCGCAGCCTGATTCACTGTAGTTCACCAAAATAACAAGATCGGTAGAAGATCATATACCGAGGCTGCCTTGTCCTAAAGCTGTTCCGCTCAAAGTTTGTTTCAACTCTTCGCAGTTAGCCAAATAGTTTTTGTTAGTCATATCGCGCATGGAAACATTTTTGGCAACTTGTGGAATGTATTTGACAATACGTTTGCTGCGTTTTAGCTTTCATGTATTTCGGATTACCTTTTAAAGTCTTGAGTGTGGATGTAAAAGTGATAGTGTAGTTTCTCCTTACGAGTTCTATGGTTACAATAGATTCCACCATTTGCTTGTAGCCAAGTTGCTCTTGCCAGCCATTTGGTCGGCCATACTTAGCGGACGTAGCTAGCTGGCTTGCTAATTAGTTAGCTGCATCGTAAGGACGCCTTGTGTGATTTTAGACTATTCATTGTAAACACTGACACCGAACAAAGTAATTTGTCATTTATACTTATGACATACCTTGTTTAGTTCAGTTCTGGAAAACCTGACAACTCCAAAAGTTAACGTTACCGTATCAAGCTCTTGAGTTTTAGCAAAGTTAGGCCTCCAACCAAGTTGGCCACCTAGCTCACTTTACTTTGTTCGTTTGAGTTTGTTAGAGATGTGGACTGTTGTCAACGCTCTATCATCTCCGTGCACATTGAAATGTATAGATTATAGCTCTTCTTCACATGAACAACTGCTGTATAGAAACTGTTTGTGCTGTTACTATATGTTGACCGTGCTCGTTATGTTTATTTCACACTCTTCCGGAAGTTCTTCCCGAGTGGCTCGTCTTGACTTTTAATGTTGGAATGTCGCGACTACCAGCATTCCAGTCGAATTTGAGACCTGATACTTTCGCGAGGTCTTTAGCCGTCGATGGTTGGGAAATAAAACGGTTCAGATAGTTTGTTTCAGTTATTGAAATAAGCTCCCGTGTCATGCATCAGCCGCTTTTGAAGCTTGAAGGCTGGCCTTAGAGTTGGCCACTCTCTTCAATGTTCTTGTGACGGATCTCACCACGCGCTTCTCTCACTACCAAACTAGTGTTAAAGAATCGTCGTAGAATGAATCCTCAGGCAGTGAAGTAAAGTTTGTATGCATAGGACTGTTGGCTACTTATTCCATAACACCCCCGCCCCCGGGACTTGCCTACATCAGTCTTAAAACTCTATGTGGCTGCAAGTAATATGAGGTAATATGGGTTGTAATTAATGCTACCGGCAGCCATTGGCTTTTATGCATGTCAGGTTTGATATTCGTGACCTGGTTATCAGTAGGATTGCCAACAGTCCAAACGCACTTAATAAGAGTGACTGGCCATTTAATTGCAATCTGTTTCAACGTTGAAATAAGGTATGGTCAGCCTCCTTTGTATGTGTGTTTCCTGTTGCAGTGGCATTTTTTTTTTTTCCATTACCCTCTGTAAAGTCCCCCAGTGCTAATTCTGTGAGCTCATAGTATGGTTAGACATTGTGGCAACTGGAAGTCAAAGGGAAGCTATACACAAAAGAAGCTGGATGCTTCAGTTCTTACCCACGGCACATTTTACCCCAAGGGCTCAAAAGCAAAACCCCACACAGATGTAATCCTGTGCGTGCAGGAATCCTGAGATCCTGTGCTTCCTGGCACACTGACGTGAGCACAGGACTGGTTTTGTGGCCGTAAGGTAATCTGCAGCCATGTGTTACAACCAGCCATTTTACCTGTTTCTCACATTACACAAGAATATTTTTTTTTGCTGAACCCCCCAACAAGATCACTGTTTAAAAACGTCAGTGCTGACACAGCTTCAGGGCGGCTTCAGACAAAGCTTGCAGACTTTCCCAGACCACAGTTTGCACCAGGTTCTCAGTGGATTGTGTTTGTGTGACCTTAAAAACGAAAATTAAACTAAACATAGCCTAAATGATAAGGACTTGTTCTATAAAACTAAGTAACAGCACATGGGAGTTTTTTTATTGTGGGGGAAGAAAAAAAAAATCCAACTGCATAGGCAACTATAAAATCTTAGAGGGTAGCTCTTGCCATTTCCCCTCCTGTCCTCCTTTTTTTGTTAATATCTGTCTGTACTCCCACCCCCTCACCACCACCACCACCACCCTGTTCGCTTGGGCCTCCGCTACTTTTTTCCACTCGCCTCCTGACTCATTAGGTAAACACGCTGCCACATGTGAGGCGGCACATCTGGAACAGGGCACTCTGTTGTCCTTTCCAGCCTGGCGGTACGGTGGTGTGGTGTGGTGTGGCGCGGTGAGCCTGCAGCGGCAGCTAGAGCAGCAGCAGCCCCGCATGGGCAGGCCGCCAGCACAGCTTAGCAGCAGCAGCAGACCGCGAAACGCCAGTGAGCCAGGGCGGGGACCCTGGCCTGTCGTGCCACTTTGTGTGTATGTGTGTGTGTGTTTGTGTGTGTGTTTGAAGGCCTCACCCAGCGGTGTCTGCAGGTACTTTCACGGTGAGGTAGAGCAAAAAGGTTGAGGACTGTGTGTGGCTGGGACAGACACACACAGTTTTTTTTTGGGCTTGACATTTTGAATTTCTTGCCCCATGTGAGTGTGAGCTTGTGTCCACCCCTTGGGTCTGCAGGTGGCCCACTTTCTCAGAGGAGGAGGAAAGGAGAGAAGGTAAAAGGTCTATGAAGCAGACAATTTGTCAGGTGTGCCATTCCTAGTTTTTCCATGCAGACAGAGGACTTCCTTTCGGAATAAAAAAAATCTGAGCCAGACACTCTCTCGAAACTTTGATTTTTTTTTTTCTTTTTGCCTGGCCTCTCTGACCCATGTGGGTAGAGGAGGGCCAAGCAGGCCTTTCCCTGGAAGTGGTGCCAGGGCACTATGCTAAACTGTTGGGCAAACAAAAGCCACACATGTATTGTGTGCCAGTTTGGGTGGTGCTGAACCTATCACTCTCGTCACACACGCCATCTATCAAATTGATTAATCAAGCGTAGATCAAACAGTCATCAAGGCCGCTGCATTGCGCCACTTTTCAAGTCTGAAGGAGCCTTTTGAAGGAACTTCTTTTTAAAAAGGCTGGTCGTGCCTGGACAGTGTGTTTGAGATTCTGTGAGACTTTGCCCGAAACCGAAATGTTCACTCGTGCCCTTGCTGTGTATGAAGGGAAGCAAACAGCGTTACTCACACTTTAGTCTATATA
>CM059283.1:15930783-15970783 GCA_030347295.1 Setipinna tenuifilis
TGATTAAAGCTTTGATCTGTTTCGACCCCAATAAAAAAACTCCCAGCAAGTTTTACCTCAGGAAGAAGAAAAAAAAAATCGTTCATGGTTTTGTTCACCTCTTCCACGGCTATGGTTGAAGAGCAGCTTTCTTTGCTGTGCTGTGTTGCACTGCTGCTCACCTGCATTCCCTGAGCCTGGGGGCAGGAAAACCCCTGTGGGGGTGTGTGAGCCGAGGCCTGTGGGGGCCTGTTCACACGTTCAGCATGCCTGTGGGGGCCTGATCCCCCCCCCCCCCATCCCCCCCTCCTCACCCTCCCTACTTGGTGACTTCAGCGACCTGTTTGCTCTCTTCAGGGGCGACAGCTCGCTCCATCTCTGCTCCCACTTTGAGCCCCTGAGACCCCCTCCCAGCCCTAACCCCCACCCCCTTCGCTCGTTTGGTTTTATTTTAAGGCTGGCCATCTTTCTTTTTTTTCTTCTTCTTTTTCTTTTAAACAACAGCAAGGATCAGCCATGCCTGGGTGCCTCAGGTGAATGGAATCTGTAGAATCTGCCACAGTCGACTCCTGGAAGACAAACACGAGGAATTCTTGGCTGATTGGCTCGTCGTGTTTGCTTACATTAGTGTGTGTGTCAGTGTGTGGAAGCCTGTTCTCAGAGGTCAGTCTCCTGAGGATTTGCTTGTGGGGACTTGGTAGCTGGCTTCTCTAGAAGCCTGAGTCTTAGGAAGCCCTTGCCTATGTAAACCCAGGGCAAGGAGAAGAAGAGAAGGTCTGCCACCTTGGCCTGGTTGACCTCAGGAGTCCGCATATGGCTTAAGGCTGCCTTCGCCTCTCTTCCCTCCCTCCCTCCTTCGCTCGCTCCCTTCCTTGCTCCCTGCCTGCCCGTCAGTAGAGGAGAGTTGGCCGCCCACCCAGAGTGCCATGCCTTCGTCTCGCTGGTCGTCCATCCATGACTGCTCTAATCACAGGCCTGGGCCGGGGAACAGCCCTGCCTTGTGTCTGATTCTGCGTCTGGGCAGAGTTTTGGCCGGTGTGCTGCTTGCCTGGCCCAACATGCACCTCTCTGTCGTTTTATTTTTTTTTTCTTCCCTGTTTTTTTTTTTTTTTTCTCTCTCTCTCTCTCTCTCTTTTCTCTTACTCTGTCAGGAGAGGCCATGTCACCATAAGTTGCCATCATGCTTTTACACACACAGACACTCGTGCACATATACGCACGCATACACACATCCACCCCTACGCATACGCACACATACACATGCATACACACATCCACCCGTATACGTACACGCGCACGCCCACACCCACACCCACATCCTTACCAGCATAACTGGTGCAGTGTTACCCCCATGACATGATCGAGTTTGGATGTCACAATGTCCTAGAGCTATATAGGTTAAAAGCGCACACACACGGCCACACTCTCTGTGACACACACACACACACACACACACACACACACACACACACACACACACACACACACACACACACACACACACACACACACTCATTCGATCATGCCTAGCCTGCTTTAGTCTTTGTGTGGAATGGTGCCTAGACACCTGTCCAGTGGCTGTTACAGTAGAGCAGTCTTAGATCATTGTTTTGCTGGCGGGGGTGCTTTGTCTAACAGGAGCTATTTTGGCTAGCCTTTCACGGCTCTCACACACACTCCAGTATGCCTGACTGGAAGTCTGTGGCCCTGAGAACACACATTGTCTGACGCGCACACACACACACACACACACACACACACACACACACAGGCTCACACACACAGGCTCACACTCACTCTCCCTCCCTCTCTCACTCACTCTCAGATACACACACACACACACTACACACACACACACACACACACACACACACACACACACACACACACACACACACACACACACACACACACACACACAGCAGTGTTCTGTTCTTTGGTTTCCCCTCAGACTTGTACACTATTCATAACTTGGGACAAATCCCTCTCATGTGTCAGCGGATATTTTAGTGCGGCACTCACACTCACACAAGCCGTTAGCGTTAGCGCCTAAGAGACCCTGGCTACTGCTGAATAGGGCGCACAAGTGGCCCTGCCTGCCTGCCTGCCTGACTCTCCCTCTACGCTTCCCTGGCTTCCCTGGCACTAAAGATTATGATGCTTATCTCAAGTCTCTTTCCACACATGTTGAAAAGGAGCCCGTGTATGTGTGTGTGTGTGTGTGTGTGTGAGTGTGTTTATACGTTCATACTTTTACGATGTTTTCGAATTGTTTCGTCTCACACTTGGAGCATGTTCTCACAACTTTCAAGACGTGAAATTGTCTCTGTGCCCGTGCGTGTGTTTGTGTGCGCACATGTTTGTTTCTTATGTAAGTGTGATGTGTGCCCATACACACACACACACACATGCACACACACTTGTTGAGGTGTGTGTGTGTGTGTGTGTGTGTGTGTGTGTGTTATGTAAGTGTGATGTGTGTGGTATCATGTGGGGCCTGGCACCGTGCACCTGCAAGAGACTCATGCTCTTTTGATGTGCTCTCAACCTGCTTGTTTCTTTTCGCTCTGCCGCTCTCTCTCTCTCTTTCTCTTTCTCTCTCTCCCCCCTTCTCTCTCCCCCCATCTGCCCGTCTATCTCTTTCTCTCTTCTCCCTTTTAGTCTTTTTTTTTTTTTTTTTTTTTTACAATCTCACGCTCAATGCACCTCTCTTCCTGCCTCCGCCTTCTCTCTGTCGTTGTCTTTGTTTCCTCCTCTACCTCTTTCCTTTCTTGTGGTGGTGTGTGTGTCGTACATCTCATCTCTAGCTTTCTCTCTCTTTCTCTTTTTTTCTCTCTCTCTCACTTACTCTCTCTGTATCTGTTCTCTCTGTCTTTGTCTTTGTCTCTCTCTCTCTCTGTCTTTGTCTCTTTCTTTCTTTCTTTCTTTCTTTCTTTCTCTCTCTCTGTCTATCTCTCTTGTGTCTTGAGTTCCATGCTGCGCTGGGGCATGTAAGCCACACTGCTGGTGTGAGGGTAGCGGCGGTGCGGTACGCAGAAAAAAAAAGGATGTCACACTTCCTGTACTCGAGGCTGAAGCGAGGCTTCTCTCTCCTCTTGCGGCTTCAGCCCGTACCTCTACGAGTCAACGAAAGGCTCGCCGTACTTCGAGTATTCTTCCTTTTGTCTCAAACACCTCAAGAAGCCTTAGCGATACAATAATGCCTGAAGTACTACATTGTGTGTATGTGCGCGAGAGAGTGCAGTGTGTGTGTGTGTGTGTGTGTGTGTGTGTGTGTGTGTGTGTGTGAGAGAGAGAGAGTGTAAGTTGTGTGTGTGTGTGTGTGTGTGTGTGTGTGTGTGTGTGTGTGTGTGTGTGTGTATGTGAAAGAGTGTAAGTTGTGTGTGAGAGAAAGAGTGTAAGTTGTGCGTGTGTGTGAGTGCGTGCTTGAGAGAGAGTGTAAGTTGTGTGTGCGTGTGTAAGGAGAGACGCCATTGTCTCACTGACCGGTTACCCAGGGCTACAAGTGTCTCATTCGGTGAGCGACCATCGGAAGCAGTGTGGGCCAGTGCTCTGTGATGTCACACACACACACACACTCTCACACACACACACACACACACACACACACACATTTTGGAAGTCTCCAGTCCCACAAAGCTTGTGGTTGATGTGATTTGGTTGCACCGAGAGCAGATTTTGAAAATCCATTTGTCGGCGTGTGGGCTCAGTGGCACTGTGTGTGTGTGTGTGACACACACACACACACACACACACACACACAAAGCACTAACAAACACTCCTAATCTCACTTTGTGTTGGATGAGCACACACGGAAGCCATATACCTAGAGGCATAAACAAACACTTTTTGGCGTAGCCAGCATCTCAGTAAAAAATAAATAAATACAAGTTATCTTTTTCTCTCACTCCGTCGCTTTTTGTAAAACTTTTCCTCTCTGTCTCTCTCTCCATCTTTCTTTCTGTCTCTCTTTCTCTCTCCATCTGCGTCTCCCTGTTATTTTTTTTGTCTCTCTTTCTGTCTCTGTATCTCCCCCTGCCTTTCTCCCTAACAAACATTTACTTACACACACACACACACACACACACACACACACACACACACACACACACACACACAGCATTAGTCATGCCTCCCCCACATATCCACTCTTTTTTACCTTTTCCCTGCCGCCACCCTCATTAGCAGATGGAGGCCGACCTTTTCCTCGGCCTAAATATAGCGCCGCAGAAGAATGAGAGGAAGGGAGGGAGAGATGGAGGGACCGCGCAGAACCAGAGAGAGGGAACGAGTCTGGGGGGCTATTATGACACCCCACCACCACCACCACCACCAAACCACCCGCCCCACCGACCTCCCTCTCTCCCTCTCTCCCTCACTCCCTCCCTCCCTCCAACCAACCACCCAAACCACCCAAACCACCCCAGCCCACCAACACACACACACACACACACACACACACACACACACACACACACACACACACACACATATACGCACGCACACAAAATACACACACCACACATACAATGGCCCCCTGCTTTTTTTCTCTCCCCCTCTCTCTCTCTCTCTCTCCCCCTCCCTCCCTCTCTCTCTCTTTCTCTCATATCCACTCCAAACAGACGCACAGACCGACGTCACTGCGTGTCTATAAAAGGCGCTTTATAGCGGCCTGTAATCGCAAGCAGAGAGGCTGGGGGGGGAAACAGCCTGTTTTTCACACGTTCCAACAGGTGCTTTTTTCTAATGGCGTCTCCTGCTGATTCTGATCAGATCCACCACCACACACTCCACCATCACCACACACGCCACCACCACCCCCTTTTCCCACACACACAAACACACACACTGTGACAGACATACACACGCTTGCACACAAACAGCACTGCATGCAAGACACTCCACTCACCCCAATCTGCCACAAATGGACAGAAACAGCAGAACTTGTTAAAAAAAAGTTCTAATAAACATACAGATGTAATAGACAATGCATTCTGAAGTAACTCTCTCAAACACAGACACACACATAAACAGAGAGAAAAAACAGTGTCTGTTTCATTCCTAATTGTTTAGCTGGCTCAGCAGCTGAAGTATTCTTATGTGAGTGTGCTGGAGGGGGTTGTTTGTTCATCCTTGTGTGTGTGTGTGTCTGTGTGTGTGTGTGTGCGCCTTTACACGCTTGTTTTTTATCTCTCTTGGTGTGCTTGCGTGCGTATGAGCAAGCATGTGCGTCTGTCTCTGTATGTGTGTGTGTGTATGTGTTTGTGTGTGGGGGGGGAGTTTCTGGAGCATGTGTGGGGTGTGTTTGTGTGTGGCGCATTTTGACTGTGTTTGTGCGTGCTTGTGTGTGGTATTACGTCTGTGGTGTGTGTGTGTGTGTGTGCGCCCGTTATGTGTGTGTGGGGAGTATTTGATCACTTTGACTGGCTGCCTGGCTGACTAGAGAGAGGCATTAGTATCAGTCATTCCTGCCTGCCAATACAACCTACGGGCAAGATGGCTAGACGGTGCGATGTTATGATAAGGTGTTTATGCGCACAGCATTTTCTCTTCACACCCATGTGGATACGCATATACCTGTGTGTGTATGTGTGTTTGCCTCTGTGTGTGTGTGTGTGTGTGTGTGTAATCCTCACTTGGCCATGCAGGGGCCTATGTTTGGATATGTTGTCGCTCTCAGGTGGTTTCTGTCTCCAGCAGCTCCAACACGCGTCCCAGCGGTGTCCTTAGGCCACATGTGTGCAAGAGTTGTTGTTCTGTGTGCATAGGTGTGTGTGTGTGTGTGTGTGTGTGTGTAAGAGTACAGTGGGGAGAGAAAAACAATGTGTGTGGTAAGCAGTCGTGTGTGTGTGTGAGTTGAAAGGGGATGAGAGAAAAACACAGTGGAATCAGGGTTGCTTGTGGAGAGAGCAAGTTTGTCTGTGTGTGTTAATGTGTGTTCGTGTGTGTGTGTGTGTGTTTGTGTGTGTTAATGTGTGTGTGTGAAGAGGAGAGGAAACAGCATGGGGTGTGTTTGGAGTATAAGCGGTGCTGAATAGCACAGGAAAGCGGCCTGTGTGTGTGTGTGTGTGTGTGTGTGTGTGTGTGTCTGGTAGTTTTGTCAGCAGGCGTCAGCTCGAGTGTGTGTCGTGAGGCAGAGGCAGTGCAGACGCCACGCTCAACGTCTGAGACAGAGCTGCTGACAGGAGCCTGGCCCACCGTCAACTTGTGTGTGTGTGTGTGTGTGTGTGTGAGAGTATGTATGTGTGTGTGAGACCGAAAGATGGCAGCCCATCCCATCATGGAAAAACAGTCAGTGTTTTTAAATGTAGAAAGGTAGAGTTTTGGAGTGTGTTTTTTGTTAGTTTTGGGAACATTTTGTGTGTGTGTGTGTGTGTGTGTTTCTACTCAAACTCCCCTCCCACCCCTGAACACGTCTGTGTGTCTGTACGGCACGTGTTTTGGACTCGCGTTTGTTAATTTGGACCCATCGTCCTCGTCTCGTTTTCATTCTATAATCTCGAGGCCATTTCTTTCTCTCTTCTTTTTTTTTTTTTTGTTCCGTTACACGTCTTTTACTGTGTATTTTTAGTGCAGAAAGTGTCTTGTTGCTAGGTGATTGTGGGAGAGAGAGAGAGAGAGAGAAGGGACTGGTAGAAAAGGACGGAAACGGAGGGAGGGAGAGAGAGAGAGAGAGAGAGAGAAAGAGATGGAGAGAGCGAGGGTACGGCGCGCTCCTTGTGAAAACTGAATGACAAACACGCTCACGCGCTCGCCATGAGTCAGCACTTACGCACACACTCAGCGGGCGCGACTGCTTTTGTGGGCTGCCGAGTGTGTGTGTGTGTGTGTGTGTGTGTGTGTGTGTGTGTGTGTGTGGGTCAGGATGTGTGTCCACATGTGCCCATACGCGTGTTCGCTCACGTTGCCTTACCTGCTGAGGTGCGCTTGTGTTGTACAACACACACACACACACACACACACACACACACATTCACGTCTGCATATAGTGTGAGCTTGGACATGTTTGTCCGCAACTTTCTGTCCCAGGCTATGGGAGGTTCGAGGTGTGTGTGTGTGTGTGTGTGTGTGTGTGTGAATATGCCTCAATGTAAGTTAGTGTTCGTGCGTGTGTGTGAAGTGCGGGGGGGTGTCAATCAGGGACGTAGTTAATTACATCAGCTCGTTAGCGCTTGCGTTCTGATTGGCTGTGTAGCCGAGTGAGAGCCTGAGGCGATGTGTCGGAGGCCTGCTGGTCTGGAGCAGAAGGAGGTAAACTTCCCCCCACCCCACACACACACACACACACACACACACACACACACACACACTCCCCACGTAACATCTGAGCACTTGTGTAGGCACCAGAGCACCATCAGTACCACTTCCACAACTCTCTCTCTTTCTCTCTTTCTTTCTCTTTCTTTCTTTCTCTCTCTCTCTCTCTCTCTCTCACACTACTTCCCCTTCTCACTCGCTCTCTCCCTCTTTCACTCCTTTACTCTCTCTCCCTCTCTCTCTCCCCTTTTCTGTCTCTCCTTTTTTCCTCCCTCTCTTTCACTCCCTCGCTCCCACGGTCCGCCTGACGTGCGGCTGATGCAAGCCTGGCCTAAGTGGTCCCCATGGCAACCTCTATACGCCCAAACAGTCCTCAGAGCAGTCACGAAGGTGTGTGTGTATGTGTGTGTTTGGCTGTGTGTGTGTGTATAACTGTGTGGCAGTGCTTGTATGTTCTAGGCTAAGCACTGAACAAACACACTCATGCACACCTCATGGTCCACCAACGCATACACTCACTCACTCACTCACTCACACACACACACACACATACACAAAAACACTTTTGCTCACGCAAACACTCACTCACTCATTCATTCACTCACACACACACACACTTAACACAAACAAACACGCACACACACACACACAAACACACACACTTGCGCACACACTCACTCACAAACACACACACACGCACACACACAAAGCAGTGCCTCTCCTCTTTATTTCTCCTCCACGGCAGGATATTAAGTCCATAAAGTGTTTGAGTGACTTCCTGTTCCGCCGGCCCTCCTCACCAGCCAGTCTGGTGCTCCTGCCCCCCCCAGACACCCATCACACGGGGCAGCAGAGGCCGGCGAAGCCAAGCCATCATTACTAATAACCAGCACCAGATTGGAAGCCCGGCATCACGGGCACCATCTTGCCGTACCCCTCCACCCCATCACCCCACCATCACCACCTTTACCAACACACACACACACACACACACACACACACACACACACACACACACACACACACACACACACACACGTTGCTTTAGATGGCAGTGACATCTGCGCACTGCTCATTTTGGTGTGACTCACAATCCACCCCCTCACCCTCCATACACACCCACACCCCCCTCCTCCCCCCTCTCCCCATATCACCCCCCCCCCCCCCCCCGCCCCCAAAAAAGGAAAAATGGGGTGGAAATGAATAAGATCGAAAAAGAAAGAGAGAAATAGAGTGGTGGCGGTGGAGAGATTGAACGGAAGAGGTAGATGGAGGGAGAGAGGGGGTTGTGAGCGGGTGGTGGAAACGGTTTTGAAAATGAAAGCGTGAGCATTTGTGAGAGGAAAGAGGAAGGTGGTGTTTGGAGATGACTTGGTGGGGTGTGTGTGTGTGTGTGTGTGTGTGAGTGTGTTTGTGGGGGGGGGGTGGGGGGGGGGTGGGGGGGGTCAGTGACTGACTGACTGACTGTCTGACTCGGTAAAGATTGACACAAATTGAAAGAAAGACAGCGACAAAAAAAAAAAAAATGGAGCAGAGTCCTGGAGAGAGTGAATTGAGAGAAAGAAAAGAAGGGCGAAAAAAAAGAGGGTGAGAAAATGGGACAGATCCTGGTATGATTAGTTGCACATCTGGTTCCAATGAGGAGTGTGTGTGTGTGTGTGTGTGTGTGTGTGTGTGTGTGTGTGTGTGTGTGTGTGTGTGTGTGTGTGTGTGTGTGTGTGTGTGTGTGTGTGTGTGTGTGTGTGTGTGTGTGTGTGTGTGTGTGTGTGTGTGTGTGTGAGAGAGCAAGCAATGAAGCCTTCAGTCTGTCGGGTGCCATGAAGACTGGCCTTCTGCTGAGGCTGTGTGTGGAGTCTAAGCAGTGGAAACACACACACACACACACACACTGTTTGTCTCGCTCCTCTTTGATTTAGCAAGTTCACACATAGCAGTGAAACACACCACACAGACGAACACATGCTTGTGTGTGTACTCACACACGTGCATTGTCTGGTTTCGCTCACACAAGCGAACGTGTGAGTAAGGAGGTGAGCATTTATGTTTTGTCTGGAGCCTCAAGGTTATAGAATGTGATGCAGTTAATCCCCCCTGATGCACACCAGCCACACGGGGCCCACAGACAGCACTGAGCCAGGAGGACAGACAAAGACAGAGACGCACGGACAGACAGCACTTCGCCAGGAGGACAGACACACGGACAGACAGACAAAGACAGACACACACGGACAGACAGACAGAGACAGAGACACACGGACACACGGACAGACAGACAAAGACAGAGACAGGGACACACAGACAAAGACGGAGACACAGACAGAGACAGAGACAGGCTGACAGACAGAGACACAGACAGACCGACACACACACACACACACACACACACACACACACACACACACACACACACACACACACAGCCTTCAATGTTTCCATTACACACAGCTAATAAAGCCAGTTATATCACATTTGGATGAGATTAGCATGATGATGAGGGTTTATTTTGAGAAACTCAAACTTGTCTGTTTGTGCTGTACATATTCCAATAAAGACCAATAAACACTTACTTACAATTTCACTTCAATTGCTTTAGGTAGAAGACTTTACAAGGTGAATGCTTTAACCGTTAATGTCACTGCGGCTACAGTTTAGGAACGCATCTCTCCCAACTGGTTTGTTTTCATTTGCATGGTATTTAGTCAGTTGCAAATGTTCCAAGTATTGTGTTTGTGTTTTTTTTAACTGTCACTTCCACCTTTTTTTGGTGACCAAGTTGAGTCGAGTTAGTAACCTCTACGGGGCCTCTGTCCACCCAACCCCACCCCCACCTCCCTCTCCTTCCCGCTCTCCCCAGGGTTCGCCTTCCCAGACTGGGCCTACAAGCCGGAGTCGAGCCCCGGCTCGCGCCAGATCCAGCTGTGGCACTTCATCCTGGAGCTGCTGCGCAAGGAGGAGTACCAGGACGTGATCGCCTGGCAGGGGGACTACGGCGAGTTCGTCATCAAGGACCCCGACGAGGTGGCCCGCCTGTGGGGTGCCCGCAAGTGCAAGCCGCAGATGAACTACGACAAGCTCAGCCGGGCCCTCAGGTGAGAGGGGTTTTTTTTTGTTTATTTTTATTTATTTATTTCTTTTTTTATTTTGAAGACAAAAATGAAAATTGAAACGTAACAGCTGAACAGTAAGTTTGTGTATGTGTGTGTTACACACATGCATGCACACATACACACAAACTTACTGTTCAGCTCAAAGTTTTAATTTTAATTTTTGTGTTTGTGTGTGTTGGATTTTTCTGGATTGTGTGTGTGTGTTTGATTCTTCTTTCTTCTGTGAGCATGCATGCCTTCATCTGAGGAAGTGCATGTATGTGTATGTGTGTATGTGTTTCTACCACACACACACACACACACACACACACACACACATACGTACATGTACACATTTTTCGAAGTAAACTGTGTGCTGTCTGGTGTGCGTTCGTGTCGTTGCGTCCCCCTCTCATCCTCCTGGTTTGTGTCCATATGTGCACCGTATGTGTATTGACAGGCGCTGGCTGGAGGCTTTGGTCTTCCACTCACTTAGACTCTCGCCCCTTCATCACAGTCATCCCGCTCACTTTTGTCTCTTTGTCTCTCTGTCTCCTCCATACACCTCCATATTCCATTCATCGCCTCGCTTATTCAGCCGACAGCAATCATTCATGTTTTTCTACCCTGTTCCTGTCCCTGTGTGTGTGTGTGTGTGTGTGTGTGTGTGTGTGTGTGTGTGTGTACGTACGTGTATATGTGTGTGTGTCTGTATGCATGTGTCTGCGTGCATGTGATATGACCCGTTTGTCGTCTCGTGACATAAAGCGCGTCCGCCCCCTTGCTCCCGAGTCCTGTGGCGATGCCAGGAGCCAGTTGCCATGGCAGCGGGACGACACAAAACACTTCAACTCGCTGAACTCGCAGCCGCTCACTCACTTGCTCGCCTGTTCGCTCGTTCGCCTGTTCGCTCGTTCGTCTCATAAAGAGGCGTCCCACTCAGCACACTCTCACGAGCGCTCACTCACTCGTTCGCTCGCATCCTCCTGCCCGCCCAGCCAAACACGCTCGGGGAGAGAAGAGGAGAGAGAGAGAAAGAGAGAGAGGAAAAGAAAAACATCCACTCCCACTGCACTCAAGGAAAACAACCTCACTTACACCCTTGCATAAGCAAAAAAACACACACGCAAACCACACACACACACTTCTCACACACTCACACACACACTTACCTATGCTTATGTGTTATTATACTTACGTATACTTATATGCTTAGACCCGCACATCAGGATGCACACACTTTGTGATTAGCAAAAGACCCTATTGACCGTGGTTTGGGGTTTAGGGAGGGGTAGGTGGCGGTGGCGGTGGTGTTAAGCCTTATTCCCACCACTTAAATGCATCGTCAGTTAAACTGAAGAAGAAGAGGGAGGAAGAGGGAATGAGCCCCCAGGTGATGCTTGAAGTGGGGTTTTTTTACAGGTGGAGCCAGGTGTTAAGGACCCAAAGGCTGAACTTCCCAGGGTACACACACACACACACACACACACACACACACACACACACACACACACAGGCTACTGGCTACATGTATAGCAGAGCTGTATGTCACTGCAGTTACAGTGTGTGTGCAGGTGTGTTGTGTGCAGACATCAGGGAATTAGGAAAAAGAAATGAAGAGAGAAGAGAAAGGATGAGAGAGAGAAAGAAGGATGGGGGAGAGTTGTGAGGCAAACCAGGAGCAGCAGCAAAAGAAGAAGAAGAGGAGGAGGAGAAGAGAGTCTGGAGCACATGAGGACTGGAGGGAGAAGTGAGACATAAAGAGGAGGATGAGGGGGAGGGGGGGGTATTAAAAAGGGAAAAGTGAATGATTGAGAGAGGAGTGTAAAAAAAGGAGAAGCAGGGGGGTGGGTGGGCTGGTGGGCGGGGGTGATCAATCATGTGGGGGTGCGGTTCAGATGGGGAGCAGACTGCTCTTTCATCTGATGACTTTTGCAGGCATGCACTCCTCTGTGCCGCACGTGTGGGGGTCTACATCTCTCTCTTTCTCTCTCTCCCTCCATCCCTCCATCTCTCTTTTTATTTTTACTTTCTTCTGTCTTTCCCCTCTTTCATTCTCTTTTTTATTCTTTCTTTCAGATGTCGTTCTGTCCTTCCTCCCCCCCCCCCGTTTTGGAAAGAAGAGCTATGTGGGTGTGTGTGTGCGTGTATGGGTGTGCGTGTGTGTGTGTGTGCGCGTGTGTAGCTCTGGATCAGAGGTTGTATGGGGTGAACCATAAGTTTCCCATAAGCATCCTCCCAGTGCTACTACCGACCTTAACACACACACACACACACACACATTCACTCACTTTCTCACTATCTCACATAGACAGACCTATCTGGTTTCAGTTCCTCATGCGGAGATTTGAAGTCACGTCTTCCTAAAAGCAGTTACTCCATCACACCACGCACTTGCACTTCATCCTCTCGTCACTGTCTGTCTGTCTGTCTGTCTGTCTGTCTGTCTGTCTGTCTGTCTGTCTGTCTGTCTGTCTGTCTGTCTGCCTGCCGCAGTGCGCTGAGGAAGCAAGAAGCCCTCGTAGGAATATATCAGACTTTGGGGGGGAAAGGAGAGAAAAGAAATGTCTGACTCATCTTTCACCTATTTGCAGTGTATATAATCTGCAGCACAGGTGTGTCTTGCAAACCGCCCCACCTCACCACCCGCCCCTCACCCTCCCACCCCCCCAACCTTCCCCGCTTCAATGTGGCACGGAAAAGCAAAGCGTGGCCCAATACGGGTGGTATTATGAAGGCCCCAAGAAGGAAGTGAGCCAGCCACCTGGCAGTGGTTGTTACACACACACACACACACACACACGCCGACACACACAAACACATACACACGTCGACATATGCACACATGGACGAAAGTCACACACATGCTTAAGAGCTCTCTCTGATCCTTTTGATGTGAGTTCAAATGCTCTTCAAAGAGCTGCTTTCTGTGTGCCTCAGCATGTTTGACCTGCTGTGTGTGTGTGTGTGTGTGTGTGTGTGTCTGCGTCTCTGCCTGCCTGCCTGCTTATACACGTCATGCAAGTGTGTGTGTGTGTGTGTGTGTGGCAATGTGTGTCTATGAAAGAGTTGATTTAGCTCTTGAATGGTATAGTGTGGTATGATTTGGTTTGGTACCGATTTTCGTAGATGTGTTTGTGCAAGGGCTACCTTGTGTGTATGTTGGCGTGATATTATGTTGACATTTGTGGGCTCGTGTGTGTGTGTGTTGGTAGCGCGCATGCATGAGTGTACCATTTTGTAAGGGGTGTAGGTGGCGCATTGGCATCTGTGCATTTGCGTGCGTGTGGGAGTGTGTGTGTGTACATGAGTCTACCCTTTTGTCAGTGTGTAGGTGTCATGTTGGTGTGTCCGTGTCTGTGCGTGTGTGTATGCATGTGTGTTTATGCACGCCTGCGAACAGTATGTTCCTGTGGAGAAAAAAAAAGAAAAAAACCCTGAACGCCCTCGCCAGTCTGTGTCCGTATCAAAGCAGGTCCCGAGAGCATCTTAGCAAATGTGCCGATGACTCACATCTCTCGGCGCATATTTAACCAGCTTATCTGCCAGACGTGTTTACTGGTTCGCACATTGGGCTGACGGACTATCTGACTGGCTGACACGACTGCTTTGGCTGCCCGATCCTCCCCACTTTGCCCTTTGAGTTCTCACCCATCCATCCATCCATCCATCCATCCAACCAACCATCCGTCTCCCAGGTGCAAGCCTCTAGTGAAATCCCCATCGACGCTCACCTTTTTTTTAAGGCCCATCCGTAGCCAAAATCCCTTCGCTCAGGATTTTTTTTTCTCTCTCTCACTCTCTCTCTCTCTCTCTCTCTCTCTGTCTTTCCTCTCCCTTCCCCTACATAGATAATTCAGAGGCAGCTGCCTTGCTCCAAGGTCCGTGTCCGTGTCGCTCTGTGTAGCCGAATTGGCTGACTCGTCACCCCGGCTCGCCCCTTCCTTTTGTCTGATAGTACGCTATCGGGTATCGAGGCGGGGGGTTGGGGGGTTTGGGATGTGTGGGGGACGTAGGGAATTCCCCCGGACAAGACCCACTGTCACCCGAACACACTCTCTCTCTCCCACACACCCACACACACACACCCTGCCGAGGAACTCGCTTGGAGCCTGGAAAAACCCCTGCCGCTTGATGGTTGATTGGGATTGGGTTCCTGATCCTGTCTTGTGTTCTGAGAGTGTAACCCTGTCTGTCTCTTTCTTTCTCTCTCTCTCCCTCCCTCCTCCTCTCTCTGTCCCACAGATACTACTACAACAAGAGGATCCTTCACAAGACCAAAGGGAAGCGGTTCACCTACAAGTTCAACTTCAACAAGCTGGTCCTGGTCAACTACCCATTTATTGACATGGGTTCCGCAGGTAAGGCAGTGCCCCCTTCCCCTCTAAACCACAAAACAACAAATAAACAACAATATAATAATCATAAAAAAAACAATAATAATAATAGTAATAGTTATGATGACAATAATAGTAGTAGTAGTAATAGTAGTAATAGTAGTTATAGTTGTAGTATTAATAGACATTAGCAGCCCTTTCCGTCCACAAAAGACCATTAGTATAATAAAAATAATAATAATGATAGTAATAGTAGTAGTGAAGGTAGTAGCATACATATGTGTTATCGGCCGGGTGGTAAGAGAGAAAAAAAGTAAGTTGACTTACCCAAATCAAAGGTTTACAGGCGCTAAATTTGTCTTTTTTTCATAGCGGTAACTTCTTTTCCACCAAGTAAAGCCTGTGGAACTGCTAATAGGCACCATGCCAATAATAGGATCACTTCCGCCACTTTAGTTGGTAAAGAAAGTATTTAAATGCATAAAAATCTATAATTGTTTGGGTTTTACAGGGCTAGTGTGACGAGTTTTTTTTGACGAGTTTTTTGACTCGATGCCTTTAGCGGGTATGTGGGGCGCGTTTCATTTTTAGCTGGTCTGTGAGGTCATCGCGAGCCGAAAGTGGAACCCCTCATGATGGTCTGCGTGTGTTTTAATGTGGCGTGTCATATTTAGTGTTAACTGTTGCTATTTTTGGGGAGGGGATCATGCGAAGCCACAGAGGCGCTTTTTCCTAGAGAGAAGCCAAACACCAGAGCTTGGCAGTCGCCTCACGGCGAGGACCGCAGACTTGCAAAGGCTCATGGGAAGACGACACGTGGCCTGTTGTACCCTCCTCTCTCTCGATGTCTGTCTCTCTTGCTCTCCCTTTCCCTTTCTCTCAATTTATCTCCCTCTCTCTCTCACTCTCACACTCACTCTGTCTCCTCCCTACCCCTTTTCTCTCTCTTGCCCTCTTGTCATCCATCTGTCTATCTGTTCATCATTTCTCCCTCCCCATCATCCTTATCCTTGTCCATCACTGTCTCGCCCACTTTCCTCTCTCCTTTCATGGGCTGTCATTTTTAAAAACTCACTCTTTCTCTCGGAGGGCTGTGGCTTAGACAGCAGCACCATAGTAACATAATAAGGGTCTGAGAGAGACCCTGCTGGGACCCAGATTCATATACCCCAAAAACCCCATTTTTCTCAGTCAGTCATCAGTCTGTGTTTGCTTTTAAAACTTACTACTTACCCATTGACATCTCCTCATATGTGGTCCATTTACTGTTAGTAGCAACATTTCAGCAAGCAAGCTGTTGCATTTTCTTTAAACAGATGCAGTCTAGTTTACGTTTGTGTTTATTATTTAGGTTTCTTCCTGTCATCTCTGCATTGCCCTGTCCAATAACGGCTAGAAAAAAACCCCCAAAACTATGACTTAAAAATATATATATATATTTCATCTATTTTAGTTTCTGTATTTCATGTCTTTCCAGGCAGATGTTCTCTCGTGGTTTGACTGTCCGGTCCAAAAAGGGCCCTTTTAATATATAAATAACTGTAACACATATAAATAAAAACCCTCTCCTTTTTTCTCCTCTTTCTCTCTCCCTCTCTCCCTCTCTCTAGGCAGCGGAGTGCCCCAGAGCGCCCCCCCAGTGCCGTCCGGCGTGGGCACCCACTTCCGCTTCCCCCCCTCCACGCCCTCCGAGGTGCTCTCCCCCAGCGAGGAGCTGCGCAGCCCGGGCGTGTTCAGCGCGGTGGGCCGCCGCATGGCCCGCGGCTCGGTCAGCGACTGCAGCGACGGCACCTCCGTCACCTCCGAGCTGGAGGAGGCGGTGGGTGGAGGAGGAGCGGGCGAGGACAGGGGCGGAGGAGGAGAGCGGGCCTTCCGCAGCCTGCTTCACCCCCGGCTGTCCCACGATTCGCTGTTCCGCGTGTACGGCCCACCCCAAGCCCGCCCGGGACCCCCCCACGGGCCCCCGCCGCCTCACCGCGCCCACCCTGAGCCCCTGTCCCCCTTCCCGGTGTCCCCGCTCCCGGGGCCCGGCGGCCTCCTGGGGCCCACCCTGTCCCCGGCGCTGTCCATGACCCCCAGCTCCCACCTGGCCTACACGCCGTCCCCCTCGCTCTCGCCCATGCTGGGCTCCCACTTCTCCTTCAACCCCGAGGACATGAAGCGCTACCTGCAGGCCCACACGCAGAGCGTCTACAACTACCACCTGAGCCCGCGCGCCTTCCTCCACTACCCCAACATCGTCATCCCCCAGCCCCAGCGCCCCAGCGAGGCCAAGCCCCCCCTGGCGCCCCCCTCCGCAGCCCACGCGGCCCACGCCCACGCCGCAGCGGCGGCAGCAGCAGCAGCAGCCGCACACGCCCACCTGCCCTTGCACCACGCCCACGCGCACGGGCCGCCGCCCCCCAACGACGAACCCCGCCTCTCGCCCTTCCAGTTCAAGCTGCAGCCGCCACCACCGGGACGCAAGCAGAGGGAGGGGCCAGCCTCTGGAAGTTCCTCCTCTTCCTCCTCCTCCTCAGCTGCATCTGGATCCGCCCCCAACTCCTCCTCCTCAGGGCCCATCGGCCACCCAGGAGGCACACCTAAGATCAAGGTGTGTACATAACTGATGGAGATGTGTTTAATGACTGTTACTAGTAGTGAATTGGAACTTGTACTATACTACTTATTCACAGCAGTTACGTTAGATGTAACTGTTATAAAACCAAGGTGTATAATTGCCTGATAGAAAGATTCAATTCCAGTTGAGGATTCCATAGGAAAAACGGGCATGGTCACAAAATACAATTAATAATTTTTAATGTGATTTGTAAGTAAATGCTGTTCTATAAAATACTTCTAGCTCGAAACTGTGCTTGTTTATTTACAGGATTACTTCTTACTCATACATTTACATACTACTTCACAACAGTACATTCACAGCTACTTAACTTATAAGACAGTATTAGGATTCTTTAATTAAGAATTCCAAATGTGCACATATTTCACACTTATCATTAATGCACAGTTTTGACATACACATAGTCATATTTGATACAGGCATAGTTGATACATACAGACATTTATTGTGGGATTTGTGTCTGTGTTTCATTTCTGGACACAAGATGCATGTATATGAATGGCTCTGTGTGTGCTGTGGTTCTCAGGTGGAGCCCATATCCGACGTGGAGTCTGAGGAAGAGGTGGAGGTGACCGACATCAGCGAGGAGGACGAGGGCGACGTGTTCGCCCCGCCCCCGCACCATCACCACCTCCACCACCACCACACCAACGGCCTGGGCCTCTCCCTGGCCCCCCCGCCCCCACACCGCCCCCGCCGGGCCTCCGACGACGGCATCGCGGCCGACGAGGAGCTGGACGAGGACGTCTTCAAGACCCCCGCCGCTCCCCCCACCACCAGCACCCCTTCCTCCGGAGGAGGTGGAGGTCAAAGCGGAGGTGGCGTGTCCGGCGGCCCACAAGGCCTCCTGGGTCTGAAGAGCGAGCCACGGGAGGTGGGCCTGGGCCCAGCCAGCCCCGGAGGCACCCGCTGCATCCCCCTCAAGCTGCGCTTCAAGCGGCGCTGGAGCGAGGACCAGCGCCTGGAGGCCGGCGGGGACGAGGCCGACGATAAGAAGGTCCGTGCTGCCGCGGCTGAGGATGACGATGACGAAGATGGCCGTTGTGACGTTGGTGGAGGTGGTAGCATTGGCGGTGGCGTCGTAGGGTTCAGGAGGGCCGAGAACGGTGATCGTCGCAGCCCCCCCTCTCCGCTTGTCCTGCCCCCGGCCCCGGCCCAGAGGAGGGTGAGCTCGGAGCTGCAGAGGGCCACAGCCCAGCTGTCTCTGGAGAACAACGGCTGCTGATTTTTAAACACACGTACATACACACACACACACACTTACACTTACACATCCATGCCTACGCACTAACACACACATGCTAGCACGCAGACACACCCACACTAACACTTTTTTTTTTTTTAAATGTATTCATTTTTAGCCTGTCACATAAGATGCGCATCCATACATGCCCATACAGACAGAGAGATAACAACTGACACCCATATACACACATTTAGAAAAGACATACATCAGCACATGCCTACTTAGACAGGTGTAGGCATGATTGCACTCACCACAGATACACACACAGACACACACACACACACACACACACAGATGGAAGTTTTCCTTTTATAGATACACAAACATACACTGTGTGTAGAGATTAAAGCCTATGCACACAAGTCTTTACAAAAGAAAACAAAATCACAAATCAAACTATGTGTATCGAAACAAAGACCAGTTCTCAGTCCACATACCTTCACACTCTGTAAATACAATGCTACACTTATACTGACGCTCAGCAGTGCCGAGACAGACACTAAACACAGCTTTCTCCCAATACTGACACGTCACCAAGTGGCTCAGGACGAAACTCCCATCCTCATTGGCCCATGCTCCCCTTGCCCCTCCTCCTTCAGCTCAACCCGGCCCTCCCATTGGCTGCTCCCCTGGTCCCTGAAAAAGACTGCCTCTTCAGCCAGTGGAGACACAAGAGCAGCCTGGCCTTGTTGTTAAGGGCCCACGAAGACTTAATACATGCCTTCAACATCAACAAACAAGAGATTACAGAAGTGCCTGTTCGTTAGTCAAAACACACCATTATGACCCAGAGAGAGAGAGAGAGAGAGCCTTAGGAGATGCGAAGCAGTTTGAACTGTGTCTGAAACCAGACTGTCTAAATACTGTAGACATGTTTTGACTGACGCGAGCGCCACATTATTGCCTCTTTCTCACCATTGGCCTTCTACAGCCCCCTCCTCCTAGCATTTTTGGCTCTGCCTGATTGGACCAGGTGTGTGACAGGGATGGACTTGACAAAGAAGTTGACCAGCTGATACATAAGTCTGCAGTCTGCTGTCACCTCTACGCCATCCCAGCCACCACCGCCAGGAAGTGAGGTTCTTTGCGTAACAGTGGTGACACATCTGGCCAAGTGTGTGTTGATGTCACTGTCACAGCAAGCGCCTGACTCCTCCCCCCGTTTCCCTGATGTACAGCTTAAAACAAACAAACAAACAAAAAAAAACACCAGTCTGATTAGCCTGCAGAGCTGGTGGTCAGATTCAGGTCTCTTCTCTCTTTTGGGACTGCCCTCCCGCCCCCCATTTCAGCCTTAGCCAATCGGACCGCCCCCTCTCGCCAGGTTGAGCCAATGGGGACTCGCCCCCCCTTTTACCACAAGGCCTTAGGTAGCCAGTGGGACTGCTCCTTTGCTGGGCTCTGACATTGGGACCATGCATCATTCTGAGAAGGGCCATTCTTCACAATGTTGTACAGCCAGGATGCAGAAGAGATTTTTTTTTCTGTTTTTGTTTTTGTTTTTAAGCCGTTTTTCGGTCACCGTCTGCAGGAAGCATGGCGGTGATTACAACGATGATGATGATGACGATGATGATATTAAGACTGATTTTTGTGATGATATTGTTTTTCTTTCCCCCTTTTCCTATTCTGTCTATTCTGTACTCTATCCATCTTATTGTCTGGGAATGGAAAGGGGGAAATTGCCTTATAAGGAAGGCAAGCATTTTTTTTAAGGCATTGCTTTTGACATTTTGCAGTGAAGAGTGGGTCTGGTGTATAATACTCACTCACTCACACACACACACATACACACACACACTCATACACATACACGCACATGTGCATACACTCCTTGGCTAAATACCACAATTGTGTATGGGTGTGCATATATCTATATGTGTGTATGTGTGTGTGCGCGTGCGGGAGTACTCCCTGAAATGAAATGATTTTAGAGCACAAAGTCCAACTCAGGCTGCGTTTGTGGATGAGGGATTAGTTTTATATGCGTTTCTATGGAAGAATCTCATCCCTGTTGCACTCTCACCTATGAACAAAGAGGAGCCCCAAGTGAGATGACGGTGCCTTAAACACACACAACTGCCCCTATTTATAGAAATCACACACACACACACTCACACACATTCACACTCACATGCGAAACACCCACGCACACACCTCTTTGCACTGTAACTCTTTTACCCCTTCTCTTGTGTAATGTTGCATAGTAACTCTTTGACAACACACACCTTTACACACACACACATACACACCCTTTAGAGAACACTTTAGTCAAATGCAAGGCACCAGACTAAATACAACCTCACACACTGCCAGTTTGCCTTCATTTTATAGCATGTTTAGAGAGAAAAAACGATATACACACAAGTATTATATACAATCTATATATTTGATACAGATTATTTCACTTTCAGAAGTTTTAGTTTGATATATCCCACAAATAGCTATTTTTAAAAATGGTGTTTTAAGTGGGGGGAAAGTTTGGGGAGGGGGGAAGAGTTTCACGTGATATAAGGCAGATCATCTCAAGGCTCCTGTGACAAATCATTAGTGGTTGATCCAAACGATTAAAAGAAGCCGTTGTGCTCCAAGTGATCAAAAAAAAAGGAAAAAAGTATCTTGTATGAGTATATATATATATATAAATATATTTACACATATACACACATGCATTTGTAAATAGTCTGTAAACTCTGACATGATGAAAGCAGGCGTGTGTATGAGCTTGTGTTTTTTTTGTTTTGTTTTTTTTTTTATTATTATTTGAACAAAAGGAAAAATTCGGAGAGCGATTTAGCTGACAGAAGTAAACACTACAGAGAAATGTGTCTGCCCCCCTACGTAGCAAGGACCTAACCATGACCAGGTAGACAAAAATAAAAAAAACAAACAAAAAATGCATACGAAAGAAAACAAAAACCATAAATCTCAACCAATCAGAAATGGACCCAGGGATGATGTCTCAGCACCTCTACATGTATATTTTTTTCCAAGTCCTTCTTGCCCCCCTCTAAAAAGCTCTCCTCCAGCAAACAGAGGGGATGAGAGGGGGCAGGGGGGCCGGGTTGGAGGGTGTTGAGGGCACTACCCCAAAATACGCCCCCCCAAACACACACACACACACACGCACACACACACACACCGAGCGACCACCAGCCCTCAGGAGCTGTTCCCACTGCTCCATCAAATGAATCCTTGTCTCACGTTTGGCCTTCCCTGGCAGCCTGGCCTCCGAGCAGACGGCAGCCTTCTGATTGGCCCACGCCAGACTTCACCGCTGCCTTACTCATCAGGAAAAGACAAATAAACAGAAACATCAACAAACACCACAGAAATAAAAATAAATACAGGAACAAAGAAAAACAAAAATGTTCCCCCATCAGTATTGACTTGCTGTTTTTATTATTATTGTTGTTATTATTAATATTATAATTATTACATTTTACTGTTCATATGAATTTTAGTTTTTTCGTTATTTTTTTTCCAAACATTGATACTATTACTGTTGTTTTCAAAAAGCCTTGCCTCGCCAGTAAGCCTACCCCTTCCCATGATCCTTTGAGCCTGCGCGTGCGTGCCTGCGTGCGTGCGTGTGTGTGTGTATGGACGGTCCTTCCCGCCTCGCCCCCCACCCCGCCCCCCGTTCCATTGCACATCGCTCTGTTCAGCTGCCCCTCTGTAGCCGCTGCCGCCGCCGTTGTCGTAGTGGTGATTTTGCTGTGCGTTTTTTGGCTGCTCTGTGTCGTGGTGAGATGGTGAACCAAGAAACATGGGGAGGTGATGGGGACAGGGGAACATAATCTCCTATCACATTATTTGTTATATGTTCCTCTCTCTTTTTTTTGGCCTTGTGTATATATATATATAAATATATAAATATAAATATTTTTTTTCTTTCTTGTTTATTTCTTTTATTTTTTTGTGGGGGACTACCGGTATGTAAGAAAAGACATTGTATTATTTTACTGTGTAAAAGGTCTCTTTCTATTATATATATATTATCACTTCATCTCTCTCTTTTTCCTTTGTATTTCCTCTGTTGGCGGTTATGTAACACTCTGTAGAGAGAGTTGAGATATTTCCCATCATGATGAAAACATTTGTACTTTTTTGTTTGTCTTGTATTTTTTTTTCCTTTTTTTTCTTGTAATTAAAACTGTAATCAGGGTTCATTAAAACAGGTTAAAAAGGACCACCGTGTCTTTGTGTGTTTGTGTGTTTTTGTTTTGTGCATGCATACATATTCTCTCTCTCAAGATGGCAGATAACAGACACCAACCATTACCAGAGTCCTTGACTCACCTCTTGGCAGAGCGAAGCCTCTGTGACTTGCTAAATGGCGTGCTTGTTGCAAGAACACTGACTCCGTACAAGACGCAGTGGCCGCCTTTGATCCTTCTGAACACTTGACTTCGCTGTGGACGCGCTGAGAGGGGACAGACAAAAGCAGCACACAGTTGTTTGTGCTATTCTACACACGTGATTGACAAATGACAATAAACACTTTGTCCTTGTCAAGGCGCCCTCTGAAATCGTAGATTTTCAGCTTAGCTTCTTTTGTATGTGTGTGTGTGTGTGTGTGTGTTTGTTTTCCACCCTCACTACTACAATGGGTCCATGTAGTCTCACTACACACACTTGGAATGTCCAGGGTACTCGGTAGTATTCGCGCCAAAATTAAAAACTTACATGAAACATGCCCAGATCCATGACAAGAACATGAGAACATGATCCAGATAAGCACATCTATAAGCGTCTGTCACGTTTTGCATATTTACATGATTTAGCATTCAATATGATTTTACAGATTCACCATACATAAGCTGTTCCTGGAAATGACTGACCCTTACACAAAGTCAGTAATTTTGCCCAGGCCTCAGGGAAAAGTGACCACATGTCTGCTGCATGAAGTGTCTGTTCTCCTGCTGGCCATGCTCTGCTACTGCATCCCTTTCTGAGTAACACAAGTAAAGGTAATTGTTGGTGAACTAGTGACCTCTGCTGTCTAAATTTGGAGCTGCTCAGTGCCTGCAGCCCAGCACACATGATAACTCTGACAGACTTCAGTTGTATGTGTGCTCAGAAAATCAGGGGTGATTAAAATGGGAGACAATTCTGGCAAAGATTGTAAAGGTTTGCGGATTTTACAACATGCTAACAGTGTTCATTACTAAATTTTAAAAACTACTTCAGCAACAAATGTTTTTACATTTAACTACAAATACGAATTGTGATCTCTAAGTTGATCTTAATACAGTTTATATATTGCAAGTCAAACAATCCAGTATTTTTAAAAAATGTAGAGAAGGGGAAGTTTGTCTCACTATCCTGACAAAATGTAGGTTATAAGCCAAGCTTAAAAAAATAATGAGAGCTTTTTAGGCCAAAGTGGAAGGTTATCATTATCGTCCTCCCAAAATGTCAGCTCTGTCAATCATTGCAAATCATGCACCTCAGTGAATATGTCATTGAATTATTTTCATTTACTCCCACTCAATACTGGTCTTATGCTATTGAAATAATCTTAAAAAAAATGCTTTTCACGAGGTGTGCTTCAGTTTTTCCAGAGGCTGAGAAGAGAGGAAAGGGAAGGAATAAAGCCGACAGTGCCACCACCACCACCACCGCCACTGCTGCTGCTGCTGCCGTCTCTCAAATCAAAATGGCCACAGCCACACAGCCATCCGCAGAGGAAATGCTCCTGAGGTGAGTCACATGGCGGGAGGCGTCTCAAGGGCAATTAGGGAGCCTGAAGCTGAGAGCCCATCAGCCTGTGCAATCAGGCCCTTTCTGAGGACCAGGCATGGTGAGATACACATACACACATGTACGGACACACAGACACACACACATATACACGCACATGAACACGTATGCACACATAGCCCTCTCACTGTGAGCAGTTCTTTATCACGTTGTTAGGTCTTCAATCACACATACGCACACACACACACACACACACACACACACACACACACACACACACACACACACATATATATATATATATATATATACACACGATCTCTTTCTTTCTTTCTTTCCTCCCTCTCTCTCTTCTCTTTTATCCTATCTCTGTCGCTCCCCCCCCCCCCCCCCCCCACAAACACACACACACCCCCACCACACACACATACATACATTCTCTGTCCATCAGTGCTGTCAATCTGCGACCTTCTGATTTTGCATTGGTAATGCTCTTCACTTCAGAGAGAGAGAGAGAGAGGGAGAGTAGGGTTGGGATGGGATGGGACGTAGTGAGGTGTAGTGTGTTGTGGCTGTCCCACAAAGCTTGATTGACGAGGGTGCTCGGGCGCATGCTGAGAGGGTGTGCTGATTGGCCAGAGGGTGAGGTCAGGGGTCACGGCCCGGGAGAAAGGGGGGCCAAGCCAGGAGGAGACGAGGCTTGTTGGCCGTCAGTGGGGGGCAAATAAAGAGGCCAATTATGCTGTGTGTGTGTGTGTGTGTGTGTGTATGTGTGTTTAGGGCATTTGTATGCTAGGCATGTTAGAGGAAAAACACTCTCACAGCTGCCCCACTTCCCTCCAGACACGGCAGCCAGGGACTCAAAAGTCCATTTTATTTTTTTAGGAAAAAAAAATCAAAGATTCATACGTAATCTGTCTTTGTATGTTCTTTACCTTGTGTACCGCACTTTAAAGTATTTTTGCCCAATGTGCCCTGGCCTGCCCTTCCTCTTGAAAATCATATGACACATGAAAAAAAAAAGACGAGAAATCCTTACAGATCATTTAGTTCCCTTTTAAAAGTGCTGTGTCAGTATTGCATTGCATGGTAGGGCAGCTGATGTTCGAGATCATCGAACGCATGCATGGTGAAATCCCCATGAAATCCCCTCAAATCCCCCTTCGCCCTCCCTCTTGTGGACAGAAGAGGTAAAGACTGCTAGCGTGCTGAGAGCCTAGGAATCAAGACAAAATGATCTCTGGAAGGCCTAGGCCACGGAATGATTGAACACACAAATAACCCGAGGAAATTCATCTCTGCTGTGTTAATACTGACAGTTTTTAATCAGGTCACTGCCTAGATTTACTCATTCTAAAATAGCACCAACCAGTGCTGACAAATGACTTAGATAAGGCCTACAACATTGCTATTACAAAAGTCTAAATTAATTACATTCTGTTGTGTGTGTTATCCTGTTACTTATGATTGAATGAGGGTAGGACAGACAAAATGCAAAAGATGAAACAACCTAATTATGACCACATTTAAGTGTTTAAAGCAAAAAGGGGGTTTTAATTCTTTTAGTGTTGTAAAATAGTGAAGCTAATATTCGCCTGTTTTTCCACATCTGTTTAAATATGTGAAAACAATATTTCTCTCTCTACTGACAAACTCAAGCTAGTACTCTACTAAATCAAAGTGTTTGCATGCTGTAGTATTATGAGGCATGTCACTTTGACATGACCATATCAACAGCTCACACATTCAATTGTGAAAAGATTGCTGTGACTCAGTCTCATGGCTGTAAACTAAAAACATGTTTAATCAGTTGTTCATATTATGTTTACTTTACAATGACATCATTGCTGTTACTGTTGGTCATAGGGGTGCTTATCGTAATATTGTAGCAGTACAATAGTATTGGCACTAGCACCTTCTATTGACTGTTTTATTGTAATTCCAATATGATCTTTTGATTAGTGCAAAGTTGCATATTTCTTTGTATAAAAGCTTCTGTGAAATACCAAAACATAGTAGTAGTGAGCATACCCATATCCACGTTCAGCTTCTTTAAGATGTCAGGACTACAAAGTAGCCACATGCACTGGTACACAGTGTGTCCTTTAAGAGTGTGTTTCGTTTGAGTGTGGTCCATTTGCATAAACATGTAGACTTATATGGGTGAGTTATATGGAGTGCAAACAGATTGTATTGCTAGTGTGAGTTCACCATATTGCAGTGTATTCAGTTCATCTGTGTGTTGTACGCATATGCCAAGTCAGTGTCTGATGTACGTCAAACCTTTGTATTCAGCCCACTGCACAGAGTGTCTTCTGATAGATCTGATACATCTCCACATTCCTGCTGTATTGTGGACACCTGCCTCTCATTTGTTTTGTTGGTGAAAGTGTACATGGCCATACGTTAGCAAATATACTCCCCTCTGACTTTCTCTGACGTCCCTGTGTTGTTTGTCTATGCCGGCAGGAGCAAACATATGCATGAGAATAGTATTCATTATCAAATGTACTCCCCTTTACATTTTCACTGGTGTTCCTGTGGTGTTTGTCCATGTTATAAGACCAAACAGATCCATGAGACATGTATTTGTTAGTAAATATATACTGCTCTCAGATGTTTACTGATGTCCCTGTGTTTAGTCCATGTTACAGGAGCAAACATATCCAGGTAAAAAAATGTTCATTTGGTCTGGTGGTGTATTGTGTATCCTTTTCTAAGAAGGTTAAGGCACCAAAGCCTGGGTTGCTTTTGCAGCAAACGAACGTTTTGATCCACTTCTTCCAGCATTGTGTCAGATTGGCAGTGAATAATGTATAGCCCGCTCCTCCACCCATGTGCATATAAATATTGGCACAGCCGCCAGTGTTCATTGTTGTACTCTTCTCTGTGTGGTCATTGCTTTGGTAGATCCTGCCAGCAAAGATGCTGGGGACTGCAGACTTAACCGCGATAAGGACACATCAAGGTGTGGTCTAGCCTGCATCTTTCTCCATGACTTTGTGCATGTTTGTGTGTGTGTGTGTGTGTGTGTGTGTCTGTGCACACGCTCGTGCTCGCGAGCATGGGTGTCAGTGAGTGCATTGGTGCACGCGCACACGTAGCAGGCTTATATAATTCTGTATGTTCTACATGCCCTGTGGGGAGTGCAGCTGATCTGTGATGTGGCACTTGCACATATACTCCATCCCTAGGTGTTGTTTGAAGCTAATATAACGTGCATATGCTTATGAGAAACTGTTTGCCATCATTGTGCATCCGCAGAGAGCTGAGACTGGATGTATGTGGGCCATTCCCTTGAGGGACTGTAATCCTGGGTTTAAACTCATTTATTCTCGACCCTTCCTTTTTGGTCTCACTGATGGCAACAAGCATAATGAGCTCATCGCTGTGGCTGATCATTGGTCTATAGGCCCCCTATCACTTGGCCAATCACGGGATGATTTGGTGACGTTAGCTTTACATTGGTCTCAGGTTGGCTGAAGAAGGCGGGCTTATAGTGCGTTGGGTAACGTCAGAAGTAGTGTGGAGTGTTCTGTGATTGGCTCCGCGACTGAAGGTAACCGGGCATGCGAAAGAATAGTGGAAGGAGGCAGAAACCGAAGCTAAATGGAATAGTGGTACTTAATTACAGCGTAGCAAAATGGTAGGACTCCTGTTGTTGTCTATTAACTTGCTATAGCCTAGTGCTTTGCTATTTTCAAACTGTAAAGTCCGGGTATCCCGTCCAAATAAATAAAGACGTGGAATATGTGTTTTACAACAAGTGGCTGTAAATTTGTAGTTAAGGAATGTCATGCATAGCCGATCATCAGGCTTACAAGCATCCTTGTAAAATGGCTCGTTGTGTACCCTATAGGCTACTACGCTGTCTGTGCTGTCAGTATTGAACGGCTGAGCATGAACATTGGTTTGTAGGGTTATTTTTCTAGCCACTGCCCGCCTACTAGTTGTTGCAAAGAGCCCTTCTAAAATCTAATTGGATTTCACAAACTCGAGTCCGTCCAGCTGTTTCTTGTTTTCCCGTCTCACTATTCGACTGTAGATATTGTCAATCAACTATACTTTGACACGAAACTCCTCCTTCAGACGTCTGACCAGAAGTACCATTGGTTACTGTATCCAATGGTCGACGCCGATTGGCTGAGGTGAGTAGTTGTCAAGGCTTTAGGCTTCATTCACCATTTTGCGACTGTAGTGTAGGACAGAAGCTGTCGTACTTTTCCTCGTTTGGGAGGCTTTTGCGGAAGAAAAATATTTGCGAGCCCAGATACTGACAACCGTGAACAACCAGCAGTTTAATCGCTCTAATTTTGGAAGGATATCTTTGTAGCGTCACTGATAATTATTTCTGGGTAAGTTGAAACATAAGCTACAAATCTTTCTTCTGCAGCACTGCGGAGGTTTGCCTGTTTTGCTTTGTTGGGCTTTCGGTATTGGGTGTTACTTAAGTAAATATAAGGCTTACTTATATTTATTTCGAGGTCAATTTGGTTTCTGTGTTAACCGGGTAAACTGGAGAGATAAGTGTTTTACCATCCTCAGAGAGAAGGGAGGGGGGTTAGGGTGCACAGTCAGTCTAAAAACTTTTTTTCTAGAAAACGACACAACAGCGACTGGGTGACTTAATCTGCAACAAATTACATATTTTCATCATGTAGTTCGTAAACTACACTTTCTAAATTAGTTCTTAACAACCCCAAAAGTCTATTCTAGCTTTCAACGCTTTTCCTCTAAGACGACGCAAACGTTTCATTTTGCTTTGGGTGTTCTCTTCTAGTTGAGGGCCTGGTCTTTTCCTGTTGCCCTCAAAAATGATATATTGCAATGATATCGTCAATTGAATAATCTATTGATCAGTTACTGTCACGTAGTGGATTAGCAGTAGGCTACGATAACCGTTTGCTACTGCCTCACAACGATTGCGTGTAAAGCTTCACAAATGTAATTTAATTTTAACGTCGCAGCTTCCGTGTCTAGGTGTGCTTATATAAAACCCTCGATGGCACAAGT
Source organism: Setipinna tenuifilis (assembly GCA_030347295.1). NCBI lineage: Eukaryota > Metazoa > Chordata > Actinopteri > Clupeiformes > Engraulidae > Setipinna > Setipinna tenuifilis. Next base: position 15,960,028 of record CM059283.1, read on the forward strand.
GTTTTTACACGTACTCACTGGTGTGATCATATTGTGGTGAATGGTGCAGCTTTGGGGGACAATATTGCTTAGCGGCCTTCTACAGCCGAGAGGCCTGCGTCACCCCACTTCTGGGTTCTTTGTGTAGTAGGTGGTAGTAAGCGCAGAGTAGGGCACTACGACCAATAACAGCGCTTGACACACATACAGGCTGCTGCTCAGCAAAAACTTTCTCAGGCCCATATCCTATGATTTGTTGTCCGGGCATACAGTCCAACGTACGCACTTTTGAGATAGCCTTACCAGTATTAACATTAATGTGGCCTTTTGTGTTTTTATAATGGCGTAATAGACTAATGTTATAGAATTTTTAAACTGTTTAAGTAACGTTGCTAAATACTTTTGCTGTTGCGTTGTTATACTTTTTGAAAATAGTAGGCTAATGAAGTTCAATAGCCTATATGCCTACGGTGTTGCTGTTGTGTTAATTAACTACCCGTCTTAGTAATTACCAACCTACTGTCGTAATAAACGTGAAATCGCCGGGTTTAATTCTAATAATAGGCTTCACTACTTCTCGCGTGACAGATTTGATGAATGTATCACTTCATTGCGTAGTCTGGTTGTGCCCTGATAACATATATTTTTATTATTCAGTTTGGTTCAAGAGCCGTAAACATATCTTATCTGTCTTAATTTGTATATGTTGCTGTGGTGTGTAAGTGATAGTAGGAACTTGGTAGATGACACAATGGTGGAATTTTATTGGTTTGTTGGACACACGTTATTTACATAGTCCACGGACTCGCTTAGAACACAGTGAACTAACTGAATAAGGTCTTTTGAATGCTGCAGCTGTGTGGTGGTTTGCTGCATAGGCTTTGCAATGTGCTACCACACCATCTGCAACCATGTCAACTACTCTCCAACCCTGTCTAGTCCTGCCAGCATCAAACATAGTTTCAATACCTTGCATTCGCCCACACACATACACCAGAGTGGACTGGCACTGGGTGCATATCCTGCACAGTTAAGAATGAAACTTGCCCTCTCCGCCCGACTTCCAAAATTCAAGTTAGATTATTTTTTTGCCCCTTCTGCAGGAGAGCACACTTTGTTAGTCAAATGTAAATATTTACCACAAGCTGCTCTGCTCTGCAAACTCAAAAATATACAGAGGGCTTACTAAAGTAACACCTATAGAATACACACACACGCATACACATACACATTATTTTACATACTGTACTATTAGAAATTAAAGTCAAAGTAATTAGGTCAACTATGATTAATGAGGTTTCTCCTTCAGGGGTATAAGCATGAGGTCAGTACAGCGTGCGTGCTGAACCTACATGTGTTGACTTAGGCCAGGCCAGCCACTAAACCAACTAAGCCATGGTCACTCTTCTCTGTGGACAAACACCAAAGAGGGGGACTGTCCAACTCAGTTGCAGAAGTTTGCGGCTTTGACAAGTTTTGCAGTGCTGTTGCATTTTTAAAGAGATAAGGCCGGCCAAAAGGAGCGTCTATAAAAAGAGACTGAGAGTTGAAAGACGGCGAATGAGAAAGAGAGACAGAGAGAGAGAGACAGAGAAAGAGACCAGAGAAGGGCTGGTGATGTGTACAGTAGTGGGAAGTTAAGCATTGTTAAGGTTGTAGGGGCGTGTTGCCTCTGTAATAAAATGCTTAAAGGTCAGAGTGAGTATGCGTGTGTGTGAGTGTGAGTGTGTGTAAGTGAGAGAGAGAGAGAGAGAGAGAGAGAAATACCAGTGAACCAGGAATTCCCCCGCCTTGTCAGTTCTAGCCAAGAAACTAGTGTGTGTTTTATACTTGTCTGGGCATGCAGTTCTATTTGTGTGGCTGTGTTTATTATTTAGTGCAACACAAATCAACAATTAGACTACAAACCACACAGTTGCCACGTAGCAAACATAGTGCATCACATCGATAAATGAAGGTAATACAAGATTATGCAACAGGGTAGCACTAGTTATCTATCTATCTATCTATCTATCTATCTATCTATCTATCTATCTATCTATCTATCTATCTATCTATCTATCTATTTTATCTCTCTATTAATCTATCTATATATCTATCTATCTATACACACACACATACACACACACAGACATATATACACAAAATCTAAATAAAATACTAAAACTACATCAAATACTTAAAATATTTATCCAAGGCACATTTGTAAGGGTAAATAAGAGTAACATGAACTGTGTACAGTATGACATGCTGATCTTGTTATGTTTAATAGTGTTTAAACTACACTACCATCTCATCAGTAATCCTCCCCCTACCAATTTGTGCCCCAGGCCCTGAAACAGCAGGACTGAGCTGAGACAGAGAGAAGAAGAAGAAGAAGAAGAAGAAAATACAGAGGCCAGATAAGAAGAGAACGTACGAGAGAGAGAGAGAGAGAGACAGAAAGAGAGAGAGAGCGAAAGAGTGCAGAAAGAAGAAGGCGGGATGAGCAACGGAGAGGCAGGACCAGAGGGAAGATAGAAGAGGAAGCAGGGAGGAGCCTGAGCAGCTTTGACAGCAGAAACGACAGCCGGAAAGGGGGACAGGCACACAGGAGAGCCATGAAGCCTCTGAAAAAGGGGGGCAGACCCTCGCCCCCGTCAACCCGCGCCAAGGGCAAGAAACGCGGCCAGCCCGACGACAGCAGTCCCGAGCAGGACCAGCCCAAGGCCTCGCCCCCGTCCCCGAAAAGACACACGCCCCCCCTGTCCCACTCGGAGTCGTCTCGCGAGGGGACCCCTCGCAGCAGCGTCGCCGTGGTCACCACGCCGGACCGGGACGAGATGCTGACCCGGGAGGGGGACGGCGGGAAGGCGGGGGGAGGAGCGTCGTCAGAGGAGCGGCCCAGCAGCTGCAGGTCTTCGGACAGCAGCGGCAGCGCGGCCAGCTCCAACAGCAGTCCCAACCCCTCCGCCAGCCGCAAGACGGCCACTTTCAAGGCGCGCGTCCCCAAGAAGAAGTACACCTCCGAGCACTGCTCCTCATCGTCGTCATCGGTCGGTGTCGCCGCCGGCAACCATGGCAACCCCAGCACGCCTCCGCTCGCTAGCAGCAGCAGCAGCAGCAGCAGTGATGGCAGCAGCAGCGGTGGCGCGCACAACGGCACCGTCAACGTCTCGGCTCAGCCTCAGGCCAGCACTGCCAGCGGCCAGCAGCCGGCCCCAGCCAGCACACAGACCCCCAGCCAGCCCACAGCCAGCACGGACCCCCGCGGCCAGAGCCAGAGCGGGGCGACCCAGGCCCAGGCCCAGGCCCAGTACGGGGACAGAGAAGCAGGGGAGAGGCCGCCCGTGGCCAGCCCGCCACGATGCTCCTCCACAGACACTGCCAGCGAGCACTCGGCCGACCTGGACGTGACCTCCACCACCACCGCCGCCAGCGCCTGCAACGGCAACACCACCACCACCACCACAAATTCTACCGCAGCAGCCACCCAGAACACAGTGACACCCTCGGATCCCCAGCCCAGCGGGGACCGCCCCCCCCACCACCAGCAGCAGCACCACCACCCGCCCCCGCCACCCCCGGCGCCGCCCGCACCACCACCACCACACTGCAACTCCAACCCCCTGCAGGACAGCCTTGCCGGAGGCCTCGCCGAAGCCCTGGCCAAGGGCCTGAAGAACCAGCGCGTGCTGGCACGGCAGAATTCCGGCATGTTCCGGGCGGGCGTGGTGCGGCACGTGAGCGGGGAGCAGGGCAGCGTGGAGGTGCAGCTCAACGGGGAAAAGGGCATCAGCTACTATCCTTTCCGGGCCAGCGGGGCCGCCGCAGTGGACCTCGTGCTGGACGCCCCGCCACCGGGGTCCGGCCAGGTGGCAATTGGGACCCACGTGTGCGTGCCGTTCGGGGGGGGCCCCGGTGAGAACGGTGAGGGGTCCCCGCAGATGTACCGGGAGGGGCTGGTGACGCAGGTGGACCCCCACGTGGCCGTGCCCTTCCCCTATCGGGTCCTTCTGAGGGACGAGCCTGGGGCAGCGGCCGCCGCCGCTCACGACAGGGCACAGGACGACGACAGCGGAGCCCCCAGCCCCGTCCAGGCCGTCTGGGTGTCCCGACAGAGCCTACGCCTCCTGGTGGCCCCCTGGGACCTTGACCCAGGCAGCCGCGCCTGGGAGGACCGCGAGGACATCGAGGTGGAGCGCGAGCTGTCCCAGTTCATCGGAGGCCCCATCTACGGCCGCCCCCTGCCCCCGCACCCGGCCTCCGCCCCTCCATCTTCGGTCTCGTACTCCTCTTCGTCGACCATCGCCGCTGCCGGGGGCGTAATGATGACCTCGGTGCTCAACATGGCCGCCAGCCGAGACTGGGAGCGAGAAAGGGAGCAGGAGATGGAGAGGGAGAGAGAACGACGGGAGAGGGAACGAGAGAGGGAGAGGGAAAGGGAGAGAGAGAGGGAAAGGGAGAGAGAAAGGGAAAGAGAGCGGGAGCGAGAGAGACTCCAGCAGCAGCACCACCAACAGCAACAGGCTCCAGAAGAGGACATGGAGGTGACCATCTTTAACACCACCCCGATGAGAGAGGCAGGGCTCGGGGCAGCCCCTCTAGGCAAGCCCCTGGGCGTGTCCCAGCCCAGACACATCCTCTCCAAGCCCCCGTACCTGTCAGTGGTGCGCAACATTGGGCCCCCCCTCGCCCCCCACCTGGCTCTCAACCCCCACGGCCCGCCGTCCTCCGTGCTGCTGGGTCTGGACGGGCCCACCCCGGTGATCTCCGCAGCCCCCCAGCTGCCCCCTCTCCCCCCATCACGAGCAGTCCTGGATAAGCCGCCTTCCGCAAACTCGCACGCCTCCTCGGGGGGCTCCGGTTCGGGCGGGGGCTCCGGGTCGGGCTCGGGCTCGCGGTCCCGCACCCCTCTGACCGCCGCGCAGCAGAAGTACAAGAAGGGCGACGTGGTGTGCACCCCCACCGGCATCCGCAAGAAGTTCAACGGCAAGCAGTGGCGGCGGCTGTGCTCGCGCGAGGGCTGCTCCAAGGAGTCTCAGCGTCGAGGCTACTGCTCCCGCCACTTGTCCATGCGCACCAAGGAGATGGAGGCCAGCGGAGGGCCGGGGCCCCCGGGTCTGGGACGGGACCGCAGCGGGGCCAGCAGCACGGGCACGCTCACACCCTCCGACCTGAGGCTGGGCAGCGGGCGCACCAGCAGCGAGTTCGACTGGGACGAGACGTCGCGCGACAGCAGCGAGGCCAGCAGCAGGGGGGGTGACTCCCGCCCCCGCCTTGTGCTCCCCTCCCTCCTCCCCCAGGAGCTGTCCCGCGACTTCTCCCGCGACCTGTCGCGTTTCGACTTCGACGAGTGCGAGGCGGCGAATATGCTGGTGTCGCTGGGCAGCTCGCGCTCGGGCACGCCCTCCTTCTCGCCCGTGTCCAACCAGTCGCCCTTCTCCCCGGCGCCCTCCCCTTCCCCCTCGCCCCTCTTCGGCTTCCGGCCCGCCAACTTCAGCCCCATCACGGCGCCCCCCTCCCTCACCCCGCGCCGGCCCCGTCACCTGAGCGGCACCAAGCTGGGCACGCCGGGGTCGGAGCGCGAGCGTCACCTGTCCGGCGTGGTGCCCACCTTCCAGACCAACCTGACCTTCACCGTGCCCATGAGCCCCAGCAAGCGCAAGCCCGACGCCCCGCCCTCAGCCCTGTCCCTGGCCCCCTCCTCCATCCCGCACGACTACGGCAAGCCGGAGGCCCAGCAGGCCCCGCTGGTGGTGGGCGACCCGGCGCTGGGCGGTTTCCGCGTCCTGTCCCCCCAGAGCCAGCCCCCCACCCCGTCGTTCTCCCGCCCCCGCAGTGCCGCCAGCCGGCCCTCGTCCTCGGCCGCCTCCACCCCCCCGCCCATGCTGGTGTCCCCCACGCCGCCCTCCCCGCTGCCCCAGGAGCCCAGCCCCCGCCGCGGCCTGCCCCTCCGCGACTCCCCCGTCATCGTGCGCAACCCCGACGTCCCCCTGGCCAAGTTCAGCGAGAGCCCGCTGGGCAGCCGGAGGGGCAGCGGTGGGGCCGCTGGAGGTGGAGGTGGGGTGGGCGTGGGAGGAGGCGGTCGAGGCCCTCGAGACAGTGCCGGACAGCCCCCCCACCTCAGCGGCACCCTCCAGGCCCCCGTGCCCATCAACGGGGCGAGCGCCACCAACGGAGCCGTGCTCCTGCGAAACCCCGCCTCCACCATCGTGCTCGTCACTTCTGCCCAGTCGCTGACCACCGCTTCCACCATACGGTCCACCCACTCGGGCTCGGCCGGGCTGCCCCCTTCCTCTGGAGCCGGAGCTGGGGCAGGAGCCGGAGCCGCCGTGGGCAGCGGAGGAGGCGGAGAAGGAAGGGAGAGGGAGAGGAACCCCGGCGGCCACGGAGACACCCACGGAGGGGTGCTGCCCCAGCCTGTGGCCTGCCACCCCACCCCAACCGCCCTGCTGCCCCTCATAGTGCCCGCAGAGTCCCCCCACCCCGCCCCCCGCAAGGACATCATCATGGGACGCCCCGGGACAGGTAAGAGGGCTTCATGAATTATGGATGCACTAGATTAGACTACAGCAGCAGCGGTTGTCAAACTGGGGCAGGAGTACCCCTGAGGGTGCTTGAATCAGTTCTAGGGGGCACGCTGAATAAATCTGTGAGTGGGAGCTTACCTCCCAGAGGAATAAAGTTCAGTTATATACTATTTTGAAAAAAACATCTTACATTGTACAATATAGCTCATTTGCCAGTACATTACAACCATATAATATGTGTATAATATGCCCCATATGTATAATATGTGTTCACATTCTGTTCATGCTGCAATAATTAAATTCATTACTCTACCATTATTGAAATAATTACAGTTGGTAGGGCATAGAGTGTCTTGTGGCCGGGGGGTATGTGGCAGTTAAAAGTTAGGGAACCACTAACTGTACAAGAGCAAGCAAGTGCATGTGAGGGAAATATGACTTCAGGATAACTGCACTGTCAGCCGTGATTTCAGATAACAACAGCATAGTCACATCGCATTTGTAGCTACATCTACTATAGCCTAATGCTCCTTAATCATCGCACATGAAGACGACAGATTAAGCCTTTTAAGGCTGGGGAAAGATTTCACATTTGTTTTGAAAATGATTAAAGGTATGTTAACATTACCCGAGACTTATTCCTGGGCAAATATTGAGCTTTTTTTTTCTCAGTGGCCTGAATTCAGACGTGTAGCTACATGTTTTGTGTCAGGCACATTTCAGGAGGGTGAAATAGAGATCGTCAAAGCTTGTTTAAATATGTGACAAAAGGCCATTTTCTGTCCGAACGTTTGTAGAGGGAAGAGAGGCGTTTCTAAGGCCAGTGATGTGTACACATTTGTAAAGTGTAGTGTTTGTCTAGACGTATGGTAGTTAGGTGTGCCAAGTAAGCGTATGACCTAATCTCTCTGGTATGTTGAGACATTATGTACTGTGCACACTCACGCACACACAGACACACACACACACTCACACACACACACACACACACAAACATGCAGTCACTCTCTCTCCCCCTTCCTCTCTCTTACACGCACACAAACCACAAACACACATGCAGTGGCTCCCACCCCCTCTCTCTCTTACTCTCTTACACACGCACAAACACACATGCAATCGCTCTCTCTTCCTCTAACTCTCTCTTACACACAGACGGAGTACACAGAGGGGTGTGGTTTTAGGGTCAGTGTGTCTAAAGTGAGAACTGCAACTCAGTGTATTTGAGTGGTTGGAACATGCCCAGACATGTTGTGGTAGGGAGGGGGGGGCACAGAGGAGTTACACTCTTTCTCACACACATACACACACCGACACACAAACACACCGACACACACACACACACACACTCACACACACACACTCACACACACACATTTAGAACCCCTCCCAGAGACTACGTAACTTGTCCCTTGGGGGCGACTGAAAAATATGCCTCTTTTCAGACACAAATGCTGAAAGCTCTCTCTCACACACACAAAGCCATGCCCAGATATCAGAAACTGTATACCCTGCTTGTAAAGTGCTCCAGAACACTTGGCTGTGTGCAAAAGGTGTAGCAGTATGGTTTCATACTTGTACCGAGCACACACACACACACACACACACACACACACACCTGTGTGCAAGCACACACACACACACACACACACACACACATACACATGCTCATACACACACACACACACGCTCATACACATACACACACACATGCCCATACACACACATACACATGCCCACACACACACACACACACACAAACAAACAAATACACACACACACAGGCCCTTCTGCTGAGCAACAGAAAAGAGTCAATGCAAGCGGAGCAAGCTGACCTTTGAAACTTGCAAGACCTCAAACACCACATGACATAACAGGCCCCACTCCAGAAGGCTCCAGTGTGTGAGGCTCCCTTGTCAAAGGCCTCGTCTAACGTCACTCATTGTTTTCCCCTTCTCCTTCTCACACACCCTACCCTACCCACAGTTTGGACCAACGTGGAGCCCCGGTCGGTCCCAGTCTTTCCATGGCACTCATTGGTCCCCTTCCTGGAGCCCAGCCAATCAAATCCCACCGGAGCCCAGCCTGCTGACGGCCAGCCACTCATGAACCAGAGCAAAGGTACGCAGAGCAAAGGAGAGAGAGAGAGAGAGAGGGCAGGGCAGGACAGCTGTGTGAGAGTTTTGTGTGTTTACAGTCTATCCAGATGCAGCCAAGTTGTGCAACTGCTCCACTTGTGTGGGAAAATAGGCATAACCAAATTTTCCACTGCCGTGAAAGTTTTGGGAACAGCATGGCGTGCCAGAGTAATTGGTTTACGCTTTGGCTTTCCCATGTGTGATTTAGTCACATCCCATAATGCACTGCTCATGGTGTGGTCACGTACTGATGTTTTGTGTAGTTGTGGGGGGATATTAAAGGGTCATCCAATTCCTGTTTGACTGTTAATTTTCCCCCTTCTCCACCCTCAGAGCCTCGGTGTGGAGTGGCTCTTGTGAGTGACGGGCGCGGCGGCCAATCAAGCACAGAGAGAGGCTCACCGTCCCGCCCTCCCCCTTCTGCTGAGGACCCTCCCCCGGAGCGCGAGGCAGCTGACAGCGAGACAGAGAGCGACGCAGATGACCTGTAAGGACAGACACACACACACACACACACACACACACACACACACACACACACACACACACACACACACACAGACATGCCCACAGACACAGACTCAGACATAGTAACACACACACACACACACTGACACACCCTCACACTCACACACCCTCACATACACACACAAGCACACACATATACACATCTAAGATATGTTTTTTCCCACTTCCACAAAGTAAAAAAAGACTAAGCAAGAATATGTAAATTTTTTCAAATCCTAGTAGAAGAAGCCTGAATGATGATGAAAAATACTTGCGGAGTGTTTTCTTTTCGTCGTCAAGGGCCAACACCCAGTAAGCTCCTAAAGAATGCAGAACTATGTAGTGACACAGTACTTACTCACGAGTTCAGGTCAACGAGGATCAAACAACGCTGTGTCATACTAGTAAACTCAAACTTATTTCAGTCCCCTAGATAAAAGGGCCAAACGATTCAGGTCATAATTTGGCGCTTGTCACTTTCTGCGTGCGGAATGTGTCAACACGCTCGACGGTCGATGCTTTCCCCCACCACCACACTTTTCAAAATGAGTCACGAAAGCAAAAACCAAAACATATTCAAACCAGACGCAGGCCAGACCTCGGTGTCAAAAGCGCACAAAAGGCTAACACTAGGCGCTTGTGGGACTCAGCAGCTTGGCCCATAATAATAAGCGTCTGTGACTGTGACTAGTGGTGGAAGTCTTTAGCCTGAAGAACCGAACTCTTTCACATTGTATTCACTGCGCACAAAGACTCCCCATTGGCATATATTTGCCTGCTGGTGGGTGGATACTTTATGTGACTTTTATAACCACCGGGCCTTGACTTCAACCAAACACAGCTGATCGGAAACCAAAATATTTGGTTGAGGCAAGCAAGAGCCTCAGTACAGTTACCTGACTGGGTACTGTAGAGTACTGTAGGGAAATACAGTAATAGGTGGAGGTACTACGCTGGCACATGCCTGACCAGGAAGTAGTGGTGTCAGAAAGCAAAAGTTCAAATGTGTGTGGCAGGACTTACTTACTCTCTGAAGCTGGGATATCGACCTCTGCCTGTGATTGAATGAGAGTGTAAATGTCAGCTTAGATGTGAATCAAAATTAACCACCGCATACTGCAATGGCTCAGTGAACGTTTAGAAATAAAAAAAATGCAAGTCATTGCAGTGTAGCGGGGATAGTTTTTGATATTCACCTTAAATGTTCCTGCAACCAATCATCACAAGGGATTTCTGTTAAAGGCAGCTTTTGATGATTTCCTGTGTGATGTTCTGTTGTGGCTATCCGAGGAGAAAGAGAAATGGCAAATATTTACCACCTTGCCCTCGACTCCTCTTAACTTCCCCAAGGGCTGCACTCATACAGATGGAGCTCATTAATGAACTGGGTTTAGCCAAAAAATGTTCCTCTATGAAGGGAAGACTTGTCCTGCTGTTGTCATCTTTAGCTTGCTTGCCAGGCCTTAAAGCTCATACTCTGTAAAAAGCATTCAGGAAAATACATTTATTATATTTTACTAAATGTTATATATGCGTTGCTTTATTATCAGCATGGCTGTTAATACAGAGTCAAACCTGAAGTGTAAGACCAAAGCGAGGGAGGGAGTGCACTGGTGCCCATAG
>CM059283.1:15975783-16040783 GCA_030347295.1 Setipinna tenuifilis
GCTTACACAGAAGCCACCTGTGTGTGGGCGTGATGTTTACATTACTCACACACGCACACACACACACACACACTCACACACACACACACACACGTACACATGGACGCACACATACACGCACACCCACACACGTGCACATACACACACACACACATTCACTGTGCATGACATTGTACATTAAAGGAAATATCTGAGCTGCAGCGACTTTGGTTATGTCATTTTTATCAAATGTCCGATCGTCCTCCTCTTTCAGTCATGTTTAGTGTTACTCATTTACATATTGTCTTTGTCTAGTAGACAGTTGTCTGCTTCAGGTTTTCCTCCATTTTATATGGATCTTGTTTAGTAAGACGTGCATTAGTTCTTCTTCCTTTTCATATTCTCCTTGTCTAGTCTGACATCTGGTTTCTCTTCCTTTTTTACATTGTCACGTTCAGTTTTTCTACCATGTCTTTTAGACATGTTTAGTTTTTCTCTTCCTCATGTTATCCTTTTCTAGTCAGATTCAGTTTTTCTTGCTTCTTATAATGCCCTTATGTAGTTAGACATCCAGCGACTCTTCCTTTTTCATCCTGTCTGTTTCTAGCACACAAATTCAGTTTTTATTTTATTTTCATGCTGTCCTTGTCCAGTACACAAATTCAGTATTACGCCTCTGGCTGGAGTCCAGTATAGTCTCAGATCACTCCTCTGTGTCTGTGTCCAGTATGGTCTAAGTTTACTGGACAGTCCAACCGTGCCCGGCTTGGCAGCGGTGTCGTGCAACCTTGTACTTGAGTGTCAGTGAATAAAAAAAAATTGCACTGTCCACAGAACATGATCTTGTTCGACAAGGTTTGTCATTTTTTCTCCCTCTCTCTATCACTATCTCTCTCTCTTTCTCTCATTCTCTCTCTGTCTCTCGCACTCTCTCGCTCTCTCTCTCTCTCTCTCTTTATTAGAGTTTTTCGATTAAACACGCCGAAGGCTGTTTGAAGGGTTGCTACGACAGACCCAGGGCACCATTTGTACAGCAGATTGATTTTGACTCAGTCGTCGTTTTTTTTTTTTTTTCTTTTTTTTTTCGCTTGCCCCTCCGGATATGATGAGCTATCGATTCATCCCCACCCCTCTGGCCAGCCGAGAGCCGAGAGAGAAGAAAAAGAAAGTCTTGCGAGCGGAGGAAAAAGAAAAGAAAAGCTCTCTCCAGCGCCGAGCCAATAATAACCGCCTTTCTGTCGCTCCCGCTTTTCATTTCGCGCAGTGCAGGGTCAGCGCCCCCGACTAAGAGGTGGCTCCGGCGCGCGTCTGGCCTGTCTTGGCTCATGTCCGCCCCTGTCCATCTGCCGCTGCTCCAGGATTGGCTCCCGCGCCCCGCTTTCGCGTCCCCCGATTGGCTGGCGCGTGCTCTTGACGGGAGGGTCGTTGCAATTGGCTGACACTCTGCTGTCTGTCCTGTGCCTTCTGTCCTTGATTGCAGATGACTCGTTCGCCGAGGGCTCCATAGACCTGAAGTGCAAGGAGCGGGTGACAGACAGCGACGAGGAGAACGCGTCGGCAGACGAGGCTGACAGCAAGGTGGTTGTCTTCTTTCACACACACTCACAGACCCACAAACACACACACAGACAGACACACACACACACACACACACAGACAGACACACTCACAAACACACAAAGCACATGCACGCAAAAACACAAACAAAAAACACAGACACTAACAAAACCAGGAAGTCACACACACACACACACACACACACACACACACACACACACACTTACACAAACAGTAGTAGCCACACACACGGGCACAAATACACCTGAGGAGGTTTGCAGACTGTCAGTCACTCAGAGGAAGATCTGTGAGACACAACAGCTGGGCGGCCTGAACAAGCCAACACCTCAACACTGGTGCCATTTTCCATTTGCCTTTACCCATAAAAAAGAAATCCCTTCTTTCTTTCTTTCTTTCTTTCTTTCTCTCTACAGCGCACCTTTCAGCCCGTCACCCGTCCCTCGCATTCTTTCTCCCCCGGCAGTGACCCGTCGAGGGGCCAGGGGGCGCGTAGAAGAGCTGGTGGTGACAGCCTGGAGAGGAACATCAACATGGGAGGACAAGACGACAGCGGCAGGCCCAAGGAGGTGAAAGAAGAGAGGGTTGAAGGGGGAGGAGGAGGTGGAGGTGGAGGGGCAGGGTCACTGCCTCCCACCCACTCCCTCTCCTTGTCCTCATCCTCCTCCTCCACCACCTCCACCCACCACCCAGGGAACGGCGTGGCCCAGGTGGTGGGGCCCGTGCGGATGGCCCCCACCGTGGTGACGAGCGTGGTGAGGCCCGTGGCCAGCACCCCCGTGCCCATCGCCAGCAAGCCCGGCGACGGCAGCCTCCTCGCGGACAAGAAGACCAAGCTGCTGATCGGAGGAGGAGCAGCAGCAACGGCAGTAGCGGCAGGAGGCACAGGAGGAGGAGGAGGAGGAGGTGCCATAGCAACAGGGGGTGGGTACTTCCCCTCGTCCTCTCCCAAACCGGTCGGGGGCCAGGGGGGCCTGGTCACCAGCCTGGTGCTGGGAGGGGCCTTCCCCAGCCAGCCCACCGTTCAGCTCCTCACCCCGCCCCAGCCCCTGCCCCTGCCCTCCGCTGCCGCTAGCCCCACCCACCACGCCAACGGCACCCTCCCCCTGCCCCTGCTGCAGCCCCAGTTCCTCCCCGCCTCCTCGCTCACGCCCCCCGCCGGGGTCAAGCCTGTCACTCAGGTGCAGTACATCCTGCCCACCCTGCCCGCCAACCCCAAGAGCCCCTCCCCGCTGCAGCAGCATCAGCCAACCAGCGTCCTCACTTTGCCCACAGCCCCGCCCACCCACATGTCCTTGGCCAATGGTGTGCATTCGGGGGCAGGACCAGGGATAAGATATGCCTCAGTACCCGCAGTGGGCGGGCTCAGCCCAGGAGGAGGAGGTGAGATGGAGGGGGTGATTGGCTAAAAATGGACATGGAATGGAAAAAAAGATTCCAATGAAATTATGCACTTTTGTACTTAGCTTTTATATGAATTTAAGCATGAGAGGCATGCCATTGGTCAACGTTAACCCTCATATGTGACAAAATGTACCATCACACTGAAATGACAAGTCAATGACAAATAGGTCGGTCATGGTGTCTGCCTCATCTCCTGCATTGAGTGTCTCATCTTTTTTTTTTTTTTTTTTTGTTTCAGTTCAAGCACAGTCCCCCGTCTTGCAGAGCAAGATGCTGGTTCCCATGGCGACAGTGAGAACAGGCTCCACGCCTCCGCAGCCCATCTCTCTGGTAGCCCCACCACTTCCTGTTCAAAATGGTGCTCAACCAGGAAGTAAGGTACGTGCGTAAGAAGCGCCACTGACCGAGAACAGATTCAGAGAGTGCACTTTCATTTCATTTTTTCCTTCCCTTAGATTAAGCTGCTTGTCAAAACAGAGAGACAATTTGGGGCGAATTATGTCCCCAGAGTATGCTGTTGTATCACTAACCAGGATCTATGACTCATAACTGTCTTCCTGTTCAGATCATTCAGATCGCGCCGATGCCTGTGGTCCAGACCAATGTTCACCCCTCAGCAGCAGTGCACCATGGGAATTCCTTCCCTGTCTCCATGGGAACAGCGACTGTTATGGCTCCGGGCTCGGCTCCCCCACAGACTGTTCTGCTGACTCCTCCTCCCACAAGGTTGTTTGCGTGTGTGTGTATATATTTGTGTCTGTGTGTGTGTGTGTGTATATATATTTGTGTGTGTATATATTTGTGTCTGTGTGTGTGTGTATATATATTTGTGTGTGTGTGTGTGTGTGTGCATGAGTGCCTGCTTGTATGTGTGTGTGCGTGTGTATGCACATGTTTCTGCGTTGTCTTGTCTCTACATGCATGTTTGTGATTTACTGTGTTCAAGGTTGCTTGTCTGTTCCCCAAGCTGAGGGTTTCAGTTAACATTTGGCCTTTAGTGGTGGGGACAGTTGGAAAGACAGCCCGAGCCAAAGCTCCTGTCATCTCCTGTCCTGTCATCAGTCACTCATGGAGCATTTTTATCATCCAGGGAGATGCCATTTGCAGGTGATACCCATGGAGTTACAGTCATAAAACAGAGCCGTTTGTCATGGTCTCCCCCTGGGGTAATAGCAACTGTCTCTTCCAGGCATCCCCTACTATCATGTTGTAGTAAAACAACTTTAGAGACTTGAAAGTCAAATGATTGCCAAGTCAAATAACGTTAGGGGGAAAAAATGAGTGGATTTGAACAGTGAAGTTCAAGAGGGTGCTTGAGTTTTTATACCTGTGCCTGTATATAATCGCTTGTTGTGTAGCTGTGTTACGAGTGTGTCTCTCCAAAATTAAATGTCTCCATGAATCCAAACTGCTGCCTGGACTTGTCTCATATCTTAAAGTACTTTTCTTGAATGAGTTACCACAATAGTAATAAGTTGTAGGGGCAGCACCACTGCATTGTGTTGTCCATAAAACAAGAAAACAGAAAGAGTTGTTGACAGGAAAAAAATAACTCTGCTTGGAATGGTTTCTTGAGTTATTTCTGGGGCCTAGGCAACCCCCCGGAGTGTCCTGAAACAGCACCTAATTATGTGTTTGTGCCTGTCTCCTCTCCAGAATCACTTATGTGCAGTCAACCCCAGGCGTGGCCACACCTATGCCACTGGTCTCCACGGCAACGGCCTCCTCCCCTCAGCAGGCTCCACCCCCCTCAGGTCCAGCGTTCCTGCAGTCGCCCCTGGCAACCCTGGGCTTCACTGCCATAGCCCCTGCGGCCCAGGCCCTGGTCCAGCCCATCGCACCAGGTGAGGAAGAAGCAAAGCAGACAAAATATGAACATATAAACTTAAAAGTAAACTTGTAGCACACAGTTATCAAAGTTGGGCCTTCATTGGAGATTTAAGGTGATGGGTTAATAATGCATTACTAACAAATGTTGATTGGGCACTTTTCCACAGATATTAAGCAGTACCTTTCTATCAAAAGAACTTAAATCATCAACAGGCAACTTCTCGTTATCCTCAAATGAGCCTATTAGGAGCCTATTATGTTGTTGCCTGGCAACATTGCTCAAAACGTTCAAAGCCCTCTGTATCGCCACCTTTAATGTATACTTTGTTATATATCTGTTTGTGTGAGTCTATATTTATCAGTATCCTCTTTTTCCCGCTCCCTCTCTGTCATCAGGCCAGCCCCCTCTCTTGGCACCAGCTCCTCCCCCCAACTGTCCATCACAACCTGCCGCAGCCAATGGGGCTCCTCGCCAAGTTCTCACAGCCATCTATCCCGCCCCGAGCGTCACCCTGGCGACCGGGGTGGTTTCCGTGGCGACCGTACCCCCCAACATGACCCTCGCCTCTTCTTCGTCCAACCCGGGCTCCCCTTCCTCCACCTTGCACATGGGCATAGCGGCCGCAGCACCTGCGACTGCGCAGCTGTCTGAGCAGATGCAGACGCAGCACCACGCAGACGGGCAGCTGGGCTCCTCCCCTGTCGCCATGGAGATGGAGAGAGCAGGTGTGCGGGAGAGGCACACAGACGCAGAAGCACAGGTGGAAACCGGAGGACACACCGCCGCAACAGCACAAGCAGGCAGCCCAGCCCGCCATCCCACCCCGACAGGTAAAACCCCAACTTCCAGGGTCTCTCTTTAAAGGAATAGGCTCATTTTCCAACTCAACTTTCCAACATGCTAACTGGTGGTCCAAACAGACTCAATAGTTTATGCTAAACTAACAGCTAAAGTGCTACTATCAGATATCCTACTGCCAGATCCAGAGATCTCCCAAAAAAGTGGAATGTTTCTTTAACAATTTTACTTAAGTGGTCTTGTAAGGCTTTACATTAGAGTTGAACACCACACCTGTTCAAATAAAGCCAGTGCTTCACCTAAATGTTTGTATTTGCACATATCCAGACATAGTGATTTGTAGAGGTTAGTTGAGATGTGTCAAGTTTTGAAGAGCATATCTTGTAGGCAATAGTTGTTATGCTAATAAATGTTGGGCTAATGCTGCATCACTTAGCCAAACAGTAGGCCTAGATCTCATCTAAAATACTGTCATATCATGGTGTGAGGATAAGAATAAAAAATAAGATAAGAATTAAAATTGTCATGTATCACTCTTTCCTTGCAAAAAATGGTTTTGGTTTCTCAGAAACCTAAAGGTCATGTTGATAATATTTCTACAGGTCGCCATAGCAGCATGCAGGTCATGGCGCAAGATGCAGCCAATCACAGCGAGCCAGAGAGAGAGAGGAAGCGGGAAGAGGGTGCTGTGTCATGGCGAGACCAGTCAGCTGAAGGACAGGGGTCCGACAGGGCCCCCAGGGGACACAGCACTGATGGCAGTGGAAGAGAGGACCACGGCAAAGAGGTGAGCAGCTCAGAGGTTTAAGTTTTGTTTCATGAATTATTAAGCGTCGCTCTTTATTTTTCTCTTTCCTTGTCACTTTCTTGGTGTATTTTTCCTGTCTATCTTCATCTCTTTCTGTCTGTTTATCTCTTAACTTCTCTCCCTCTTTTTCTGTCTCTCTATTTCTCTCTCTCTCTCTCTCTCTCTCTCTCTCTCTCTCTTTGTCTGTCTCCCTTTCTCTTTGCCTGCCTAAATCCATCTGTTCCAGCATTGTCTACTGAAAGTGAATAGAACAGATTAGTTTTGAACTGATTTTCACCCCGTGTCCCTTTGTCTCTTCTCTTGTCTCTTCTAATCTCTTCTGTCTTTCTCTCTCTCTCTCTCTCTCTCTCTCTCTCTCTCTCTCTCTCTCTCTCTCTCTCTCTCTCCCTCTCTCTCCTCTCTGTTTCTCTTTCTCTCTCTCTGTCTGTCTCTGTCCCTTTCCATTGTCTTGTCTCCATGTAGGCGAGACGCAAGGAGCCCAACTCCCCCCCACCTCCTCCCTCCGGGCTGGAGCCCCCTCCTCCCCCTCCCCAGAATGACAGAGACAACCCCGTCAAGAAGGCCAAGTCCCGCCCTCCGCCACTCAAGAGGACCTTTGAGCCTGTCGACAAGTAAGTGACAGGGGATTTGACCAATGACTATTCATGACAACAAATGGCTATTCAGACACGTACACTGAGGAGCACCCCCGTGATTGGCCATAATGCTGGAATCTGATTACTTTGATAGGGTGCTGTCGGGGTCGTCCTTCGAGGAGCGTCTGGCCGAGCTGCCCGAATTTCGGCCCGAGGAGGTGCTGCCCTCCCCCACCCTGCAGAGTCTGGCCACCTCCCCCCGAGCCATCCTGGGGAGCTACCGCAAGAAGAGGAGGAACTCCACCGGTAAGAGAGAGGGAGATGGGGAAGGAGGGATGTAGGGATAGAGGAGAAGAGCAGGAAGAAAAGAAGGGAAAAGAGGTGGGAGAGAAGAAAAGGTATAGATTGTTTGCCTCTGGATAAATGTGGCAGCAGTAGATCAGGAAAGCATGAATTATCAGTGTAGCACATTTACTCAGACTGAGCCTGTGGACATTACCTCAGGGCTTCAAATCGAGTAGTTAGCTACAAATCTAGTAGCACATTCTATTATGCTCGTACACATTTTAGTGATTTAGTGTGTGAGTGGGCAGTGGGCAGTATGCTGGAGGAACTCTTAAATTATCTTTACTACACTTTGAGGACTGCATGCTTGCTAGGAAAATGAACATGATTTGCTTTCAAATAATAATATAAAACTGGTGTAAAACTTGTAACTGGTAAAATAATGATTTTATCATCATCATTTGTCACTCTTGGGTTATGGAAGGAATATGGGGAGGTGGGGCTCAGTCCCACTACGTGCCCCCCCCACCCCCCCACCCCCCAATCCCTCCCGCCTGCCCACTAAATGTGCTGATCCTCTTTCATCGACTGTCCACTTCCCTCAGCCAGACATTGCTTTTGATTTTCTGGGGTTGCTTTGGGGGTTTCCATAACATACTTGGCATGGCTGTGTTTGGCAACAACATCTGCCCGTGGCCCAGATTCAAACCTTCCCCACTCCCACCCACCACCCCCCCCCCCCCCCCCAACCCCCTCCTCTCTTGCTTCAAGAGGCTTTGTGTTGTTTACTGTGATTTAAAAGTCTCTGTCGTTTTTCGGATGGTTTTGAGCCAAGTCGTTTTTTTTGGCTAGCGCTGCCGGCTTTAGTGAAGTAATTGTGCGGTCCGCATTCTCTTGGTTTTTCCCTCGGAGCCACAGAGTTAACTGCACTCCCAGCCATTGGTGTGAGTCATTCCACTTGTTTTAGCTTCCCTGAGGAGGAAGGCAGAAAGGAAGGTCCTCCGATAGCTTTGGTTTGACTTTCCATCGTTTCCCCTTGTGTTTTTTTTTTCTGTTCATGCCATTCTTCTCTTTGTCCCCCTCTCCCTTTCCTCTTCCTCTTCCTTCTCTCTCTCTCTCCCCTCTCAGATCTGGACTCTGCGGACGATCCCAGCTCACCCAGGAGGAAGAGCCGTCGCCTGTCCAGCTGCAGCTCCGAGCCCAACACACCCAAGAGCGCCGCCAAGTGCGAGGGAGACATCTTCACCTTCGATAGAGCAGGTGAATACACATACACACACACACAGGCACACAGGCGCAGACACAAACACACACAGAGACACATATGTGCATGTGCATGTGCAAACACACATAGGCACAAACACACACACACACACACACAAACACACACACACACAGGCACACACACACATAGGCACACACACACACAAACACTTACTCTGGCACAGCCACACCCAAACATGCATGCCATGGTAGTATGCTTACAGAGTGTATGCATAAAATGGCATGCATAAATTTACTCACATTTTAGTAGAGATTTTGGTCATCAGTGCTCAGTTGACTACAGAATAGAATAGAGGATGCAGTACAAATGTTTGAGTACAAAAGTGTCACAAACCATGTAACTATGCCACCAACTATGTCACTTCCTGTGTCCTCAGGAGATTCGGAGGACGTTCTGGGGGAGCTGGGGGAGCGCGCTCCATACTCCTCTCTGCGCCGCACTCTGGACCAGCGGCGAGCCCTCGTCATGACCCTCTTCCAGGAGTATGGCTTCTTCCCCTCAGGTAACCAATCATGGCCCTCGCTTACCACCATTGGTGCGCTGTGCTGTACTGTATGGTGTGTCAGTTTTATTGAAAAGCAAAATAATTTGGTGGAAATATACTGAAATTATTTTCACTGGTATTCAACATAATTTGTATTTGTTGGCATCATTGCACATGTCAATTCAGGGCAGTCCTATTGGAAAATTAAATAATGCATTTCAAAATAGCTCGAAAATTTCCTGGAAATATTGTTTTCATAATTATTTAACACAGCTGTCTTTGAAATTGCTTTATTGTTTAAAATTTGTCTTGTCACCATAACATCGACACTCTTCTGGTGTCTTTAACAAATAGGCTTAAATTAATCAGTAGTCCATTGCTAACTGTGAACAACTTCCTCACAACAATAGCTCATTTCAATGAAAAAAAATCAGTTCAACACAACATAATTCAACATAAAATCGACACTCTTCTGGTGTCTTTAACAAATAGGCTTGAAATAATCAAAAGGCCATTGTTAATTGTGAACAACCATCTTAACAATAGCTTATTTCAATAAATTGTTTTTAGTGTAATATTTAACGTACGTAAGAGGGAGTAGTTCCACTATAACATTCTCCTCCTTCTCATGTTGCCTCTCCTAGCCCAGGCCACCGCTGCCTTCCAGGCCAGCCACTCAGACATCTTCCCCACCAAGGTCTGCCTGCAGCTGAAGATCCGCGAGGTGCGTCAGAAGATCATGCAGACCGCCACCGGCCCGGCTGAGATCCAGGGGTCGGCCACCTCAGACTCCGCCTCCGGTCCCGGCCCGTCCAATGCCCCGCTGCGAGAGGAGAGCGGGGCGGAGCTCGACGAAAGGGGGAGTGGTCACGAGGAGACCAACAGCACGGGCGAATCGCAGGATTCCACCAGATGAAGAAGAAGAGGGACTCGCAACAGCAACAAGCGATGATGAGGACAGATGAGAGAGACACACAGATTAGAGGGAGGAAGATGACCTACACTTTCCCACATATTTACATACAACAACACACTTTTTTGTGGCTAATTTTTCTTTTCTCTTTTTTTTTCATTTTTCTTTGTGGGACACACAGAACGTATGTGGCACACTGTCTCTTTAATACACATTCAGATCCACAGCCACTCAAATTCACACACAGGCATGCACTCACTCACTCACAAACACACGCACACACACACACACACACACACACACACACACAAACAAACATACACACACACCCCTAGACATCAGCATGCACACATTTACACAAACATGCACACACACACACACACATACACTCACCAACACATACCAAACATTACCCACACCTAACTCACAAACTTTTATGCAAGGACACAACGCAAAACACACAAAAAAAGAAAGAATAAAATCTATATCTATATGTCGCCGTCACTCAACGGACACACACAAATAGGCACAAAATGAACTTTTTGTAAAGAGCATGACCAGGCACACACTCACTTTGTACAGCAGCGAGGAGAGGACAGGACATCCAAGCACCGTGCAGACCGATGGCCACAAAAAAAAATCCACCATCATCATCAACTCACCACTTCCCCCACCCCCACCCACACCTCACCCCCCACCCACCACTTCCCCAGCGAAACCTCTACACACACCCAGCATTGGTGGCTCGGTGTCCAGCCACCCAACCTCAGTTTCAGTGCCCTACAATGCTGCGCCACTGGCAGCCCCGTGACTGACCTTCGACCTTCGACCTCTGCTCATCTTTAACCAAGCCATCGGCTCTTGCTCTCCTCATTAGCTTGATTGTTATACTGAATGGATAAGAATGTCTCTTCCTTTTTCTTTTTGTTGATGTTTTGCTATTTTTTTCTCTCCTGTTCATTTACCTTTCCTTGCTTCTTTTTGGGTTTTGTAACTGTTTTAAAGAAATGGACAGATCTGGGGCCATGGTGGCTGCTTCCATTGGACCCAGAGCCCAGTCGCGTGCGTACAATAGCAGCGGTGCTGGTTCCGGTGGGAACAAAACACTTTGGTTCCGGTCGGTGGTCTGGCGAGAAGGTGAGGCAGCAGCAGCTCCTCTCAGGTAGCAGCAACAGAAGCAGCAGCAGCAGCAGGAAGTGATGCAGTAGATCACGGCTGGCGTGTGCATTTGTGTCTTCCTGTGGCGTTGAAAATGGCTGTTCTTTTGCTATAATTTTTTTTCCCCTCTCCTCTGCCCCTTGATTTATTGTGTTTTGTTTTCTTTTTCAATTCGAACTGAACCAAACAAAAGTTTGGTGACTCAAGACTTGCAACTGACCAAGCGGCTGGGCTAAAGTCGGTGGAGGAGAAGACAAGGCTGTGTTGACTGCCAAAAAGCATACATACCTACATACAAACATACATACAGACAAACACATATATACTAGGGAGTGATAGAATGGCACTCACGAGATGACAGGAGAAATGTATGTATATCTTAAAAAAGAGGGAAGAAAAGAGAAAAAAAAACATTTGATTAACTCACAGAGCTTATACCCCAGCCCCCCTTTGAGTCCGTCTGTAGTATGTGCGTTGTTGTCAGCACTCGTGTCGTTCTGGTGAGCCCGGTTAACCTGTGACAGAACAGTCTGCATTTTTTCTCCTGGATGGCTGTGGTAGGCCAACCTTTTTAGCAAGGACTAACAAGAGCATACAGATTCACCACCCGTTGTTGTCCAAGCAGGCTCGTGCTCTACTCCTCACTCCATAAGAAGTAACCTCCTTTCGAGCCTTTCGAGTGTTAGGCTCTCCTTCCCATGCCCTGCCTCACTTATACCCAGTAGTGTACGTTATGGATGGGGGTGCTAGTTTCTTTTAAAAATAAAAAATGTTTCAGTCAGGTGTTTGCACAATAAGTGGTCCCGAGGCCACGTTTAAAATCAGGAAAGTATTGTTTTTGATAGATATTTAAAAATTTAACCACATCTTAAGTTCCGTTTCCCACGAAAAAAAAACCCTGCCCCACCTGCCCCACTCCTTCACCTGATCCGCTCCACCCAACCCCGAAGTTGACCGTTCCTGCTCTTCTTTTTTTTCCGCGCTGAAGCTCCTATTTCCTGCTTTTCTCTTTTGTTTTAAATGCCCTTCACCTTTTTTTCCCTACCCCAACTCTGACCCCCAAAAGCCTGGCTTCAGGGTCAGGGCGAAGTTTTGTAGCTCAGGATGGATTAAATTAGGATAACCCCAGGGAATTCTGACTCTAGAACAGTGCTGTGGGGCGTTTTCTCAGGATCTAACCCCTTCACACCCCCACCCCTTACCCCCTACCCCCTCCCCAGCACCCCTTCTCTGCCACTTTATCTCAATGGTGCAATAGGACAGTAGAAGTGGATATGGTTGATACGATTGACAGGATTGTGCCATAGATATTCACTGTACAGTCTGAAGAGCTGTCATGAAAAAAGAAAATGTATAAAAAAAAGACAGAAAAAAAACGATGTATAATAACATCTATAATTTGAGTTCTGAGAAAGTAAGTAATCCAACAGAACAAAACTAAAAATCCAAACTATTAATATAGCACTTTCTTTTTCGTCTTGTTCAGCTGAGGGATCATACCAGTCTCTCGGTATTCACTTGAATGTGTGAAAAATATATATATATTTCTATATGTGTATAATATAGAGGTGCGTGTGTGTGTGTGTAAACGTTTCTACAAGAAAATCAAGCAAACTTGATTGTCCCTCACTCAAAAGCTGTCACTTCTAACTTGCCTAAATCAGTGGCACAACTCCTTAGGACTGTTACTGTATGTTTGTGTAAAACTGACAGTTATGTGAGAGATCGTGAGCAAGAAAGAGAGAGAAGAAAAATAGTGCGAGAGAGACTAAGAGAGAAAGAGAGTCATACAGACCCTGTGATTAGACAGAAATTTAAAGAATCTTGGCACTTACTATGTCTGCAAACATGCGCTTGCACACACACACATGCATACTGACACCTATGCGTGTACACCTTACGATTGTGTATCCAATAAATGGTCCTTACTTTGGAGAAGGAATTTTAGAATGAGAAAGAGTGTTAGCCCATAAACAGGCATGTTGACCATGTGCAATATTTCTAAACAAAATGAATATTGAAAATATTAAAGACCTAACCCAACCAATCAACTGTTTTGTTTGTTTGTTTACTGCACTACAGAAACTTCCTGTACTGTGTGTGTGGGTGTGTTTATATATAATGTATCCTGGACCCTGTACCATGTCTGTGTAGATTTTCTGACTGGCTTGGTTATCACAAAAGTGCATATAAGCAGAAATTCAACTGCCACCATCAGCCAGTTACTACACGGCAGCCTACAGGTATAACATTGAGCTGTCTCAAAATAATGAGTGGCACATCATTTCACAGAGACACCTGACAAAGACATACAGTGAGAAGCATCGGCATGTTATTCTTTCTAAATCCAGGTGGGTGGCTGTTAGTGTAGACAGGAAACGAGAGCGAAACTCCTCTGCTGGAAACTTAGTAGCCCTATACAAACATCATTACATACCACCTGAGGCCTCTGCAGTCACATGGTAATGGACAGCTACACCCAACTACACAGAGTGTGAGAGTCTGGAGAGTAGACATAGTGGAAAGAACAAGATCCAGTTACATCATGCAGAAGCTGTCACGCTCATTAGCTGCCTGGCTGACAGAGTAAGCTTTTAACGGAAAGGCCTGAAAAATACCTTGTATGGTATAGAGGCCTTTAGCTTTCTGAAGTGGATTTCCAAATGAATTAAAGCAAGAAACCTTGTAACCAACTGTCCCAAATAATACAAAATAAAATGCGAAGTCAGAATATCAGACATCAGTAGAAGACTGAATGATCTGGCACAGGAATTTATTTACTTATTTACTCTGTTATGACAGCTCAGATTTCAAATAAACTCTATGACAAAACACTTAATTGATAAGGCACAAAAACAGATAACAGAAACAGGCCTCTGATAGACAACGACTCAAGTAGATTTATCAACAAGATGTCTGTAGCCTGTTATTTCCCCATGATGGATCATTTTAGAGTGGGCCAGCAGTTACCACCCCCATCTGGATGTTTACCTAGCTTAATTAATATGAAACCTATGATGTTACATGGAGTCAATAAAAGATATAGCCTCGACATCATACAGGCCTCATTAATGTAGACCTAATGTTTATAGAACAGCCTGATCTCGGAGAGAATTATCATAAGGCATCAGTGTAGGTGTGATAGGCAGAGCTTACAGCTGAACATCTACCTGTATAAACACTGCCACTTTCTAGGTCTTTTTGTAATTTGCAAAGGAGCGCCATCTGTGGTTCCACTCAAAATTTCCTGGAGCAGTAGCTGTTTTGGTTGTCTCACCGAAACGCTCGTATTTCCAACATACCGTTGCTAAGAACTTCATTTCCCAGGAGGCATTGCAAACTGTCATAGAACCGTAGTCTCTCCAGGCCAGACATTCAGACCAGGGGGAGACGCAGGGAAACATAGATCATTTCGTCTCTTTTATTTAAGAACTATTCAACTCATTAGAGGTGTAGTCGAAACTCGAACAGAGATCGGATAGGAAAACCCTAAATCCCCCGCCCCGCCACCCTTGCAATAGATATGAGCGGCAGCGGGAGGCCCAGGACAAGCTCTTTTGCTGAGCCTCAAGGCGCTCCCGGAGCCGCTTCATCATCCGCTGGATCAGCCGCTGTCGTGGGGAGCAACACAGGAAAGTCCGGGGTCTCACAGGCCTCGGGGACATCTTCGTCTGGGTGCGGAAATTTAAAGCTGGCCAGTGAGTATTTCACCCATTATCAGTTATTGAACTACAGATGACTAAATGAAATCCCGTCTGATTGACTGATAAATTAGTCAGTGTGCGTTTGCGTAGTTTGTAGGCGGACGGTAGCTTGCTAGCCATGATAAATATGATTAACATGATCATTTCTCATAAGAGGTAGCCAGCTGGGTTGCTATGGTTGGATAGTTGAACCTGGATAACTTAGTAATACGGCCACCTTACATATTGATGAAGCCAGTGGCAACAAATAAGGTTAGGGTTAATTTGTCTGGTTAGCGTTAACTCACCTCAACAACAAGTATCACATTTTTGGTAGCTAGATACCAAGATGTGTGCTAGCTAGCAAAATAACTTCCAACTTACTAGCTAACCTTAGCTGGCTAACATTGCCGTATTTTACCCACTTGGACGCATCATAAACTCAGAAACATTAGCTGCTTTAGACAGTTGGATGTATATCAAGACACGACATTGTGCATATTTTAAATGCATAGAAAATGTTAAGGCACGAGTTCGTGGTCGATATCTAGTTGCTAGGCAAAAAATAAGTAAGCTAGTTAACGCAGTAACGTTGCATCTGAAGTAACTCCACTAACTAACGTTAAACCAAGTAACGCAACAGACCATATAACGTTAGCTAATATCACGCAAGTATAGTTATGTATTAGGTAATCATGCTTAGAGAGGTGTTATGGCACTTGAGGTCAGTCATTGCAGCAGATCAACTTCTTAATCAGCTATAATGCATTCGGAATGCATTGGTAATGTGAGAGTTAATAGTACGATTTTATTTAGACACAAAGCTTACTCGCCAGCAGTGGTGGAGTCTTTTACTAGGTTAGCTTAGTATAGTACAGTGGCTAACGTTAGCTGGCTACCCAGTAAAAACACCACTTTCACTCGGGTAAAGCATGTTATTGCACTGACAAGTAGGTGTTTGGTTTGTGAAAATACTAAGATCATTGATTTAGGTGCTACTTCGTACAGCAGGCCAACGTGATCCTGGTAAAATGCCTTTGGCTCAGGGGGCTCTGTCACTCTGTCCCCAGGTGTGCCCTTTGGAACCCCTCAAAACCTTTTAGAATAATTGATACAGTTGCAAGAGGACTCGCACAGACTGTAGGTCCATTAGACCATTTAAGGATGCCAAATCAGGCAGCGACTCGATTGCCCTTGAATACACTGGATCTTTCTAGAAGTGTGTTTTGAAACTGTAGGTAATTATTTCCAAAAGATCCTGGCCACGCTGTGATGGTACAGTACTTCTAGTTGAATGTTTCACGTTAGCTTCAACACATGATTCATCAAGGTGTGGCCTACCGTAATGGCCTGTTTTGTATACATTTTTGAGAGGAAAAACACAAGCGAAAGGTGGGGAAATAACTACCCACTTAACAAAAAGCAGTTTACATTCTTTTTTTTGGTATTTGAGCTTTTGAGAAGTGATATGAAAGGTTGAGGAGAACCAGAAATTGGCCTCCGCAAGCATTTAAGAGCAAACAGTTGGTAGTCCTTTATATACTTCTGAATGAATTCAGTCTTGCAATCAATTCACTCAATTCTACCTGTGTGCTATAAATGGAAATACTATTTTTGTTATGATTAGGCTAGATTTTTACATTTCCAGCATGTGTTTTCCAGTCTGCCCTTCAGCATTCAAAATATTCATATTCACATCTTTGCAGCACAGGGCTGGTAGCACGTGTGTTTTGATGTTGGTTGGGTGCACTCATCTGCGGATGGTCTCATGTTACATGTTCCTACCCAATATCAGGCCCTCTCCCCGTCCGTGCCAGCCTGCGTGGATGAGGCTGGGGTCATTGACAGGGCAGCCTGATCAAGTCCCTTATGTCTCAAACTTCCTGTCTTATACCTCACTGCTCACCCTTTTTTCCTTCTCTCTTTTTTTTTTACCTGTTAGTGACGGGTGGCATCAGGTTACCATTGCCCCTATATAGATACAGATCTTTTGCAGGATGGGATAACGTAACACGGCATAGTGCACCGAGGGTCAGTGGTTGGGTAGGCTACTGTGAGGTGATTCGCTGTGGCCAAAGAGGAAAGCAACAGGAAAGATGTGTGTACGGGCACGGCTCACTGTTGCCATGACAAACAAAAACACGATGCATCATTGCATTGATACTCATTTCTTACGTTGAATTTATACATTTATATGTTCATACCTATGGCACAGAAAATTCAAATGAAAAATGTAATATGAAAAACAATGGCATAAATAATGGCACACGAAACGTTATTAATGGTGTGTGTGCGCACGTGTTACATCAAATGAAATGAGTTGAATTAAATTGACTTCAGTGCTAGGCTACCCTATTTAAACATAGCCCTGTATCTGCACCAAGAGCAGAGCTGGACATTTTTACAAAGGTGTTTGTTCAGAAAGTGTCTGCAGTGCCAGCTTTCTGGTCGATCAAGGTACAGTGGTAGTCAGTTTCACCTCGGGATAGTCAATGGAGCATTGCAATACTGCTTTTTTTTATTGTGGTTCATTTCAGTGTCTTTGGAGCACATTTTTTCTCCCAGTGTAAGACTGTGACATTGTGATATCCTTCTGGTCCTTAACAAGCAGAAGACTCTCCGCTGTCAAGCCAGTGACAAGCTCATCCTGTTCTGGTCAGAGTCAATCCAGCCATGATTGTGCGATTCTGATATGTGTGTGTGTGTGTGTGTGTGTGTAGGGGACAGTGGAAAAGTGACGACGGTGGTGGCCACCCCTGGGCAAGGCCCAGACCGCCCTCAGGAAGTGTCCTACACAGACATTAAGGTGATTGGGAATGGCTCCTTCGGAGTGGTCTACCAGGCGCGCCTCGTCGACAGCCAGGAGTTGGTGGCCATCAAAAAGGTGCTGCAGGACAAACGCTTCAAGGCAAGTTCTGACACACACACACACACACACATTCATTCTCTCTCTTTCTTTCTCTCACTCTCTCTCCAGCCGTCTTTCTCTCTCTCTTGCTCTCGCTTTCTCTGTTGGAACTGTCTGTATCCAGACTCAAAGATGTTATCCATATAGATATACACAGTTATAAAGTCAGACATTTATACACGGAGTGTATTGCTTACTCATCACACCCACAGACACACTTTTAACACTCAGTGACACTAATCCTAAAAGTATAAATTGACTGTCAGAGCTGCAGGGTGCTGCGGGCCTTTCAATAACGTCGGGGTAGTGAAATCACACTTGGTTTATGGACCCCTGGAATTTCCCATCCTAGCCAGCCTTTAATTCACAACTTTTTACCAGCATTGTAAACAGTGCACTACATTGATCACACAGTGTTTGTCTGTCTTTGTGTCTCAAAGCAACAGAACCCCACAGGCAGTGCTAGTCCAAATTCTTCAGCGTGGCAGTAAGCGTTTGAATAATTTCTCGTGTTTGTTTGTGTGTGTGTTTATGTGTGTAGAATCGGGAGCTTCAGATCATGAGGAAGCTGGACCACTGCAACATCGTGAGGCTCCGTTACTTCTTCTACTCCAGCGGAGAGAAGGTCAGTCTCTATGTCTGTGAAGTTCAATCTTCTAATGTCCCATCTGTCCAAGCTGAAACACATTACCGCTGTGTGATATTATGTTGATGACTTACAACCTGTTAGTAGTTTCAAGTATTCATGTGTTTAGGTGACTTTTATTCAAAGTGACAAACATTTAGTAATACTTGGTTAAGAGACAATCAACAACCAAACGAAAACAAAGAAATGAGGCAGATAGGGGATGCTAGCCTCTTCTGCCTTTGAATTTTAGTGCAACTCAGTCCCAGAACATCAAGTTGTTTCGCCTCCTAAAACATACTTCCCCCTTTTCACAAAGAGCTGCATGTGCGTCCATCCCTGTGAGACCGTCCAGCTGCAAACATGTTCTTTTCAGGGATGCTGGGAAATTACCTTCCCATATGCACGCTGGAGAGACTCCGAATTGATTACCTTCCAAGAGTGGGGTTGAGGTTGGGGGGGGGGCAGAGACAGAAGTGAAGGTCCCTTGTAGCTAATGAACGAGCAGCAGAGAGAAATCGATGGTAAATCGTGAGGATTTGGCAACAGCAAGACGGGTCTGACTGAAGCATACCATTGTGACAACTGCTTTTCCCTCTTCCAAGGCATTTAGCCTGTTCCACTTGACACAAACCCAATAAGCAGAGGCGTGTAAACGTCTTGAATAAACACGGTGTATTAAATAGATTAGAAACTGTTTAACAATCATTATTGTACGATTTTTCTTATGGAAATTATAAAATACATTCTTGCAGCTCAACTGTGGTTGCACAGGTGCTGTTAGTGCTAGTGTGATGGGTCCAGTACAGATACAAACATACAGATAAACCTAAAATCCCCATGCACAGCTTTTCTTAGGATTCAGGTATCAAGCCAGAAATGATGATAATCACAGCACACTGGTAATAGTCCTTTAGCTGATTGTTATTTTTATTTGTGTGGACGATACATACTCTTTTGTACAGATAAAATGTGTCTGCATTGTGCTCTAGGTTGGTCTGGATAAAAGCACCCACCTCATTTTTAAAAAAAGGTTAAAATAATGTATGTTTTTTTACTGAACTTGAGTCTCTGTCTGTGTGCTGTTCACAGAAGGATGAGGTCTATCTGAACCTGGTGCTGGACTATGTGCCAGAGACGGTGTACAGAGTGGCGCGACACTTCAACAAAGCCAAGACCATCATTCCCATCATCTACGTCAAGGTAACCACCAGACCAGCCAGTCAGGGCCAGTATTACTGAACAGCCTTATCGGCTCCTGTGTGTGGGGAAAAAAAAAAAAGACCCGAGGACAGTTTATTTTTAGAGAACTGAGTGAGCTTTGACTCACTTGGTCTTTTCATGTCACTCACTTGTTCATTTTCATGTCCCTTTTTCTTTCTCTTTCTCTTTCTGCACTGTGCTCCATCTCTTACCCCTCTTTTACGTGCCTCTCCTCTTGTATTTTGTTATTTTTCGCTCTCCCCCTCCTCTGTCTCTCTCTCTCTTTTTTTCTCCTCTGTCTCAGGTGTATATGTATCAGCTGTTCCGCAGTTTGGCGTACATCCATTCCCAGGGCGTGTGCCACAGAGACATCAAGCCCCAGAACCTTCTGGTGGACCCTGAGACTGCTGTCCTGAAGCTGTGCGATTTCGGGAGGTGAGCCAGGACCAATGTTTAGATCCCTTGCCACACAAGGGTAGTTGAGCGGGCGGTGGGTATTCAACATACGTGGTTTAGTGACAAACCTGAGTTAGTCAACCTAGAGTAAGCAGTAAAACTTAAAATAGAAAAAAGCTACGGCTTTGTTCTCCTAGCCAAAAGAGAGCAATAAGACTCTTATATCTGGAGGCTTAACCGTTACTTTGGCACTAAACCATACACTTCAATCAGGGCGCAGATGACTCATGACCATGGTGTTGTCACTACTCAGCTGTTTTGTTTTGATTTGTGTGTTAAACCAATTAGCAGCAGTGATAGGTGTTTTTTATGTGGAAGCTAAAAGGTCATTCAGTAAAAATTCTGACGTTGTTTCGACCAGTAGTGACACATCATGAAACCCTTTCGCAAGAAAAACACTAGAACACTTCACAGTTCACCTTTGACACGCTGCAATGTGTGAACAACATTCTCTATTTGCAGTATCCATTCAGTGCATCGACTTGTGGGTTTAATGTGCGAACGGAGCTGACAGACAATGCTCGGTTTATTTTAAGTGCAGAAATGGGGACCTACAGCGTGTGTAGATAAGTGGTGCATGACTCACTGTTCTCCGCTAATGACAGCTCTGATGACGTGAACTTATTATGAGGCTCCACCGCGGCATCCAATCATAGTGCCCCATACTGAAAACATTAAGTGGGTTGCTTCTGTCTGGCCTTGCTATAAAGTACAGGATTAACATCCCATTTATGGTTTAACCACATGAGTTTATATTAAAAAAATATGACTTTGTCTGGCCAAGAAAAAGCAGCATTTTCATTATCACATTAAAAAAAAAAAAACCATCTTTTGCAGTGGTAAACAATGTGACAGTTGGATCCATTTAGATTATTTTGTTATTTTTCCTCTGTGCAACGGGCATCCTGTGAGTTTGCACCAGGATATTCTCACTCAGGCACTCTCATAGCAAGACCACAGAGTGGCAGGTAGCAATTTTATAATGTGACGCTTGACAGTTATAAGAGTGGGGAAATGGTGCAAATGGAACAAAACTGAACTTACTTGAACTATAATGTAACATGAAGACAGGCAAGTTTGCAAATTAGTTTTCAGAAATAGTCTCACTTACCTTGACAGCAGAGTGACCTTATTTATTTTCTGGACACTCGATGCCCAAACCTCATTTTTTTTAAAATATTTTAAAAAAGTAATAGGCTCTAGTTACCTGTTGGTGGTGACCTTGAGCATAGCACCTCGAGTATGTATTCCTTGATGACACTTGATGCCGAAAAATATCTAATTATTAAAACAAAAACCCCACAGAAAAGCAGGCAAGTGCCGATTACCTGTGGCTAGGGGCCTCCGACCCTTAACCGAATCACGGCCCAGTGTGGAGTATCCCTTACCGACCCCACTCTCCCCTCGTGTCATATTGCCCTCCCAAGCTGCACCTGTTTTTCCTTAATGGGGCTAGTTTAGAGGGCCTGCATGTTTAATGGGGTTGTGCGGGGCCGCGCTTTGCTGTGGCTTCAGTGACACTCGGTCACATCGTGTGCCACCGGTCTTGCTCCTGCTCCCTCCCACTGGTCCCCACACAGGCCAATCGGCTGCCTGTGCACCCATTGGACCCTAAAGGCCAATTCACAGACAATGCGGCAAGTTTTGCTCAACAAAAAAAATGTAAGCTATTAACAGATGTTGCACTGTAAGAGGCTTTCATAGTATGTGCCTGCGACAAAGTAATATGTAACATTTTATATTCTCTGTGACAAGTGTCGACAAAATATGATATAAAAGAGACCAATTTTTTTGTCTGCTTAAGTGTGTGGCGCATATCAAAAAAATTGAATCGGCACAAATGTCTATACTCTGAATAAGTATGTAAGTGTTCATACAAGTTGATTCTATTCTGTTGTTTTTTTTAAAATCACTGCTGCTGTTGGACTATAAAAGCTTCCAGCACATTGACATCTGTTGACAGATTAAATTTTTTATATTTTTAATGTTTGTATGTTTTGTGAAGCGGCACTTGTCGTTGTGTCTATGCATTAGCCTTAAAGCTCAGGCAGTGTCCCATCACTTATGGTCACGCAGAAAGACCCCACACTGTGCTATGTGCTGATTTCCGCTGGTGCATAGCGAACGGCAATTTACAGACTAGACCACAAGTGTCACTAGACAAAACATGATGTAAAGGAGACACAAATTCCGTTATGCTGTTACGGTGTCACAGAGCTTGTCACGCACATCAAAACATTTCAAGCGGCAGCGCAGATGTTGTCAGATACACAAATGAAATAGCAACTCAGAGTTTGTATAAGTCGGCATAGAGGCCACATGTGGTGGTTTATGGATTCTCTTATGCCTTTTGTGTCGCTGCCACTGGAGTATGAAAGCCTCTAGCTTTTTGACATCTGTCGACAAACCTTTTTTTTTTTTTTTTTGTCAAGCGATGCTTGTTGCCTGGACTATAAATTAGCCTCTTTGCTCATGGTTATGCATAGATGGAGCCCTTACTCCAACTCTGCTGTGTGGTGGTGAGCTGAATGTTGCGTCCTCCTGGTCAGCCTCTACTGATGTGGTTGGGATGAGAAGCCTCTCTGGACGGTCAGTGCTGCCAGCTGGCAACTAGTGGCAGCGATGGGAGGCCTGCTGGACTCATCCAATCACAATACATAATCAGATTACTGCTTTTTGCTTTTGGAACTGGTCTCACTGGTGATTACTGTTATGTTCTCGTCTGGAAACTCTTGTTCTATTTTTTTGTTAACATACTGATCATTTTTAAAATATTTTGTTTTTTGACCCTCTCAAACAGCCTCTGCTGCTTATGGTCTCCATATTTTTTCAGTAAGAATTAATTGTTGTACTGGGTTGTCCCTTGTTTTTATGTCCTGTAATGTCTTTCATTAGGACACTTCAGTTTTATGCATTACAGTCTTTTCAGCCGTTTAGTGTTTTGGGACCTTTTCAGTTTGTGTCACAGGGTGGTCAAGACGCTACATGCTGGATTTATTAGTTGGTGATCATATCAAAGGACAAACAAACTAATCAGTTCTTCAATAAACATCTAAATGCCGTAAAACTATTAGCTGAGCCTCCCCACCCTACCCCCTGCTTCATGAGATAAAGATGGAGGGGGTGGGAAACATTGCAGACATGTTTAGCTTATTTTGGTGATCATATCAAAGCACAGACAAACTAATCGGTTTTCCATTAAACTATTGAAAAACTATTTATGGCATTTAGATGTCGCCCCCCCAATCTTGATGAGATAAAGATGGAGGGCATGAGAAACACTGCAGACATGTTTAGCTTATTTTACAGGTTTGTCAAGTCACAGGAGGGGGGGGGACGCTGCAAACATGTTGAGCGTCCACTCTTAACGTCCGTTCTCTCTATCTCTCTGGACGTCTGTACTCTTAACATCTCTTCTCTTCTCCTCTCTTCTCCTCTCCTCAGTGCCAAGCAGCTGGTCCGCGGTGAGCCCAACGTCTCGTACATCTGCTCGCGGTACTACCGCGCCCCCGAGCTCATCTTCGGCGCCACCGACTACACGTCCAACATCGACATCTGGTCGGCGGGCTGCGTGCTGGCCGAGCTGCTCCTGGGTCAGCCCATCTTCCCCGGGGACAGCGGAGTGGACCAGCTGGTGGAGATCATCAAGGTGCCGCCACTGCCCCTCAGTCATTTTCCCCCTCCTTCATTATGATGGGAGCCTAACCCTGCTTATACGCAAACACACACACACACACATGCGTCTGTCCACACACTCAAATTCCTTATCCTTGCATACACTCTCTCTCTCTCTCTCTCTCTCTCTCACACACACACACACACACACACACACACACACACACACTCTCATTCCCTATCCTTGCATTCTTTCTTTCTTTTTTCTCTTCCTCTCATTCTCTCCCTCTCTCTCACATACACACACACTCACGCACTCACATTCCTTATCCTTGCATACACTTTGTCTGTCTCTGTCTCTCCCTCTCTCTCCCTCTCTTGCTGTCTCTCTCTCGCTGTCTCACTCTCACTCACACACGCCTCCCCTACAGCAAACTATGTCTGGGATTTCCTGCTTTTTTTCTGTTATAAAGCATTAGTGAATTGGCAAAAACGTTTTTATTTCTCTACTGGAGTTTGCTGTGCTAGTAGAAGTGATTCTCTTGTCTCACACAACTCTCCTGAGCAAGGAGTAAGGCCACCAGCCAATGTTTACCTGTGGTAAAACACTGTGTCACAATTACAAACACAATAGAATAAAATACAACTTTATTTTCCACCAAGTACCACATCCATTATGAACACTGTTAAGTACTTTTGTTTGTTATTTTGTAAGCAGCACCTTGCTGCTATTTTTCAAAGACACCCCACTTTCCATTTGTGGAATGTATTGTACTTTTTTCAAAATGATCTATTTTTTGTTTGTTGTTTTTCTTTGTTTTCTCCTAAATTTTGCTATTTGGAACAGTTTAGTTCCAGCCCTGGAGACATATGATTTTTAAGGGTGTTTGTTCCATTTGTGTGGCTCCAGTCCTGCAGTAGTAGTAGGAGGAGGAGACGGACTCCTTTTCTGATTAAATGTCAGATTGACTCAGTGTCCCCTCCGTCTGGTCGATTTTGCCACCGTCTACTTCACCCAGTGTAGTGTGTGTGTGTGTGTATATATATCTTATATATATCTATATATATACACTATATGGCCAAAAGTATTTAGCCACCTGCCTTGACTCGCATATGAACTATAGTGCCATCCCATTCCTAACCCATAGGGTCCAATATGATGCAGGACCACTTTTTGCAGCTATTACAACTTCAACTCTTCTCTGAAGGCTGTCCACGTGGTTGGGCAGAGTCTTTATAGGAATTTTGACCATTTTTCCAAATGCTCATTGGTGAGGTAAAACACTAATATTGGTTGAGAGGGACTGGTTCTTAATCCTCGCTCTAATTCATCCCAAAGGTATTTTGTCATGTTCAGTTAAGGACTCTGTGTTGCCCAGTCAAGTTCATTCATATCAGACTGTCTCATCCATTTCTTTATGGGCCTTATTTAGTGCGCTGGCGCACATGCATGTTGAAAGAGGAAGAGGGCCATTCCAAAGGTTGAGAGCATGGAATAATCCAAAATGTTCTGGCTTTGACTGCTTTAGGATACCAAAGCATTTTGAACAATCCCATGTTCCCAACCTTATGGGAACAGTTTAGAAAGGGACTCTTCCTCTTCCAACACGAGTGTGCACCAGTGCCCAAGAAAAGGTCCATAAAGAAATGGATAACAGAGTCTGGTGTGAATGAACTTGACTGGGCTACACAGTGTCCTTAATTGAACTCGACAAAACACCTTTGGGATGAATTAGAGCAGGGATTAAGAACCAGTCGCACTCAACCAACATCAGTGT
The DNA here is from genome assembly GCA_030347295.1 of Setipinna tenuifilis. Taxonomy (NCBI): domain Eukaryota; kingdom Metazoa; phylum Chordata; class Actinopteri; order Clupeiformes; family Engraulidae; genus Setipinna; species Setipinna tenuifilis. Next base: position 16,001,147 of record CM059283.1, read on the forward strand.
TTGACCTCACCAATGCACATTTAGAAAAATGGTCAAAATTCCTAAATACACACTCCCCAACTTCGTGGACTGCCTTCACAGAAGAGTTGAAGTTGTAATGGCTGCAAAAAGTGGTCCTGCATCATATTGAACCCTATGGGTTAGGAATGGGATGGCACTATAGTTCATATGTGAGTCAAGGCAGGTGGCTAAATACTTTTGACCATATAGTGTATATATATATATATATCTTGGTGTGCTTTCAACATGCACGAGCCGGCGTGTACGATATTTCAAACCGTCGTTTCAAATACAATGTTACTGTCTGGTAGCCCAGGCCTGTTATAAATGGTGTCCATGTCGGTATGAGACACACCCACGCTCTGGAACGTTTGGCGAGCTCCCAGAATTCCCTCCTCTCTCTCTCTCTCTCTCTCTCAGTCCTCATCTTTGAGGAATGGCGAAGCATCTAGAGGAAGTGCCGAGTCAGACTGTTGCGTTTTAGCTCATCAGTCAAACTAATGAGGCCTAATTGAGCGATGAGGAGCGATGGCGGTAACCGGTGCCTTAAACCGCTTTTTGAAAGCGAAAGCGATGCGTCAGTCAGCCCTGATGGTATGGCAACGCAAACGCGGTGCGGCGCTGGCGCTGGCTGTGTCCGACTTCATTCGGCGGCGATCCTCTCACATGTGTAATTCAATTACGCGTTGGCCGTAATGAGTCTGATGGGGGCTAATTGCACAGGACTGGCAGGGGTAAGAGTGTGTGTGTCTGTGTGTGGTTGGGAGGGGGGAAGTAGAGTGTGTGTGTCTGTGTGTGTGGTCGGGAGGGGGGAGTAGATTATGTGTGTGTGTGTGTGTGTGTGTGTGTGTGTGTGTGTGTGTGTGTGGTTGTGAGGGGGGAGTAGAGTGAGTGTGAGTGTGAGTGTGTGTGTGTGTGTGTGTGTGTGTGTGTGTGTGTGTGTGGGGGGCAGGGTAGGAGGCGGGGATTGATGCCTGACGCCATCCACTGAAGATCCTCATGACACGAGTGAGAGAACTCAATCTGGATATGTTTCAGATCATGCACTTGACCTTCAATCAACCTGTCATATTTCTGGCAGATCTTAGGGGGGTTGCGGTGCTAATCACGGTGTAATTAAATCTGACTCACTACCTGTCTAGGACATCCTTTACGTTATCAAGTATTAACATCTTAATATGACATTAAACAGTGGTTACACAGCAGCAGCCAAAGATTTAATGAAATGGTTAATCAGGCCCACTCATTAAATTAAAGCGTGATACGATTTTTTTTTCCCCCATTTTCTTTTTTTTTTAAGGACGTGTCCTTGGAAGATATAGGAAGGATGCATACTTCAGTAATGCATCTTTCATATGTTTCCAAGATGGGGATTGTCAGTTTGTGACATCCACTTGAGCACATCAATTTTGTGCTCACACCTCTCTTGTGTGTATAAATAATGGATGGGGTAAGAGAGAGCTATGTGGTGCCATGGGGGGACCCTAGTCGCGGGTTGTCAGTCAGTCAGTCAGTCAGTCAGAGCCAAAGATGACAAGCAGAAGCAACCAAGAGCAGCAGGGCTGATTGTGATATCCTTTGAGTAGCTTCCCTTCAAGAAAGGGACATCACCACAAGTCATGACACTCTCCATCTGGGCCAGATTAGCGAACATCTCCCAAGAACATCATTAATTGGCTGTGATGGCTGTCACTCACAGTTCATGATCCATTATTTCTGTCACATTCAAGGATTTGGTACTCTCAAGGTTGACTGTATTGTAAAATCTTGCACTGACTTGTCAAGGTACTTTCACGTCCAATCATTGCATTCAGTTGGCAGTTGTGTGGTTTGAATCAAATTTCTATTGGTGGATTAGCAGCTGAAGGTTGTGGCTGTAAAAAACTGTTTTAAAACAAATGCTGAACATCGGATTTTGTGTTTGTGTGTATGTGTGTGTGTGTGTGTGTGTGTGTGTGTGTGTGTGTGTGTGTGTCTTTGTGTTTTCTGCACAGGTGCTTGGGACTCCGACAAGGGAACAGATAAGAGAGATGAACCCCAATTACACGGAGTTCAAATTCCCCCAGATAAAAGCACACCCCTGGACAAAGGTGAGAAGAAGGAAATGTGCTTCGCTTCTCAAAATGTTTAAGCAGGAAATGTATCTCCAGAACCAAGTGATTTTGTTTCAGGATCAGCTGTAGATCAGGGGGTCATTGCATCAGATGATGTTTATCCAGGGTCAGTGTTTTTGCAGTAATTGTTTATCTCATCGAAATGTGTCTTCTCTCTGTTCGTAAATCTCTTTTCCAACTGTCTCTTGGATTTCACTGGCAGGCCATTTTTAACTCAAAAGTTCCCTAGCAATTTTGTCCAAGTGTAATTATCTTTTTGCCATGGGTGGTAATTTACTCTCATTTTAGATCAGTGTCCAAAAAACCTAGTGTGGTTTTTTTTTCTTCTTCTTCCTGCTCTTTGTCTCTCTCTCTCTTTCCTTCTGTCTTCTCTCTATCTTTATTTCTTGTTAATAATTTTTTCGCAGTGTACTCAGAAGTTCCCTTTCGGTTGGTTAAGTAAATAATTGACATTCCCAGCAGTCATCCCAAGAAATGAGCATTAGGTCCAGAGGGGAAATGGGCTGTGCCTGAACTCCTGCCTGGCCTATTAGACCCAAACTAATGATTTCATAATGAACTGCCTCTCTCACTTTGCTCTTCCTCTCCTCATCTCCCCGGCCCCTCCCCATTCTTCATTGTGCCCCCCCACTTCCTCCCCTCTGTCTGTCTCTCTCTCTTCCGCTCTGTCTCTCTCTGTCTGTCTGTCTCTCTCTCTCTCTCTCTCTGTCTGTCTGTCTCTCTCTCTCTCTGTCTGTCTCTCTCTCTCTCTGTCTGTCTGTCTCCCGGCCTCTCTCTCTGTCTCTCCCTCTTCCTGCCTGTCTCTCTCTCTGTGTCTGTCTGTCTCTCGGTCTGTCTGTCTCTCTCTCTCTCTCTCTCTCTCTCTCTTTCCCCCATCATTGCCTCTTGTTTAACCATCTCTCCCTTTTACATTCTTTATCATCCCCCCTTTTCTTCTCCTTTAATTACCCTCCCTTTCTCTTTTTTTCTACTTTTGTGTCATTTTCCCTTCTGCATCTCCTCATCCTGCTAATCTACCTCTTTCCTGCTCCCTTTCCCTCTCTTCATCCCTCCCCTCCTTCTTGTCTCTCTCTCTCTCTCTCTCATTCTCCCATTCCCCCTCTGCCTCCATCCGTCCCCTCGTTCGTCTCTCTCTCAATTTCCCTTTTCTCCCTCTCTCCATCCCTCCCCTCCTTCGTGTGTCTCTCTCATTCTCCCTTTCCCTCTCTCTCCATGCCTCCCCCTTCTTCTCTCTCTCATTCTCCCTTTCCTTCTCTCTCTCTATCCCTCCCCTCCTTCTTGTCTCTCTCTCTCTCATTCTCCCTTTCCCCCTCTCTCCACCCCCACTGTTCGTCTCTCTCTATCTCTCTCATTCTTCCTTTCCCCCTCTCTCCACCCCCCCTTCTCTCCTTCTCCCTATTCCTCCTCTCTCCATCCCTCCCCTGGTGTGTGTCTCAGGTCTTCAAGCCGCGTACCCCGCCTGAGGCCATCTCCCTGTGCAGCCGTCTGCTGGAGTACACGCCCATGACGCGCCTCTCTCCGCTGGAGGCCTGCGCCCACGCCTTCTTCGACGAGCTGCGCCAGCCGGGAGCCGGCCTGCCCAACGGCCGCGCCCTCCCCCAGCTCTTCAACTTCACCTCCGCCGGTGAGGCCCTCTCCAGGGCGCCGCCGCTCCTCCTCCTCCTCCTCCTCCTCCTCCTCCTCCTCTCCTCCTCCTCCTCCCCCTCCCCCTCCCCAACACATGTCAGAACACATGCTTATACTGCTACAGCTGATGCTCTGCTGCTTTTACACATACAAATGCTGCCTGCACTCCCACTAACATAATATCTGTCAAACTGGGGTACAAGTACCTCCAAGGGGGTACAAAATAAATCTGTGAAGGGGGGGTTCTTTGCGATCAACAGCATGAGGTTATCATTCAGGTACAGACATCAATGAAAAAGGATCTTATAAGTAATCTACCCCCATTACAGTCATACTCTCTGATATATACCACCACATAATATTTGTTCAGATTTTGTTTATGCAGCAGTTATTATGCAAAAATATACATTCTTAGCAAGCTGTCTGTAATGCAGAGAGTACTGGGTAGAACATAGTGTCTTGGGGGGTACACGGCAGTTAAAAGTTTGGGAAGCGCTGCCCTAACACATGCTCAAACTTCCACTGCCAGTACTCTGCTGCTGTAATACATACAGATGCTGTCTGCCCTCACACTCAGGCTTAATGTTCCCCTGCCAGTACTCTGCTGCTTTACACATATACCAATGCTTTATTTTTGGTCCCCAAGCCAAAGACACTAAAATCCAAATCCAGACAGCTCTGCAAAGAGTTGGTGGCAAGGTAGCATATATGCATCAGTGTGGATGCTCTTTAGGCATACACATGCTGGCTACAGCCCCTGTATACATGCTTAAAGTTCCACAGACCATACGCTGCTGCTTTTACAAATGCTTTATTGTGACTCCTCAAGCCAAAGCAGTGAGACGAAATCCAAATACTCTGCAAAGAGTCAGTGGTTACAAGTTTACATGGCTTACGTGCCTCACATCTACCAAGTGCATGAATGATAATGTGACCACCACTGAAAGATAAACACAAGTTTTATATTTATTAGCTTCCTGTGATAGATGTGGGATAGCAAAAATTGTAAAAGTCGCTGGCCCACACAAGACACATGCAGATATAGAGACATATTTCACACACACACACACACACACACACACACACACACACACACACATTTAGATACATTTCCAATACACACACACTTGCACACATACATGCACGCATGCATACTCCCTGATGTGCAAATATGCAAGGCCAGACTTCCTGAGCAGGCTGGAACACCTGCCATTATGACAACACTTCCTCCTGGCACGCGTGTGTGTGTTGGGCACCTGCATCCTTATATGAGCTTGCAGGCGCTTAGTGTTGCTCACTTCCCCCTGCTTTTTCATCATAGAAACTGTGTGATGTTTACTGATATGCTATCTTTCGTCACACACACACACACACACACACACACACACACACACACACACAAACAGCTCATCAGCCTTTAAAGTATGTTTGTACTCTTAAGAACAAGACCAGACAAACATTTGTGCACAGTGGAAGACTTGCACTTTGCGTTCCACACACTCAACTAATGTGCCAGACCTGTAATTTGCCCATTTGCCACCCCTTGCCACCCTGAAGGCTCTTATTAACTCTTCTCTCTTTTCTCTCTCTATTTCTCTTCCTCTCCCTTTCCCTTTCCCTCCATCTTCTTCTTCTCTCTCTCTCTCTCTCCCTCTCTCCCTCCCTCTCGCTCTTTTCCTTTCTCTCCATCTTCTCTTCTCTCTCTCTCCCCCTCCAGAGTTGAACATCCAGCCACAGCTGAACTCCACCCTCATTCCTCCTCACGCTCGTGCACAGACCTCCGCCAGCTCACACGGTATTGATCCCTCTTCCTGTGACACCCCACGTCCCACTTCCTGCTTGCTGTAGTTTTTAGAGAAGGTTCACTAATGATGTGGAAGATGTCATGGAGATGTAATTGAAAAGGCAATGCACAGAGATTGTAGAGATTTAATAAGAAACTTGTCTCTGTGTACTATGTTGTTTTGTTTTTTTTGTTAATGTGCTACTATCGCTCTTTTTTTACTTTCTCTGTCTCCCCTCGCATCCATTCCCTTTTCTCTATCTCTTTCTCTCACACACACACACACACACACACACACACACACACACACACAAACTCTTATATTCTCCTCTTGCTCTCTCTCTCTCCTTCCCTCCCTCTCTTCCTCCCTCCCTCTCTTCCTCCCTCCCTCTCCCTCTCCCTCTCTCTCTCTCTCTCTCCCTCTCCCTCTCCCTCTCCCTCTCCCTCTCCCTCTCCCTCTCCCTCTCCCTCTCTCTCTCTCTCTCTCTCTCTCTCTCTCTCTCTCTCTCAGACGGACCTGGATCAGACGGTTCTGCTCAGCCCGGTTCAGCCCTCAATAACAGCACCTGAACAATCACTATTCATCACACACACACACACACACTCTCATACACACACACACTCTCATACACACACACACTCTCATACACACACATATCCATAAACGCAGTAGCACATAACCCTACACCTCAACACGCGTAACTGACCCCAAACACACACACACACACACACACCCACACACACACATATAATACAAACATACACACTAGAAAACCGAACCTAAACCATTACCTCAACTTCACTGTCAGAATGAAAAAACAGCACACACCCACACAGGTATCTTCCCAACACAAAAACAAACAAATTCACACACACACACACACACACACACACACACAATGCACAGACATTGCTCCTGATTCTTCATAATTTTGTTTTGCTACAAATAGAAACACATACTCTTAAACACACACACACACACACACACACGTACACACTCGATTATTCTCTTTTGCGTTCAGATGTACATAAAGAGCTCTACATTTCAGTCCCACTGCATGGACAGTTCTCTTCCTGAGGTTCAAATCAGTGGTAGAGCAAGGGACAAAGCAGAGAGCAGAAATTCACCCAGTCAAAGTAAGCTACCTATGTATCATACCCACACACACACACACACACACACACGCATACACATACACACACACACACACACACACACACACATACACACACACACAAACACGCTTTTCAGTCTAAACACTCACACAGACACATAACCACACAGCCATCCTCTTTCCTGTCCATACTCAGTACCCCCTCCACCCCCCACCCCCCCACCCCCAGTCTCTCTTGTTCCAGACAACAGTGGTATCAGTCCTGTAAAATGGGTGTTTGTACACGGACCAAGCAACTCTTCATCACAGCACGAGTCCTCCCATAACACCCATATTCACTCATCTGGGGATTGTTATTAGACCTATGGTCTTGACTATGGCGTATTAGTTGTAAGACCCGTATTCACATCCATGGGGTTGTGTAGGTGTGTTAAATGTACTCATGTATATAGGTGCGTTATAATAGCTGTACTCATGTCCCATGGGAATTTGTACATCACTACTACTCATGACTATGGCGATCGTTATAACACCTGTATTCATGTTTACAAGACAGCAGAACATGCAGTGGCTGGAGGGGCGGGTCCTCTATTTAAAAAGAGTCTGCTTTTATTGAGATTTTTTTTTCTCCTTTTTTTTTATATAAAGCTTAATTTATTTGACTGCACAGACAATGATGTTGGAAATAACAAGAGACTTTCTGCCACCAAAACACCAGGTCAGATGTTTTAGCATCAGGTTAAAAATGAATGGAAAAGCATTTAGGTCCAGGTCCCTCCAATGAATAAAAAAAAAAAAAAAAGAGATAGATGTTCAACAACCAGAGAATGGTGTCACAGTGAGCTTTTCAGAAACAGGGAATACGAAGAAGCTATGGTTTTATATTTTTATTGCATTGTATTTTTTTAAAGGTCTTCTTTCTTGTTTTATGTTTTAATTTTTTTCTCACATTTTCTTTCTGTTTCTTGTAAATCTATTTATTGTTTTCAGTCGGTTTTGAATCTCTATAGGGTTTAAGGGTTAAAAGCGGGAGGGGCCGGGTAGGAAAAAAAAAAAATGTGGTGGGCAAGTTTTTGGAGAAGTATGTCACCATCTCTCCCAAAGGGTTAAGTCTTCTATTTACGTCTTAACGTAACCTCCCTAGGAAGGGGATGCCCTTTTAACCCTTTTAAGAGCTATGCCTGCCACAGTGTACATATCTAATCTGCCATGAAAAAGTATATCAGCGAGAGGAAATGACAAACAGACACTGGTGTAGTTTAGTGCACCATGTTGGTGGAGAGAAAAACAAAGATGGGGAAAGATAGGGAGGAAAATGACTTTGTATGTCCACTTTTTTTTTGTCGTATGGGTTTGGGTTCAGTACAAGATGCATCCACAGTTACAAAGCAGGTTCTGTTGCACAGTGCAGCAGCAGACCATTCAAACAGGGATTTCAGATTTCCGACAGGGTATATCAGTGTGAATGACGGCGAATGCAGAAACTTTATTGTCAAAAGAGAAAAGTCGCGTGTTTCTAAGGCAGGTGCTGGGATTGTGCACTGGCCTAAGGTTCAGATAACATTCTGTTCGTCATGGGGATATGGGAAGTGAGCTGTGATGTTTTCCTCTGGTAAAGTCTGGGTGTTAAATTCCTCCTCTTTATTCCTTTTTAGGCGATATAAGAGACTGGTCGCTAGTAGAGAAGTAGCTGAAGTAGACAAGACTTGCGTGGCCGTCTTTTTTTGTGCATTTTCTTTCCAAATTTGTTTTATTTCATTTTTTCTGCCATGTGCGCAACTCAGCCGCACCTTCCAACATACTAGATAAGATCATTAATGCATCAGTATTGATTCGTAGCAATCCAGCTGCATTTTCTGATATGTACAGTGTAACTTCCCCCTTTGCCTCTCCTGTAGAACAAAAACATTCGCTTATTTTTTTTCTTTCAAAATCCTCTGTTCCTTCTCGGTCCTTTGTCGCACTTGTCTGCCATCTGTGGTGATAATCACTTTTTTTTTGCGATTTAACTTTTCTCGCTTTTTTTTCTTTTTTTAAACTTTGTTTTTTTGTTTTTTGTTCTTTTGTCAGGTGTTCTGTGGAAGTGGTGTGGCTTTGACCAGATTCACTCCAGACACTCGTGTCTGTTTGTAAATATTGTTGTATCTCAAGCCTGTGTTCCAGATGTAAATACCAAACTGTACCACTTTTTTTTTTTTTTCCTTTTTTTTTTTAATTTAGAATGTATCTCAGTCTTCATCTCTCTCTCTTCCTCTCTGCATATGTGGTCTCCTGCTTCATGTTGGGAAGCAACAGAACAGCAATTGCTTTTTTTTATTTATTGTGGTTTTAGATGGTGTTTTTTGTGACAGGCGTGATGTCCAATGACTTTACTTACCTGCTGTGTGTGTGTGTGTGTATGAGTGTGTGGGTGCCTGCATGTGTGCATTTTTAAGCTGTGTACTGTATAGGTTTCTTTGGCTCAGACATCATTTCAAAGTAAGGGAGGCTGTGATATGGGGGGCACATTCAGTTAGTTTAAGCCCAAACTCTGTTGTCAGTGTGTCCCTTCTTTGATGAAGTTCTTCAGACCATTCATGATGGACTTCCAACAAGAAAGGGAAAAAAAAAAATCTGTAAATGAGCTTCAGTTTTGTGACTTTTGGCAGTGGGTCTACTACTGTTGAAAGAACCTTGTGGCTAGTTTCAGCCATTGTGGGTGAGGTGAATGCTGAACTGTAGACACTTGAGCCAATGATGGTGTGACAGGGGTTAGTATCCCCACAAAACACCTAGCATCTCTCTCAAAACCCTTTTCCTCCATCTGTCTTGTTTCTAAGAGTCGGCTGGCTGGATGTTGTCTTGGAAATACTGTTCCCTGTCTGTAACAGATGACTGTAGCTTTCTTTTTTAAATTATTTTCTCATGTGATCGTGTCATGTCTTAAGAACTGATACCAGGGTTTTAGTGCGGTTCAGCTGACTGGAAGAGGAAGAGAGAAAGAAGAGGGGGAGATAACATGCTTGTCAGTCTGATTTGAACTCATTAAATAAAGAGATGAAACTTCAACCTATGTGTGCTGTCTGGTGATTCTAATGGCCCTAGTGGAAGCACTTGTGCGAAGGGCAGCATGTTTAAAAGATGAAAACAGTAAAGTCACCAATGTTCAAGTTTATTCTCGTGTGCAGTGAGAAAATCCGTAGATTTTGGAAACTGCTTTAAGAAAAAAAATGTACTTTAAATAATTTATGATGAGAATCTGTTAAATAGATTTTTTTTATCTAGCAAGAATTTATTCACCAGTAAAAAAAGGGATTCCTCTTGTTAATGTTTTTGAAAAGGATTTATACCTAAAGGGACAATAAGGGGGTGGGGGTGGTAACTTTTTTGTTTGTTTTTTATCAAAGGCAGATTTTATTTTTCAAGGGTTTCACCATGCCTGTAGCTATAACTTGATAAAATGTTCTAGAGCTCGGACTAGGGACCACAACCATAATAAAGACATCTTTTATTATGTCTATGGCTCGGACAGCAACCAGAGACACATTTGAAATCACCGTCGCTTACATATGACGTCGTGTGTATTAACATTACCTATTGGCTCAATCATTGGATGTTGGGTAGAATCTGGCCAATCAAGAAAAGGGATATTGACAAGTAACAACCCGTCGCAGGAAACATTGTGATATCTGTGGCAGTGAAAAGTAAGTAAAACGATAAATTACATTGACAAAGCTGCATCAGTCGTAAGTTGTTCAAACTACTATAACCCTGGTCTGTCGGCGCTCTGTGTCATACCTTTTGCCTTTTTTACGGGAGTCTGCAGCAAGTAACATAGACATTTGACATATCAAGGAGCGGCCATCGTACCATAGAAACCACAATGTCGTTCATTTTGTGGAGACAGCTGGGATAGCAAATCTTGGTGCATCAGATAATCGGTGCTGGGTACGATTGTGTTTCTGTATTAGCGCAGAAATGTTGTACATCTCCTGTAATACAAATTTAACACAAGATATAGCGTCATCGCAATGATTTCGCCTGAGTTTGCAAGTGTTGTTCAATACAGGCCGTCATGATGATAACTTCACGAATATAAAGACTGGGGTAAAATCCTCGCGCCTTACTGTCAAAACCAAATTATTATTCCAATGAAGCGCAGCGAGCCTATCAGACCTGCTCGGAATTAAATTCTTCATGCAGGTTATTATAGAGGTCCACCAGGGGGAGACATAACCTAATTTTCTGCGGAGGGCTGCATGATTCTCAATGTCAGTATTCCAAGTTTCCCCACAGCCTGTATTATAAGCTTTGAGTATCAACCAAAGGCTCCCTGTTCCGCTGTCTTTGGTATCTACCCTCACCACCCTGTTTAGCAGAAAGCGTAATTTCACACTGTGCTACTCAGAAAAGCAGCCTTTTCATGTTCAGGTCAGGCGTTGTCAAGGAACATGCTGGTGGCTATAGCCATCCACGCAGAGATGCTGCCGGGGTATTAAGTGGTGTTGCCTGGAAACAACCTACACATTAACTGCCAACATTTCTCCCCCTAATTTGCTTTAATCAGTTAAGAAAAATCTCCCCTCTAGTGTCTTGTGGCGAGCGCAAGCAGAACTCCGTGCCAACGCTTTTAGAGGATTAAAAACAAAATGGTTTCATCTCCTTGCAAAATCCTCGCTGTGTGCACATTATGTGCCGTTAGGCCACCGGGCTTCATCACCAAAATCTGTCAGTCTCACTGCCTCCAAGCTAAACTTGCTGTCACATGGCTGCCAGTGCCTTTCTCTCCAGTACTGCTTATAACTCTTTCATTGCCGGGGTGTCGGCAGGCTTCCACCAGAGCTGAGGGAATGTTTCCTGTATCCTCTACCCTTCTGAAACAGAGTCGTGATGACTAGAAAATTAAACTGTCTTAAGGTGGGGGCTGCTTTAGAAGTGATGTTAGCTGAGTGAGGTAATGAGTGGAGTTTTAGCTGCTTGCCATCTGCTTGTACAAAAGGCAACCTTGATATGCCTTGTGATTACTTCAGCAGCAATTACCAAGAATACATGGGTTCATTTGCTAGAGAGCACAGGGCGTGTTACGCTTGACATGCCTCCTTATGGCTTTTAGATCAGACTGGAAAAGAAAACAACATTAAGTTCTGAAGCTTATAGAACTGCTTAATCTGTTGGCCTATTCTGTCACACTCAATTTAACAGCACCGCTCTCAGAAGTGTGGCATTATAACAACCTGACACCAGAGGTTGTACATGGACTGAGGGTAAGGCAGGGAGCCCCCACCCTACCCCACCCCATGAAAGAATATGCCTCACGCCCCTCTAGTAATGATGATGTTGCTCATTACAGTCTATCAAGCCCCCCTCATACAGAACCATCCTGGAGTCATCCTGCCTTTACCTTGCCATATGGTGCCCCTGGGGTTTAGGGGAGACACCCAGCCGTTTGCACCCGCTCTCTGTGTGGAGACACAGGTGTATCAAACCATCTCTCATATCCCGTCTGAGTCTGCTGTGAGTCAACCGCTCACAAGCAGCAGCAGCAGCAGCACCTATCGACACAGGAAATGGCATCCGTGCTGCTGCCACTATCTGGATCCTGATTCAATGAGCCGATCTCCAGGTGTTCCCTTCATGGCGGCTGGCATGTCATTGTCATTACGACGTGCTGTGACAGATGAGCATGCCATTGCCGATGGAACACGCAGATAGACATTTACAACCAGACATATACACACACACAGATATAAACAGAGTATAGACACATGCATGAATGTGTAAACATATACACAGATGCATGGTGAGGCACTCAAACAGAGGCGCGCGCAAGCAGTTGAGCATGTGCTCGTGTGATCCGTTCTGCACGGCAGGTCATTGTCTGCTCGCTGCATATGTGCGTGGGGGTGGCGAATGGGTCCTCAGCCAAACTGTTTGTGAATGGCCATCTGTCTGCAGCAGTAGGCTTCTCAGACACACACACCGAGAATCCAATAAAGACAGAGAGAGGATGAGAGAGAGAGAGAGAGAGAGGAGGGGGAATGGGAAAAAAGCGAGGGATTCATGCCGGCTGTTTCACACCCAAGGGCCCTGGATTGCACAGCTAATGCCATTCTAGTTCCAACCCGCTATGCCCGTTCTCTCTCTACTAACCAACATGTGCTTGGTGAATGATTAGAGGCACTTAGCTCACTTCTAAGTAGCTGCCTTGTTTTTTGGTTTGGTTTTGATTGCGCGTGTAAGCGTGCTTCTCTCTAGAGGAGGTGGGCCCTAATTGTTTGGGAAATGATGAGTTTGTGATGCAGCCACTGATGAGGCTGGAGTTGACTAATGTGAGTTTTGGGCACTTTCTGAACAGTTCATTGTTTACATTTTAAGTTAAAATTGGTTAAAGAGAATTAAGTGTAAATAGTTGTTTACACTCTGAGTGTGTATGATGACTCATTAATGGCTTGGATTAAAACGAACAAAAAAAAGCGCAACAGAGAAACTCTGATTAGTAAAAACGTCAGATTTTCTGTGTTTTTTTTTCTATTAAAATGTGGCTTGTCTGTCAAGTAAGCGCTCTTTCGTTTGTTTTATCCAGGTATTAGTAAGTGATGAAGCGGCACCTGCGGTACGGCACCTCCAGGGCATACTCGTATTTTCGTGGCTCATTAACGACTGACTGAAAGTTGTGTTTCTTTTCCACAGTAGGGGGAAGGAAATGGATGAAGACTCTAATGTGTGTTTTTGTAGGCATTTTGTGCACTCTTCACTTTTGCATTTTAAGTTAAAATTGGTTCCAGAGAATGAGGTGTAAATAGTTGTTTACTCTGAGTGTGCATGATGACTCACTGACTGCAGCTGTGTTTTTTTTTTCATAGTAGAGGGATGGAAATGGATGAAGACTCCTCTTCCCTCTACATGTGTCCCTGCTACCAACTCTTCCAGTCTCTGGAGGAGGTGCTCACTCATCAGCTCACCTGCCAGACTGCCAACGGTAGCCCTGATGTCAATTCTGCAGCGCCTCCTGTTGCACAGGAAGAGGTATTGCGCCGCTCGCTCACGCCACTCCACAGTGAAAACCGCAGGAGTTTAGCTTTGTGTAATTAATCTGTTTTGATACTGAGGCTAATGACACTTTAATTCATGGCTCCCATTTAGCTCAGACAACAAAGGCATCTGCTTCTTTGTTCATTCATTTAACTCACTTGATTGTTCGCTGTACAGCCCTGACGTTATATCTCCCCTGTTGTCTCTCCCCTGTTCTTGGCTTGCTCTGGTTTTAGCCTGCTGAAATGTATGCAAAGGCTCCCGCCGGACTGCCTGCTGGCCTTGTCCAGTCTGGTCCCGATCAGCATCAGGCTCCCCTGGACGGCCCGGCGGCTATTGTTCCCAGCCAGGCTCCGGGCCAGAGCACCGGTCCCCCGACGCTGCCAGGCTCGACGGTGGCAGCCAAGGCCAACGGTCTGCTCAGCAGCGCTCGCTCTTCCCGGAGGAGGGCCCCTGGGCAGCTCGGCTCCTCGTCCAGCGCACCTGCAGCCCCTCTCATCCGCTACCAGTGCGGCGAGTGTGGCCTCCTGTTTGAGTCTTTGACTCTGTGGCAGAGGCACAACAAGCTGGGCTTGTGCTCCCCTTCTGGGAGGGGTGGGGAGTCCAAAGCGGCGGTGGCAGCAGCAGCAGCAGCAGGAGGGGGAAGTGGAGATGGAGATGGAGAGAGCGGGCAGAAGGGAGAGGAGGAGAGGCAGAGCCAGAGTGAAGCCATGGCCGAGTCTAAAATGGAGGACAAAGAAATAGAGCTAGGGGATGGAGGGAGGGAGGTGAAACTGGAGGAGTCAGAGTGTGGTGAAGAACTATCCACCTTTGACCATTCCTACCAGGTGAAGGACAAGACGGAAGCAGAAGGAGAACAACATACAGCAGAGCTTCTAGAATGTTCTCCCACGCAAATCCCACGTGCAGGGGAATGCAGCCAAACAACAGACACGGAGGCTGCCTCTAAGCCTGCCTCTGAGTCCTCCCCTTCAGCCTCTTCAGCAGCGGCCCCTAATGTTTTACCTGCCTCAGAGGACTCGTCGTCGGACCGCACCTTCTTATGCATGTGCTGTGGGGCAGCTCTGGGCTCGCTGGAGGCCCTGGCCTCTCACCGCAAGGCCCGCCACGGCCTGGAGGGGGCGCTCCATCGCTGCCAGGTGTGTGGGAAGGAGTTCATGAACACCACACTCTTCCTCTACCACCAGCGGCAGCATAGGCAGCAGGCTCCATCGCAGCAGCAGCCCACTGAGGCCTCACCTGCAAGGGCTCCAGCTGTCAACCACGGGGCTGCCTTCCAGAAGAAGTTGAAAGGTAAATAAATGTTTTGTTGTTTAACGGTTACGGTTCATTGCCCTAGGATTTGGTGATGTTGATACTATTTTGTATGCTGACTGCAGAGACTGTATGTGCCCCCATTTCGTATAGAGGTTAAGCTTGTAAAACAGTAAGCTTTTGGTCTGATTTAGGAGAGCCATATTCCTTTATTTGAGAACTCTTTTAGTTAAAGGGATACTGTAAAATTCTGGATATTTAATAAATGTTATTAAAGTATAAAAAGTCTCAATATAGTTGTAGAATGTCTGTATCTCCATAGTATTTCTTTAAACCTAAGCTGAAGGCATAAATTGTGTTACATAAACACATGAATAGATCACAAGTTAAAAATGATGAGCTGCTTTGCTTCAAAGTCACAGCCAGGCTTTGATAAAAATAACTTTTTGGTTGTCTTGGTAACCGTCCAGAGTAGTCTGTAGTCAGATATCCTCTCAGCGGCTTGACTCTGTTGAACTACATGTTTAACAAATTTGAAATGGTCCATTTTCCCGAAGCAGAGACAGAAGAGGCACTCAGCAGAATAGAGACAGAAGCCTGTTCAGAGATGAACTGCCCCCCGGCTCTCGGCCCTCCTCTTCCCGTTCCCGTCCCCACCATCGGCAGCCCCAACTCCAGTGCGTCTCTCCCCGTCAGCCCCCCTGCGTCTGCGTTGGTGGAGCCATGTCCCCACTGCGGTCAGACCTTCAAGCGGCGCTGCCACCTGCGTGCCCACATGCAGTGCCACTCGGGCCTCAGGCCTTACGTCTGCGACCTCTGCCCCAAGGCCTTCGCCTGCAAGAGCAACCTGGCCCGCCACCGCCAGACGCACAGCGCTGACCGCTGCTACGTGTGCCCGCACTGCGGCCGCGGCTTCACCCAGCCCGGCTCACTCAAGCTGCACATCCAGCGACACGCACGCGAGGACGGTCGCCTGCTACAGGGAGAGGGCGGAGAGGAGGAGGGGGATGGGGACGGGGAGAAAGAAGGACAGGGGGACGGCACCCTGCTGCCACACGCTTGTGAAAACTGTGGGTCCAGATTCCGCACGCTAACACAACTACAGCTGCACAGGTGATGTTTTTAAAACTTACAGCCACAAGTACAACTGCACAGGTTAGGTTTTCAAATTTATAGACATTATCTCTCTACATCCTTAGAGAAGGCTCTTTTTTACTTCTTGCCTTTTGCCCAGTTGGCACTCTGACAGAAATGCTGTAAGGTTCTACTTACATTCTAAAGTTTCTTAAGTTTTTTATGTTTTGTTTGGTATGAAGTAAAGTTAGAGAAAAGACCTTAGATTTTTTTTCAGGGTGTAGAGCTGCAAGATTTTGTGTCTGGCCTTTGCCCTTACATGTTCTGCTACAGAAAACCAAATCAAGTTTCTTGGGATGAAACCTGGTTAAATGTGGGAAAGGTGTGTAGAGCCTTAACGTTTGTGTCTGGCCCTCGACCTACAAGAGCTGGGCTATACTGTGCAGGTTTTCTGGTACAGAAGCTTGCAATGCTTCCTAAGTAAGGCTGAGCGAGGAAAAAAAAAATCAAAACATAATTCTCCCTCCTGTTTAGTAGGCTACATAAAAAATAACTAAAGCCACAAATTGAAATTGGAAAGTAAATTTTACTTTTTTAAAATGTTGAGTTTTTTATGTGGGTCACAGGGCTCCACTGGAGATAAATTGGAAACAAAGCTGCTGTTTTACACTGTACAGTAGACGTAAATCTTTCCCCTAACTGGAATCCATGGGCCCCATTTTTTATCACTATGTTTCTAAAGAGATTAATTTTCTCTTTGCTTACACTTGAGTTGTACATCACTGTATACATGTATTGAACTGCTCTAATAGGTATGGATAAAGACAAAACAATAGCATCACACGCACTGCATATTAAGCAAGTATTGCCTTCTTAGCACTAACGCAGTGGCGGGCATAGCTTGTGGATAACAGCTTTGATGCCACCCTCTCTGGTCCTCTTTTAGCTCATAATGCAGATTAGCATTTGTAGGCCAGTCTTTGCAAATGGTGCTAGCTGTATCCCTCCCAGTGTTCTCTCTTTTTCTCTCTCTCTGTTTTTCTCTCTTTCCCTCCCCTGCCCCCCCATCTCTTTCTCTCTCTCTTTCTGTCTCTCTGGCCAAGTGTTTTACTGAGCGTCCAATGAGATGCTCCATCTTTGGGCTCGCCAGCACAGCAGTGGTGGCTGGCAGTGTCCTCTTGCAACAGGCATCCCAATATAGGGTGCCAGCCAGCTCTCTCTTTCTCTCTCTCTCTCTCTTTCTCTCTCTCTGTCTCTCTTTCTCTCTCCTTCTCTCTCTCTCAGCTTCTCTGCCCACACAGTGCTGCTCGTTACCACACACAGCAGCATCCCCAACCACCCCCCCACCACCACCACCTTCCTTATCCCCATTCCCCCATCCAGAAAACACCCCCACCCCCGTTCTGCTGCACCCCCACATCCACCCTCCTTTCCCCCCATCCCCAACACCCCCACCCTCCCTGTGGGCCAGGCTGGTGTTTGGATGGGCCACTCAAGCAGACAGAACACTCCGGAGCACTCCACTCCCTTCCTTCAGTGGCTGGTGGACGGACGCGTCAGCGGAAAAAAATCCTCTGTGACACATCTCATTAGCTTTCACAAGGGTGGGGGTGAGATGTGGGGGGGCGGTGATTTCCTGTCCCATTAAATCTCCCATTTAAAAAAACAAATCTGCGCCTGTGTCTACTACTACTACTACTACTACTAGTAATACCTGCTCGACCCCATGCTCACCCCACGCTTACTCCCTCCACCCCTGTTTTGGGAAGCAGGTCACAAACCCAGAAAGGCAGCTACCCCCCCCCCCCCCCCCTTTTGGAGAGCAGGGCATAGAGTCCAGGCCAGAAAGTGAGAGGCAGGCAGAGGTGTCACACTTCCAACCACCTCCAAAAACACCACCCCCCCCCCCACCCCAAATCCTTAATCACGCACACACATGTCCAAAGAGACCCACACACAGAAACACTTTATGAATTCACAAACGCTGTAATGTGTTTGTTGTCACACAGCATCCAAAAAGAAAACCTCATCCAAAATGCTTTATCTCCCACATACATGCACACACACACACACAAGTAGAAACACTTCATGAACTCCCAAATGATGTCATGTTTTTTCTTGTCAAACAGCATCCAAAAAGAAAAGCCCATCCCAGATGCTTCATCTCTCACATACATGCACACACACATACACACATGCACACACAAACACACACACACACACACACACACACACACACACACACACACACACACACACACATACATACAGACATACACACACACACACACAAACAGAAACACTTGAACATGAACTCCCAAATGCTGTGCTGTAGGGTGGTGTGTTATCGTCACGCAACCTCTACTGCTGGTCATCCTCCTCCCCAGCCCCTGGCCGTACGGCGGCCCTCGAGAAAGGGGTCTCCAGAGGGCCTGAGATGAGCCATCGCAGCGTGATGCCATCCCTAAGATGGAGGGCCAGAGAGCCAGGACGGAAACGTCTTCTCGCTCTCCGCTCTTTAATGTTATTTTTATAGCGCTATTAATTCCACATTGTCATTTTCACTGGACTTGCCTGACCGCTTAACCCCCCCACCCCTACCCCCACCCCACCCCACCCTCTGAGAAAGATCGAGGGAGCGTGCGAGTAAGTGAGTAAGTGAGTAAGAGAGAGGGAAGGAAAAAGGGAGAAACAAGGACAGAAGAGGAGCAAACGGAGGGAGCTCGGCGCTAGCTCGGCGGAGCAGGGACGAGCGGGAAAATTTGACAGCAGCAGCAGCAGCAGCCACCGTGCGCTGTGCCAGTGCCAGGCCTCTCTCTCTACGTGTTGTAAAATTAAACTGTGAAGCGCTTAGCCGGGGGGCTCGATTATATGGAAATTTTGTCGGGCTTTTTCCCGGACAGCCTGTAGAGATAATTTGCTGTTGGCACCCTTAAAATGAGTAGTCTCACAATGGGTCCCGATATATACATATACTTTACAGCAACCCCCTTCCTCCTTCCCTTCCCACCCCACCCTCTTCTCTCTGTATCTCTCGCTCCCTCGTTCACTCACTTGCCTTCTTTTATCCTTTGCTCTTGCTATCTATCTCCCTGCGGTGATGGAGAGATGGTGGGAGAGGAGAGGAGACAGAGAAGGAGCCTATACATGCAATCTTCTTGTCTGTGTGATGACTAGGGTGTCAGATCCAGCCTACGTTAACCACAGGCAGGCCACCAGACCAGCAGGAGTCCACCTTTTAAACAACGGCCCTGGCCCACTTCCAGGGGAATTATACACAAGTATGGTCATTTTTATGCAGACGGATAATTAGGCAGCGGGGCTGCCCGGTGAAATTATTCACCCAATATAGCACGAAATTATTGTATAACATCGAGAAAACCGACACCTTATACCACAGCAGTTACTACTGTATGTGATGTCCCACCAGGACAGGAGGTGTCTGCTTGCTGTGGTGTCAGTGTAGTGTTGTCAGTGTTTTTGTTGTGGTGTGTATTTCCTAATTAAACACTCTGTACACTCTGTCTGACATATCCACTTGTTCAGTATTCAGCGCACTGTATGGCCTAGTGTGTCAGTTGCATTGGCTCATTCACTACATAGTACACTGCACAGTATAGTAAATCAATGAACAATTGGGATTTACTACATGATGTTTCTTCAGGACTCGAAGTGTATGTTGGCTGTGGTAGAAGTACTGTTTTGTTGTGGTGGGTGTTTCGGCATTTAACACTTTACTTACACAAAAGTGGCAGTGCTCTTTATACTGTTGTGTGTCAATTAGGCTAATATATGGATAATTTACCACATAGTGCGGTATACAGTGGACAAGTATACAATTAAAATTTTCCCCTTGCAGCGGTTGATTCACTGCAATGTAGTGACTACAATAGTGCATTATGTAATGCGTTTGTTACATTGTCTGATTCACTACACAGCTTAGTGGACTAAATGGCGAGCCTAGTGAACCTGTGGGATTTGCCCGCTCAGTTTTAAACGAGTGCTGTGTCTGTCCATCAGGCAGAACACATTAGTCACCCATCAATATTTCATTCTGAACGAGCAGCCCAGGTGGGGGAAGAGCTGTTCCTGCCAAAGCACATTTTTCAGCTCAGCTCAGAGCAGAGCGAGAGCGAGAGCCCCACAGGTGATGGCGGATGATCTGATGATTTGACTGCAGTTTACAAAAACACTCCCCCTCAGGGAGAAAGGCTGAGGTCACTAGCAGTAGCACTGGCACACAGAATGGCTGTATGGGCAGGGGTCAAAGTTCACTCAGTGTGCTCTGCTCATGTGTGTGTCTATTTTCTCAGTTCTGTCATTGTTCTGTCTTGTCTTCAAGGTCCAGGCACTGGCACACAGAGGAGTGTATTGGTACAGTTGAAAGGTCATTGACGTGTGTATGTGTATTTGTTCATCTTTTCCATTGCAGGTCCAGGCACAACTGCCGTCTCTCCTGCAGCGAGTGCGGTCAGTCCTTTCTGCGCAAGCGGAGGTTGGAGCTGCACGCTCTCGTTCACCAAGGTACAATTAGATTCTGAAAGCTGTGTATGTGTGTGTGTTTGTGTGTGTGTGTGTGTGTGTGTGTGTGTGTGTGCTTGCGTCTGCATGTGTATGTATGTAATGTGTATGTGTGTGCGTGTATGTGTGTGTGTATGTGTGCCTGTGACTGTGTGTGTGTCTATGATTTTGTGTGTGTGTGTGTGTGTGTGTACGCATGGGAGTAAGTGAGAGACTGGAGGGGAGAGAGAGAGTGAGCGAGTGGATGTGTGAGGAGGGGAGGGGAGGGGAGGGGTAGTGGGAAGAGTCTGCAGGCGAGAGAGAGAGAGTGAGTGAGTGAGCGAGAGAAAGAGTGGATGGGTGGGGAGGGGAGGGGCCGTGGGAGAGTCTGCCAGCTTTTGTATTACTAAACTCCTCCTGACTTGCTGCAGTCAGCTGTTGTTATTCTCGTCCACGCGTTGCGTGACTGTCTTTTTTAGATGCTTGTGGCATGTTGGATATTTTTGGCTGCGATGGTCCATGCGGGCACTCCTGAGGGCTAGTCTGTCTTTGGGTCTGTCTGTCTGTGTGTCTGTCCGTCTGGGGTGCATGTAGAGGTGACTGCAGTGATAGGTGTTTACACTGTACTGTATGTGTGGCAGGAGTGTGTCTGTGTGGACTGTGTTAAAGAGGTAGTACTATGCAACTTTGAGTGTTTTTTCTCAACAGAGCTCCCCCTAGTGTCTTTAAGTAAATGAACACTCTCATGACAACAGAGTGTTTTCCCTTCCCCTCACCCTGTATATGTATTTTCGACTCAACTGATCAGAATACAACTGATGGCGAATACAAAAGTCATGTCATGTAGAAACCCTCTGTGACGTCACGCATAGACTTCTACAGCCAGCCCAAAATAGACGTGTGACTTATCGCAACCTTAGTACTTTAGTTTTGGCTTTATTGTTTAGCCTGGAACATTTCCGCTCGCTCTTAACCCAAAGGCCCTCAGGGCATAGTTCAACTAACCAACAGGGATGGAGATAGACACCGAGAGATGTGGAGAGGGAAGGAGAGAGGAGGAGGAGGAGAAAGAGAGGGAGATGCACAAAAAAGAGAATGAGAATCTTTTCCAGTACTTGATGGCTCATTTCCTTAATGAAGTGACTTTTTACACACACACACATACACACACATATACACACACACCGCACACACGCATATGTGTGTGTGTATGGAATTATGATTACATATATAATTTTCTATGATATAATTTAATAATTTAACAGTAATTGGTGCCAGTGTCTGTGAGTGCTAAATGAGTCGCTGTTACTTTGTGAGGGGGAAAAAAAGATTCCAAAGAGAGAGAAAAAAGCAAGACGCTCCACTTCCACTTCCACCCTCCCCACTCCACTCCCCCCCTCCACACACCTCCAACCTGAAGCCACCAAAGCAGTGTGCCTGGCTACCCTCCCACCCCTGCACAGCCAGTGATGGATCTCCATGCCCCTGCCCCTTCCCATATTAAGAGCCCCTGATTTATCTCCATCCTTTATGTCTCTGTTACCGTTATTAAATTACGAGCCATGCACCACACATGACCCCACCCCCAACCACCCACACCCACACCCACACCCAACCACCCACCCACCCTGCTCTCCGACCATCCCCACCCCCCAACCCCACCACCCCTCCGGCAAGCAGCCCGTGTCAAGGGCAGAAAGGCACGGGGGCGAACATCTCACAGCCCCATCCCCTCTGTTCTGTTCCCGTCCACCCACCCCCCATGTGAATATCCCACATCTTTTGACTAATGAAGCTGTGCTGGACGACACCCCCTCACACACCACCCCCCCATCCCCACAAGCACACACACACCCTTGTGCGCACACACGCACACACTCACACACCCCCACACACACACACACACACACACACACACACACACACACACACCCCTCGTCCTACCCCCACCCCCGTGGCACACGGACGGCCCGTTTCTGTTGCGTCAGAGGTGCTGGAATAATGAGCGAAATATTACTCTGGAGACAAAAGACTTCCTAACGTGACTCATAAATTTATTTGTCAGTTTGACAAATGAAGGCGGCAGTCCTTTTGTGTGTTTGCTAGTCATTTTTACTCTTTCTTCCTTCGTCTCTCTCTCTCCCTCTCTCTCTCTCTGTCCCCCTCCCTCTCTCTCTCTCCCTTCCTCTCTCTCTCTCCCCCTCTCGCTCTCCCTCTCTCCCTCCCTCTCTCTCTCTCTCTCTCTCTCTCTCTCTCTCTCTCTCTCCCTCACCCTCTCTCTCTCCCTCTCTCTCTCCCTTCCTCTCTCCCCCTTTTTCTGTGTAATCGTTATAAGTCATGCAGGCAAGCATTTATAGACTTTGCCAAACGCCTGTGTGCTCGCCTGATGTCTTAGTTGTTTATTTCTCTCTTCATTTCTGAGGGGGGCGTTGTAATGGGGGGTGGACGGTAATAGAGGGGGCTGTGCATTGAGGCATTGAATGTTAAGAGATGGGCAGCCTCAGGCAAAGGGTCATTTTGCGCCCCCCCCTCCCCCTCAGGTTGCACCTCAAGTGTTCCCAATAGAGGTGCACCATCACCACAGTGTGTCAGATTGAGCAGGAGTACTTACATTTATTTGCCTACAGATACAGATCGTTGATATGTTTATTACAGGCAGTATTGCTATCGCACAGTTGACAATATCGACCATCAACATGCAGCAATGACTTGGAAGACTTTGACAAATGCATAGCAGTCCAAGTACATAATAAAAATAGAGTTAAGTGATGACCAGTCAGAGATGACTTATACGTCGTAAAGGAGGTTTTGCTCCCATACAGTTGTTAATATTTATCAATCTGCAGTAAAGTTGACAATGTGTTCTTTGTATGATAGACTGTAAAACAACCTAAAAACAAAGGCCTTGGGCGTGATCGTAAACTGCCACTCTGAGCACTCGGACCACACTCTCGGGCACTGTTAAACCATTCGTTAATTTCGAGTGCTTAATGAAAGGTCGTTCGAGTGTCAAAGTCCGAGAGCTTTTTAGAGCGTACTCCAAAGACTCCAACCAAAAATGAGAGAGCAGCAGAGTGTGACGTCACACTAACTGGTTGCATCGCTGGTTCATTCAGCTGTATGACAGATGGTAACACATGCCAAAAGTTTGATTGGCCTCATAACAGTATAATGGTATCATTTATTTACAGTTATTTATTATGTCCATCACTGACATCAAGCTTGAAAGAGAGATAAGCACCATCTTGATTAAACATTACAGGCCCCATTCACTTCCATGGCTATTTCAGTTAGGTCCGCTTCTCTAAACAAATCCATTCATTAATTCAAAAGGAGATGGAATGCTCAGTCTTTTCAAACTACAGAGTGTAGCTCAATATTCCAGAGTGGCAGATTGAATTTACGAACGCACCCCTAGTTATCAAAAAAAAAAGGACATAATATAAATGTAGCATAAGTGATAATAGGATTATAAATTAAAAATAAAGTGTAACTACAGGCTGTTTCCAGGAAGCAAATGTGATTATATGGCAGAAAAACTAAATGACAGAACAGTTGTTGGCTACTGCCTTGACATGATGTTTTTATAGGTGGAACAGTGGAAGTTTTACTTGGATTATGAGTGAATGAACGCAGTCTGATATCCGAGTGCTACTATCTGTGGGCAATTCCCTGTTATGGGTGTTACAGAACATGAGCACAAATATTATTTTTAAGCATATTTATATTTCTAAAAATAGCAAATGCTCAAATTTTCATGTTACCATTCCCACTTTACAAACACGATGACATTTTTATTGGTGTTATGGATTTTACAGAAAATCCACTTACTGTGGAAATGCTGCTGTATGACTGCATCCCTAGCTCCCAGACACTAAGTGTTTTGCACTGGAGAGTCTTTACTTACGGGCCTTTTTCTACCAGCCTGGTTTATCCCCACTATTCCCTACTCGACTTCACTTTGCCCCTCGCTTTCGAGTGTTAGTACACGAACACAGTCCAATACCCAATGCTACTGTCTGTATTATTGCTCCCCTAGTTCCCCCAGTCACTCATGTGGAAAAAAAACAAGTTAATTTCAGGATAATGCCACATGTTTCCTATGTAGCACTCCTCTGTGATGGCAATTGAGCTTACCAAAATGACGCCCATGGAGCAATACTTTCGTACTTCCTCGTTATCAATGTAATTAAAGGCTAGTAATCTATCTTGTGTGTAGCGAGAATCTTTGAATCTTTGGTTTCCAGTCACTCATGAAAACCCCCTCTCACTCCCTCTCCCCCCCTCTCGCTCCCTTTCCCCCCCTCTCGCTCCCCAATCCCTCCCCTCAGGCAAGCAGCCAGTCCCCTGTCCCCACTGCCCCGAGCAGTTCCTCAACCAGCCGGAGTTGGACGCCCATCTGCGGGTCTGCCCGAGGAAGGCATGCCCTGGCCCAGGCCCCGGCCCGGGTGCGGAGGGTACCGGAGGGGAAGGAGGAAGAGGAGAAGGCCAAGAAGCCGGACGGACAAAGAGGCGCCGGAGGGGGCTGCTGACCTGCGAGCTGTGCGGCCACCACTGCGTCACCCAGCAGGGCCTGGAGCTGCACCGCCTGTCCCACGCCGGCCTCACGCCGCTCCGCTGCCCGCGCTCCCCTTGCCGCCGCCGCTTCGCCTCCGAGGAGGCCCTGCAGAGCCACCTGCTCTCCCACGATACCGCCGCCTCCTCCTCGCAGGACCTCCGCGCTGGTGCCTCCTCTACCTCTGAGGCGGCCTCCACCGCCAAGCCGAGGCAGTACCGTTGCGAGCACTGCGAGAAGCACTTCTCCACCGCCTCCTCCCTCAGCGTGCACCTGCGCATACACACGGGCGAGAGGCCCTTCCAGGTGAGACAAACTTGTAACGAAGAGGTCAAAAGTGTTAAAAGTATTACATTAGGTGCCGGACTCCAAAAAAAAAAAGACTAGAAGAACATGAATAAAGTGTGTCTGCACACTAAGAGCGTCAGTCCATAAAAGGTTTAATCACCAACAGCATTACGTTTTGGGGTCGTGTTGCCCTGGAGAAGGACAGGACGGCCCCAAAACGTAACACTGAAGTCTGAAGTCAGTCTGAAGAAGGGCAGTGCGGCCCGAAACGACAAAATGGTGTTGGTTATTAAACCTTTTATCGACTGGAGCTCTTAATGTGCAGACTCTCATTCATGTCCTTCCAGGTGAGGTACCACCACACACAGCTGACCTTTTGACCTGGGGAGATGCAACCTTGGAGTCTGGGGCGGGGGGGTCAAAAAGCCACTGTGGTTGTGGAGAAGGAGAGCAGTAATGGCTTTTGATTTACAGCAGACCAGATTAAACTGACCCTCTGTCATCCAAGCTGTTGGTAAATGTGGCAAGCCATAACTCATCCTTACTTCAGACATAAATTAATATGGGTGCCAGTTTGGAGTTTATTTACCCTATAATAAGAGATTATGCACCAAATACATCTTCTTCTAACATTCCACACTAATCACACTGCATCATCTATATTTACAACATGTACACCAGGGACCATTTAAAACCACTGGTATGGTTCAAACCTGTTTTGCATGTCGTTTTAAAACATCTGGTGTCTCCCAGTGCCTCCGCCACAACATGATCACCAAATTCACAATTTACCCACCTCGAATTTTACCACTACGCCTCTGTTTACGGGGAGGGTGGGGGGTGGGGAGGGCCTTTTGGAAAGCCACAACCGCAGTTGTGGAGGAGGCCAGGATGGTAATGGCATTCTAAGCTCCCCCCATTTTGCACCTCATAAAAGTCATCAAGTTGTTTCATAGCTGTTTAGTCATTATCCTCTTAACACAGTGAGTTAACCTGGAGGAGGACCTTTGACAGCAACACAGAGGTAGAGGAAGACAAAGAGGAGGTGTTGGCTGGTGTGTGTGTGTGTGTGTGTGTGTGTGTGTGTGTGTGTGTGTGTGTGTGTGTGTGTGAGAGAGCGAGAGCCTATTGTGTGTGTGTGTGTGTGTGTGTGTGTGTGTGTGTGGGCGTGATTGAGTACGTTTGTATCAGTGTGTGTGTGTGTGTGTGTTTATGTGTATGAATGAGTGTGTGTGTTGGGGTGTGGTGTGTGTGTGTGTGTGTGGGTGTGGGGGGCACTACGAAGAGGAGTAAAACCTGGGGGAATAAAGGAAATAAAGCAGCTAAGCAATTAGGCCACGCTGCGCGGGGCTCACCATTTCGCTTAAGGATAGAGGCCCGGCTGGCTCGGCTCGCTCGGACGCTTTATGCTCTGAGTGGCACCATAAAAAAAAGACTTTATTTTCCTCCTTTTTTTCTTCCTGGTGCTTTTCACACCTGGTGTCACCTGCTCAGGAGTCCCAAGGCTAAGAGAGAGAGAGAAACCGTATGCCCATGGCGACTTCATTAGAATATCAATCGACGCAGCTACACAAAATAGAAATAGGCAGCTGAAATGATCCAGAGACACTGACACCCACAAACCAGCCCTACATACACACATACACACACACACACACACACACACACACACACATACACTAACACATACACACACACACGCACACACACACACACACACACACACACACACACACACACACACAGTCACACACACATTTATATACACACACCTCACCTCACCTCAACTATTGTTCAAGGACTCACAATGCAATCTCTCAGGTTGCTGTATTTCACACACACATGGTGTCAAATAATCAGTTTGGAAAGTTATACATCATAGTGATTGATTGGAAGGCCACAGTGGATCATTATAGAGCATCGACACATAGCTTAGTCCATGGATCTGTTGTCCCTGTGTTTCTAGATTCAGATGCATGTGTGTGATTTGTCATAAGGTGGTCACATGGGTCATAGCAGACTGTACTCACACTCACTCACACTCAGTACTCACACACACACACACACACACACTCATCCTTGAGACTGATGCAGCAATGACGTGAGCCTGCCGGATTGGATGGAGGCATGGTTGATCCTTAGCTTTCTATATTTCACACACGCCGCTTGCTTCCCACCACTACAGCAAACACATCTTGAAATGCATAAAGGTCTCTGTTGAGTGTTTGTTTGTTTGTTTGTTCGCTGCCTTTTTATTCAAACTTGCCCCAGACTTAAAGTTTGGATGTAGGTTCGGTTGATCCTTAGCTTTGTATATTTTTCCACATTTTACTCAAGCACACCTTGAAACAAATAAAGGTCTCTGTTGAGTGGTTAGTTTTTTTTTTTCTCCTCCACTTCCTCTTCCTGAAACTGCACCCAGACTAAAGGGGTTGTCCTCAATCCTCATTGTAGGCCAGCTGGAGCTTTATTTACATATTTTAGAAGACTAATTAATGCTGTTAGCCGACAAATGAACCTCTGTGTTAGAGATAACAAAATGTGACATAAAAAAACAGGGAAGCTTGCTTGAAATAATACATCAAGGTCATCTCTGTAGGTAGAAAGCCATGTGTAGGTGTTTTCATGAATAGAGCTGCAGTTGTGTGTTTATGTTTGTGTGTGTGTGTGTGTATGTGTGTGTGTGTGTGTGTATATCTGTGTATGTGTGTGTATCTGTGTATGTGTGTGTGTGTATGTGTGTGTGTGTGTATGTCTGTATGTGTATGTGTGTGTATATGTGTATACTGATCTTTCTCTGTGTGTCTTCTTTTCTTTAAGTGCCCTCAGTGTGGGAAGCGCTTCCGGCAGATTCCGCACCTGCGTGACCACGAGCGGCTGCACAGCGGCGAGCGGCCCTTCGTGTGCAGCGTGTGCGGGCGGAGCTTCGTGCTGGCGGGCCGTCTGGCGGAGCACGCGCGCACCCACAGCGGGGAGAAGCCCTACTCCTGCCCCCTCTGCTCCCGCACCTTCCGCTCCCTCTCCAACCTGGGCAAGCACCGCAAGACCCACGCCCGGCCCCAGCAGCAGCAGCAGCAGCAGAATAATGCCCGGCCCCACTCACCACCGGGCCTACAAGGCACCCCAGCTCCTCCCCGCCGGCAGGGCACCGTGAGCGGGGAGACCACGACCACGGTCCTGGCCCAGGCTGGGGTGGGGGTGGGGGGCACCCAGGCCCTGCTGCTGCCCGCGATGGGTGAGGGCGAGTCGGCGGTGCACACCATCCTCCTGCTGCACTCCTCCGAGCTGGGCCAGGCCCCCACCTTCGCCACCCTCCCCCTGGGAGGAGCAGCAGCAGGGGGGGGAGAGTCTTACTCATCTTACTCATCGTTGTCGCCCTCCTCCCTGTCCTCGCCCGCTCTCTCGCTCTCACACTCGCCCTCCTCCTCCTCCTCCGCTCCGCTGGTGCTCATGCACCCGGCCGTTGCCCTCGGCGACGGTTATCACGGGCAGCTGGGCACAGTCGGGTCACATGCCATCGAGGTCATCGTCACGGAGACAGGCGACTAGCGAAAGAGGAGGGACAGTTTGAGCATGGCGTTAGAAAGAAAGAGAGAGAGATGGAGCGATAGAGAGAAAGAGAGGGGGGGGGGGAGGGTGATAGAGAGACAGAGAGAGAGAGAAGAGATAGAGGATAATTGTGATACGATCCAAAAAAGAGAGAACATGGTTCTGGAAGTGTTGGCACACACACTGAGAAGAAAGGATTAAAGGAAATGAAGACGTGAAAGAGTGAAAGAGAGAGAGAGAGAGATGGTGGTGGCGGATAGCCGCATGTATTGATGGAAGAGAAAGACGAACGAGTTGGTGCAGTGCATGTTTGCCCCCCGGGGCAGGAGAGAGGGGGGGGGGGGGTGAAGAGTGATGAGGTTTAAGTTATAGAGCAGATGAGCAATGGAGGAGAAAAAGGAAGAGATTTACACACGGCAGATGAGCAGATGGGAGTTTGTGAGAGGTCAAAGGTCAACTGAAGGAAGAGGAGTGCAATATTTTGAAACCGAATATCTGGGACATTATTACCATGGAAAAAGAAAAACAGACGTCACTTTATGGATGCACTTAAAACTGGCGATGCTCAAACAATGAACTGAAAAAAAAAGACTGAAAAAAATTGTATTTGCTGGCTGGCGAGAGCCATAATTGAGAAGGTGTAACGTCTAATGTATGAAGTTTATTGAAGTAAAACAAAGAGTTTTACCTTTGACTTTGTGTCCACCCTTTTTCGTGGAGGGAGAAAACCTTGGGAGTCATAGTAATTTGTCTCTCTCGACCGATTTAATAGGTTTTATCGGCAAGGCGATAAAAGGCTAGTCGATTGCCAAAGTACTTGTGTGATGTAATGTATTTGCAAATCCATACCATTTAACTCATAATATTAATAGTCAAGCCTGTTGTACTGTAGTTTTGTTTATTAGTACATTTTTCAAATATTACTGAAACAAACTGGTGTCCAAATATGCAATAAGCCAAACAACCTATGGGTCAGATTCTCTCTCTTTCTTTCTCTTTCTCTCTCTCTCTTTCTCCCTATTTCTCTCTCTCTTCTTCTCTTGCTCCCCCCTTCTCTCTCTTTCTCTCTCTTTCTGTCAATCTCCTTCTCTCCCTGAGACACCTGAAGGGGAAGCTAGTCGATAGTGCTGCCATGGCAACAAGAGTTCAAATTATGGGATGGCCCGGGTCTAAAAAGAGTCAATTGGCAGCAGGCGCCACCAAGGAGAGCGGAGCCAAACTCTAATGGTGTCAGTCAAGGTAGGCTGGATCATGCTGCCGCAGGGGCCAACAGGGCCTCAAAGAGCTGCAGGATTTCACCTGCTTTTAATCTCATGGGGTGTTTTTATGTGTGTGTGTGTGTGTGTGTGGGTGTGTGTGGGCTTGCGTGTGTGTTTGTGTGTGTGTGTGTGTGTGTGTGTGGGCTTGTATGTGTGGGAGCTCACAGAGAAGAGATAGAGATGGAGAGAGAGAGAGAGAGAGAGAGAGAGAGAGAGAAAGAAAGAAGGCTTTTCCCCCTCTGTACAAGGGGTGGAAACGGTGCCTCAGAGTCCTCTCTGAGGAGTTTATTACAGAGGTCCCTAGCTCGCCTGTACAGCCACCAGAACGGACAAGCCCATAAGGCCTGCGGGCAGTTATGGGGCCACAAAGGAGATTTTGCGGAGAGCCCCTTACATTACGGGCCTCAGTTGTTCTCCCCTGTTGGCCCCGACATTCACCGGCCTTACCTCGGGAGCAGATTGTGGGAGATTACCTCGCTCGTTTATGGCCAATTACGAAAAAAGGCAACATTTAAGCACCCTTCCAACTGCCACCCTTCTCTCTGCAGTGCTGAGTATTTGCTGTTATTTATGCATGTTTTTTTATTTATTTATTTATTTATTTATTAGTGCGAAAGTAATACGGGGAGAGAAAGGAGAGGAGAGGAGAGGAGAGGAAAGCTGATGCAAGGAAATTCTCCAGCAATGACCTGAGCAGATGTCTGTAAGGAGAATACAGCCACCCCCACAGCAGTCCCCCCCAGTGCTACCACACATAATCACTCTTAGGTGCACACATACACACACACACTCTCTCAAGTAACTATACACACCCACGCACACGTTTTGAGTGTAGAGACTCTCACTCTTGCTCTCTCTAAGTGTAGGTTCTCTCTCTCTCTTGCTCTCTCTCTAAATAGAGGTACTCTCTCTCTCTTTAAGTGTAGGTACACTCTCTCTCTCTCTCTCTCTAAGTGTAGGTACACACACACTCTATCTCTCTCTCTTTCTCTCTTTCTCTCTCTCTTTCTCTGTCTCTAAGTGGAGGTACTCTCTCTCTTTCTGTCTTTTAAGTGTAGGTCCACACAGACACACACACACACACACACACACACACACACACACACACACACACACGTGTGTAGCGCGGTGGGTGGCTGGTTGATGTGATGTGTGTGACAGGGGAGGTGCGGCGGGGCGCAGTGGAGGAGACAGCCGGCCGGACACGAGGGGGCCTGAGGAGGAGGAGGTGAGACAGACCGTTTAACCTGACAACGGCCGCTGGTCATGGAGGCCATGCTACGCCCACACACACACACACACACACACAGAAGAGGGTTTCATGCAGTGGGTATGAACACACACACACACACACACACACACAGAGGAGAGGGTCTCATGCAGTGGGTATTAACACACAAACACACACAGAGGAGAGGGTCTCATGCAGTGTGTATGCACACACACACACACACACACACACAGAGGAGAGGGACTCATGCAGTGGGTATGAACACACACACACACACACACACACAGTGGAGGATCTAATGACCTGTGTATGAACACACAGATTGTAGGGTCACATGCCCTGTCTATGAACACACACACACATACATATACAGTTCATGCAGTATACACATACATATAGTATTCATGCCCTGTGTATGAAAACACACTCACACAGATTGTAGGGTCACATGCCCTGTGCATGAACACACACACACACACACACACACACACACACACACACACGTACATGCTGTCTTTTGATGTCAGAAGAGCGCTCACACATACCCGTTCAGCCATGCAAATGTACACATGCTCACACGCGCGTTTACATGTTCCCTCACATACAGGCTCTCAGGGTTAAATGTGCAATGACACTCACACTAATGAACACACACGCACATTCACACACACACGTGTGCTCATTTCCACATGTTGCTACTGTTTACTGAACACACACACACACATACACACACGTAATGCAAACGTTCAATTCACACAGACTGGCAGTCAGAAGCGCAAAAGGGCACACACACACACACACACACACACACGCTCGGCCGCAGCCGTCAAAGCCAATGTCTTCCGCCGGACAGAAGGGCTCTCTTTCTCTGTTGACTGACAAGCTCCCTGATTGAGGCTGATTTCTTTCAAGTTACATAAAGCTAATGTCGCACATTCTTGGCTGCCCCCCACCCCCAGCACCACCACCTTATGAGACTTCTTTAAAAGAGAATGAAAAAAAAGTCATGCAGTTTGTTAGGTTATATCATGTGGCTTTAGGGGTTTAATGTGTTTTTCCCCGTTTTTAGTTGCGCAAATCACTCTGCCTACCTCGTGCCTACTGTGACACAGTAAACAGGAAGCTGGTATGAGGGGGAGAAAGAAAAATCGTGCAGTACATTTACCAAAACAGTAAACAGTCCATCTTTCAATGTGCCAGCGGTCTCCTCCTAGACTATTTTGGAAAATGACTGCAAACTATAATTAGTCACTGAAGGAACCTGTGATTATTTACCCAGAGAGCCGGGGTAAATAGGTGCTAATTTTTTAAAAGGCTGGCATCTGTTTTTCAAGTAGTGTGTTTTTTGTACAGACAGGTGGCTTAACTGCCTTTTTTTCATAGACCATGACCTGTACTGACACCCAAGAAGAAAAAAACGTAGTGCCAAATAAGGTGTGAGATATGTCAAAAAAGTAAGTTGTTGTAAGCAACTGGACTTCTCGTTGGAGCTTGAAGATGACACCCAAGAAAAAAAAGTAGTGCAAAATAAGGTGTGAGATATGTCAAAAAAGTAAGTTGTTGTAAGCAACTGGACTTCTTGTTGGAGCTTGAAGATGTTTCACATGTTCACACGAACAAAAGGCTTCTTCAGTTCTGAGCTGATGATGGAGAGGAGACCAGGAGATATATCTCTAGACAGCTGGAGGTGGTGCTGTGAGCTGTACAGTACAGTACACCACACCCTGATCATGTGACAGAGGATGACATGAGTCATCCATTACCGTACGTTAATGTGTGAATTGGAGTGAGAGTCATTATGATCACAGCATCCTGATGGAGAGAGAACTGTTCTGACTGACGGTGAAGAGCAGTTAAACGTCCTGGGATTTAGATCTCAAGGCAAAAAATGTCTCAATGAAGCAGATAGATAATGATGCAGCCCTCCTTCTCTCTTTTTTTTCCTCGAAACATTGTGGTTGTTATTAGCTCATTAGGCTACTGTAGCTATTTTTGTACTTTGTATTTGCTTTGGATTGTCATGATTGTTTACATCAGTTTTCTCATGACTTTAATGGTTTCTCAAACATTGTTGTATAACTAATATTATTATATTATCTGCTTGCAAATGTTGTGTAACTATATTACACTATATAATATTATTACACAACATAGTATATATATACATACACTATGCGAGTGTGCACCTCCATGCTTAAAATATCATAAACAGCTTTGTCCTCCTTACATAAAAAAATCATCACACCACACACTCCCCCAAGGTACTCTGGGTAATTTTGGTCTACTTCCTTCTTTGGTCCGACATTCCTCCAAGCCTGTTCTCTCTAATGGAACACAGAGAGAGAGAGAGAGAGAGAGAGAGAAGACTCTGTACCATTAGCAGAGATGGAAATCAATGGGATAATGAAACGTAGAGGATCCCCATCGTATAGGCTCCAAATCTGGGGGAGTCAAGTAGCCATGGAGGTCTTGGATGGTGGGGCCCGCTCCTCTCTCTTCACGCAGGTGATTTGAGGGTAATGCAGCATAAAAGTAGCAAGATGTGTATATGAGCGTACGGAAGACTGTAATTAAGCAAAAGTAATGTACACGTTTTTGAAGTCTCTTTTAAAAATCAGTCGCTTTGGGCATTTTTACTGTCAATAGATTTCTCCCAGTGCATGTCTAGCTCTCATCTTATCTCCATTTCACATTCTTTCTCCTTCAGTGGGTATACACACACACACACACGCACACACACACGTACACACACACGCATACACACACGTATACACACATATACACAGCCCTGTGGTCGGGTCATTGGCCTTGCTGAGGTGGCTGTACCTGTTCTGACTTTGACAAAGTGCTCTTGTGTGTGTGTGTGTGTGTGTGCGTGTGTGTGTGTGTGTGTAGGTGTGTGTGTATGTGCATGTGGATGCCAACAGCTTATCTCCGTGTCAGAAAGCATGGTGTGCAGGTGCTGGTGTGTGCTTGTCCATCTGTGTGCGTCGTGCAGGCTGACCTGTAGTGTGGGCCGGTGATTCACTACCCTCTCCACAGTGTGAGCATAATTATACCAGCTCTTTCGTGTGTGTGTGTGCTTTCGTGTGTGTGTGCGTGTGTGTGTGTGTGAGTGCGCACATCCGTGTGCCATGTGTTTTTGTGGGTCTGTATGACCTGTGTGTGTTGGTCATACAGTGCCCTTCCAACTGCGTATGTTCTTCCTTTGTGTGCCTCTGTGTGTGTGAGTGTGTGTGTGTGTGTGTGTGTGTGTGTGTGTGTGTGTGTTTGTGTGTGTTTGTTTGTGTGTGTGTGTGTTTGTTTGTTTGTGCGTGTGTGTGTATGTTTGTATGTGTGTGTTTGTGTGCTACCATGTATGTCTTAACCTGATTGTGTGTGAATTCGTGTGTGTGTGTGTGTGTATGTGCACATACGTGTGTTACTATGAGTGTGTGTGTATGTGTTACCTTGATTGTATGTGTGTGTGAATCTTACCATGATTGTGTGTGCATATGCGTTACCATGATTGTGTGTATGTGTGTGTATATGTTACCATAATTGTGTGTGTGTGTGTGTGTGTGTGTGTGTGTGTAGATTCATGTGGATCCATACATCTTTATCCGTCACACTCTGTGCAGCAATCCTGCGGCTGCTGTCGCCTCCATGCCATGACATTACCGTCCTTCATCTCTCTCTCTCTCTCTCTCTCTCTCCCTCTCTCCCTCTCTCTCTCCCTCTCTCCCTCCCTCTCCCTCTCTCCCTCTCTGTCTCTCTCTTTCTCTTTCCAACACACACAGACACTCGCACATTATCCTTTCCTCTCCCGTTCTCTCCCTCTCACCCTCTCTCTCTCTCTCTCTCTCTCTCTCTCTCTCTCTCTCTCTCTCTTTCTCTCTATCACCAACCGTCTCTGACTATCTCGTACATACAGTGCTGTCTCCTGCTCCCTCGTTTCTACCCTTTCTCTTGTTCTCCCTTCATCCCCTCCTTATTCACCCTTGTTTTTCACTCAGTGCATCCCTCTCTCTCTCTCTCTCTCCCTCTCTCTGTCTCTCCTTCTCTCCATCTCTCCCTCTCTCCCTCATTGATAGTAGAGGCGATGTGACTAGAATGCCGAGAAGCTAATCATTATTCTTCCAGCAAGGCACAGAGCTGGGGCTGAATGTCAATTTTCTTCCTTTCTCGCTCCCTCTCTCCCTCTCTCTTTCTCTCGCTCCCTCTCTCCCTCTCTTTCTCTCGCTTGCTCTCTCCCTCTCTCCCTCT
Source organism: Setipinna tenuifilis (assembly GCA_030347295.1). Lineage (NCBI taxonomy): Eukaryota > Metazoa > Chordata > Actinopteri > Clupeiformes > Engraulidae > Setipinna > Setipinna tenuifilis. Next base: position 16,036,751 of record CM059283.1, read on the forward strand.
CTTTCTCTCGCTGCCTCTCTCCTTCTCTTTCTCTCGCTCCCTCTCTCGCTCCCTCTCTTTCTCGCTACCCTTCTCTCTCTGTCTCCCACTCTCCTTCTCTCTGCCCCCCCCCTCTTCCCTTCCCTTCCCTCCTCTCCCCTCCCCTCCCCTGCCCATCTCTCAGTCTGTTTCTCCTCTCTCCTCTCCTCTCCTCTCCCTCACATATACACTCACTCTATCTTTCCCTGTGCCATCGTTCGTTTCTTTCTCGCGCTTTTTCGTGCTGTCTTTCAGATGTACCCCTATCTCAGTCTTTGCTCTTCTTCTCCCTCATCCTGAAACATACTCATACCTCTCATACCTCTTCTCCTTCCTAGTCCATTCCTCCCCCCCTCCTCCTCTTTCTCTCCCTCTCTCTCTCTCTCTCTCGCTGCTTCTCTATCTCTATCTCCGTGCGTTCCCCCCTTCACAGCCGTCTCAGTCCCTCATGAACAGAGGGACCACACAGTCAGCCTGTGAAAGGAGAAACAGGAAGGGAGGATGATGCAAACCACGCACACACACACACACACACACATACACACACACACACACACACACACACACAGGGGGAGAGAGAGAGAGGGAGGGAGGGAGAGAGAGAGAGAGAGAAGGAGAGACAGATAGAGTCAGATAGAGAGGCACACAGAGAGACACTCACAAACTTATACAAAATTAAGGGGACACACACATGCTCACACACAGGGACACATACAAACGCACACACACACAAACACAAACACAAACACACACTCTCTCTCAGACACACAGACACACACATGCAGATGCTCCCGATAACACTGAACGGTGGGCAATGGGATTGCCCTTAAACGAGTGAAGGACTCTAAACTGGCAGGACTTGCCATCAGACGTCTCCTGATGATCTGTCCATAAATACATGATTACAGCGGCAGGCTCCCCTCACTGAAGCGCGGAGCGGTGGGTATGGAGAGGAGAGGAGCAGTGGGTACGGCACACTGCACCGCCTGTCTTGTGTTGTTTGAGCCAATTATCGCCTCTCGGCTCCCCTCATCTACTCCCAACCGGGGAGCCTCCAGGCCTGACTCAAGTTGAGTCTGACTGGCCCCTTCACCGCAACACACTCGCACATAGACACATAGACACATAGACACGCACACACCCATACACACACACACAGACACATATATATGTATATATATATATATCTGTGGGTGTGTGTGTGTGTGTGTGTGTGTATCTATGTGTCTAAATGTGCAAGTGTGTGTAAAATATATATATATCACACACACACTCACACACACACCCACGCACACATACAGATACATTTCCAAAGCACACACATATAGACCCATTTACACACACACACACACACACACACACACACACACACACAAACCCCCATCACACACAAAAAAAGCTCTTTCCTGTTTCTAAATGCTCGCCCCTCACTCCAAGGCTGCTGCCATGGCAATAATGACACAAAGCTTTATGGTGCTGACTCGGGGGGGTGGGTGGAGGGGGAGGGTAATGGGGGGGGGGGGCGGGGGGGTAATAGTGTGCTGTACGCTGACTGCGTGTAGGTAATTACCCCGGCCGTTCTTTGATGCGACTGTTTACATTAGGCCAGCTCAGACACCGTGTGTAGAAGAAGAAGAGCTTTTGGGTCACACCAGGAGACGTTTTTACATTACAGTGGGGGGGGGGGGGGGGGGGGGGGGGGCTTCTCGTTAACATCTACTTTCTGTTTGTGAGGGTTAAAAATAGATTAAAAAAGAAACCCTTCAGTGAAAACAAGCCAAGAATGGGATTCACTTTATTTTACTGTCCCTGTTACATTAATTAGGTACGGTGTAACAAAGTGTGTAACAAAATGTAACATTATGTACTTACACTGTACCATAGGGTTAGGGTTGGTGTTAGATATGTCCAGTGTAAGTATAATATTACATGTTGTAACATGTAGATACACTAAAAAGGAGCCGTTAAAATAACAGTCTATGATAATAACATGTTACCCCTTGTTAACATCTACTTCCTGTTTGTGCGGGTGAAAAATGGATAACAACAAGCAGCAAAAACAAGCTAGGAAGGACACTAATGAGTTTCTAAGCAAAACAGCCATGTATGCTGGCTTGAGAACGTCCAGAGAACGGACGGAGTGTGTCACGACTGACAAATCAAAAACATCTAGTAATGAATACATGCTCATTTGTGGCTTTAGTGTATACTAGTTTTTCTTTTGATGTTTATTTCAGTGCACAGTATCAGTACGCTAAGTACTTGAAATGAGGTCTCTATATCATCTGGATCTATAGCAAAGACATGGTGTACAGATTTACAATCATCTTTGCCATTGCATTAGTGTTTCTTGCTCTGGCTAAATAGCTACAGTTACCTGCCTTAGAATACACTTCTTCCTGAACTAATAATGAGATGTCTATATCACTCCTAGGCTAATAATGAGATCTCTATATCACTCCTAAACCAATAATGAGATCGCTATATCATATGAATCTACAGCAAAAGGCGGACATTTTTTAATTAGATCTACAGCTGTCTTTGGCCCCTGCATTACTGTTTGTTGTTCTATCTAAATAGGCAACAGTTACCTACCTTTAAAAAAACAGTTGCTGTTAAACTAATAATGAGATTTCTAAATCATTCGGATGTACAGCAAACGCGGACATATTTTATAGATCTACAGCTGTCTCTGCTGCTGCATTAGTGTTTGTTGCTCTATCTAAACAGCAACAGTTTCCTACCTGAAAACACAGTTAGTCCTAATCTAATCATCTGGGATTCAGTGAAGCATGAAATAAACGGAGCTCTCATTTTCTCGCTGAGTCTCCGCTACTTTAATTCCCAGGGTGCGAACATGCTAATGGAAATTTTGTATCGTGAAGTCGCTGCACTTACAAGCATACGTATATGCTAAGTGAATAAATGGCAACAAAATAAATATCGTTTTTTCTCTCTCTCTCTCTCTTTCTCTCTCTCTTGTGTGTGACCCTGGGTCAGGGCTACAAGAAGTCGCATGCACACACACACACACACAGTCGATGGCAGCAAGCAAGCACGGACACAGAATCGGCGTGGCTGCATATACAATTACGTCGCTGTCGAAGTCGGGTGCAGATTGTGCTGATGACAAAAATTTACCTCGTTCAACCCCCCCTAACATCGACCCTAAATGCAGCCGAGTCTGCACAAGTGTACCTCACGCTTAAGCCGACCTCAAAGGGCTTCTAGATGTTTCCGAGTGCCCGAAGCCATTGATGTCATGTGTGTGTGTGTGTGTGTGTGTCATGGCACTGAAGGGCCCACTGTGGCCTGTTAGCAGTCATGCTTACTGCTCCCAACTGCCTCCTTCTCACTGTGTTGAGGAAACATTGTAAACAAGTCATGTCTCACTGTTGTAAATAAGAAAACAAACTGACTCACTTACTTTAGGGTGATATGTGTGTAGGTATGTTTAATATGTACTGATTTTTTTATTAAACAAGTAATTTTGAGAGTGGAATATTTTCAATCATTTTTTTTTCACATAAATGAATTATTTTCCCCCTTCATGTGTAATATTTTTCTGCTTGATTATAAATCTGGGGGTTCCTCTTTTATGCATTTATGATTTTTTTCACCCTTTTTTTTTTTGAGGGCCTTTGAATAATTTTGTTGGAACGTACCCCCGCCTCCCTCACCCTCCTTTTAGTATTTTCTATTATGCTTTGATGTTTTTACTACAACAATCCCTCTGAACTGAGCTCAACTTTCCCTCCATTCGTCCCAGTCTAGTGTGAGTGTGAGAGTGAATGTGGCGCCGTATCACACACAGCTCTGCCTGTTATCCTGTCATCTGCCAGTCTCTGCCCAGACCCCAAAAAATGAACAGATCAGGGCCGTGGCCATGCTTTTGGACAATTCCCATATCAAAGCCGTTGCAATGTCCCCTGCTGCTTGTCGCATCACTGACAGTGTAAAAGTGTGTGTGTGTGTGTGTATGTGTGTGTGTACATCTCTCTTTTTCTTTCTTTCT
>CM059283.1:16043283-16049412 GCA_030347295.1 Setipinna tenuifilis
TGTGTGTGTGTGTGTGTGTGTGTGTGTGTGTGTGTGTGTGTGTGTTTTGTGTGTGCCTGCTGTGTACTTGAGGAATCATCAAGGGCGTTTGTGTAGAATTTTGTGTGAGCCTGAGTGACGGGCATGTGTTGATGTTTATTTTATGCTATCTAGCAGATTGACAGAGGGATATGAAACGCCAGTGAGAGCAGTGTTTGATATTTGCCTTTGAGAGATCGAGAGAGAGAGAATAAGAGAGTGAAAGAGAGAGAGAGAGGTAGAGAGGCAGAGAGAGAGAGAGAGAGAATAAGAGAGCAAAGGAGAGAGAGAGAGAGAGTAGGAGAGGAGGAGGGGAAAACTGCTGATTGGATGAGTTAGAGAGCTGAGGAGGTATGGAGATACAATGAAGAGAGAGAGAGAGAGAGAGGGAGAGAGAGAGAGCGAGGGTGGGAGGGAGGGAGAGATAGGCAGAGAGAGCGAGAGAGCGAGAGAGCGAGGGAGCGAGAACGAGAGCGAGAGAGAGCAGCAACAGCAGCAGCAGCTCTTCAGTACTGCGTGGTATGGAATTACGGCTGGCTCCGCTGCTGAAGCTCAGGACACACACTAACGGCGGATCGCAGGAGGAGCACTGACAGAGCGAGGCAGAGAGAGGGAGAGAAAACGTGTAAGTAGCAGAAGAAAAGACAATTATACAGCCTTCACTTCAGAAGCCCTGGCCTGAATAGGCACCGCGAGGGGGAGGCGGGGGGTGGGTGAGGGGGGGTTGGGGGCGGAGGGGAGGGTGAGTGGGGGGGTTGGGGGGGATTGGTTGTGGCGCGGGGGCTTCTATTCTCTGAGGTACTAACAGCCTGTAGAGTCTCCCATCCCTGCTGTCATTTTAACAGCCGTTTTGCCTCCGGTGTGTGTGAGTTTTTGTGTGTGTGTGTGTGTGTGTGTGTGCATGCATGTGTGTGTGTGTCTGAATGTTAGTGTGAGTGTGTGTGTATGTGTGTGTGTGTGTGTGCAAGTTCATGGCACTGTTGCCATTTTCTATTTTTCCTCTCTATCTCTCTCTCACTCTTTCAATTCTGTAGCTTCCTGTTTTATTTATGTATATGTTTATTCATCTCTACGTTTTATTTTAGGGTTGTTTATTTTTTTGTTTGTTTATTTATTTATTTCCTGTTGTTTGTTTGTGAGGGGGGATGGATTGGGGACCAGGTGTGTTTTAGCTAATAAGAGATGCCAGTGCAGAATCCCTATGTGCTTGCTGCATACCTCCCCGCTCCCTCTCTCCCTCTCTCTCCCTCCCTCTCTCTCTCTCTCTCTATTCACACTCCTCATTCTCTCCCTTTTTTTCTCTCCACTCTCTCTCTCTTGTTTTTTTTAATTCATTCCCATGTTTTCCCCTCTGTGTCCCTCTCTTTTATTTTTCTCCCCCCCTTTTTTCCGTTTCATCCTCCTCTTCCTCCTCCTCCTCCTCCTTTACCTCCTCATCTCTCTCTCCCCCCCTCTCCCTCTCCCTCTCCCTCTCCTGCTGCTGCTGCAGCTGCTGCTGCTGCCTGTGTTCCTCTCCTCTCCGTGGCTGTGGCGTACACTCATAATAGACGTCCTTTTGCCATTCGACTGAGGGCTCTCTCGCTCTCTCTCTCTCTCTCTGCCTCTCTCTCTTTCTCTCACCCTCTCTCTCTCTCTCCTCCCTCTCTCCCTCCCTCCCTCTCTCTCGCAGTCAGAGCAGCACACTCGGTGTGAAATAACCGCGACAGGGCTCAGCTACAGAGAGGACAGACATGGGTGAGTGTCTCTCCTGCGTTTTCTTCTCCTCCTTTTTTTTTGGTCATCCATCGCTCCTTTTTCTCTCCCTTTTTTCTCCTTCCTGCCACCTCTCTCTCTCCCTCTACTTCTTTCTTTCTCGCTCTCTCCGTCTCTCTCTTTCTTCCTCGTCCTCTCCTTCTCCCTTTTTCCTCGCGCTCGCGGCCGTGTCTGATGATTGTTCTCTCCGCCGGGCTGTCAGCCGCCTTCCCCCCCCCGTCTATTCCACCTCCTCCTCCTTCTCCTCCGCCACATCACCCCCTTTTTTCTATCGTTCATCAGCCATTTTACCATTTTATCCTCCCCCCTTACCTCCCTCTCTCTCTGTCTTTCTTTCTCTTCCGCGCTCCCTCTTTCCGAGTGACACTCTCTCTTTCCCTCTCTATCTCTCTCTCTCTTTCCTTCTCTCTCTCTCTCTCTCTCTCTTTCTCTTGCGCTCCCCTCATCACTCATGTCCACAGTCACCCACTCATTCATTCATCCAGCCATCGCCTCCTCATAAACAAGCCAGACTCGTCACCAAGCCTCCTCAACACCAACCATCCAAGGTGCCTGGTGTGAACGCATAGCTCTCTTCTCCCCATACCCCCATACCCCCATTTCCACATATTCACACACACACACACACACACACACAGACATAGACACACACACACATACACACACACACACACACAGACATAGACACAGACATACACATGCACATACACACAAAACACACACACCATAGTTCCCTGTACCGCACTCTCTACACACATACACGGTACACAAACAGACTTTGCATACCAAATCTCCCTCCGCTTCACCTCTCTATCTGTGTATCTATCTCTCCCTCCTTTCTCTTCCCTTTCCTTTCCCTCACCTCCATCTCCTCTCTCTCTCTCTCTCTCTCTCCCTTCATCCTTATATTCCTCCCTTCTGTCCTCTCACGACTGCTGCCACCTCATCCATCCCTCCATCCATCCCTCCATCCCTCCATCCATCCATCCCCCCCGGCACCTCCATACCGCTGCGCACCCTACTGAGTCCTGGCCATATTTCAGCACCAAGCGCTAAGCACCAAGCTGCTCCTGCCTATGTGCCTGTGTCTCTGCCTATGTGCCTGTGTGTGTGTGTGTGTGTGTGTGTCTGTGTGTCTGTGTGTGTCTGTGTGTGTGCCTGGGTGTGTGTGTGTGTGTGTGTGCAGAGGGGACCGGCTGGCTTGGACCGCAGCCTTGAGTCTGCCTCTGCTGCTGCTGCTGCTGCTGGCTGGCTGTATGAGGATGGATGCGGTGGGGTGAGGTGGGCTGGGTGGCTGGATGGGTGGGTGGGATGGGGGTGGTGGATGAAGGGGGACTGGATGAAGGGACTATATGTGTGTGTGGGTGTTTGTGTGTGTGTGTGTGTGTGTGTGATTGGGAATGGGGGTAGGGTTTGGGTGTGTGTGTGTGTGTGTGTGTGTGTGTGGGGGGGGGGGTGTTTGGTCCAAGGATTGCACAGTCAGACAGGTTGTGCTGCTGCTGCTGCTGTTATCCCATCTGTGAGTGAGCAGTGGTGGAGGGGAGAGAGAGAGAGAGAAAGAGAGAGAGAGAAGGAGAGAGAGAGAGAGAAGGAGAGAGAGAGAGAGACTTGTGTAGAATCTGGCAGCAGGGAACGGCTATTTAACTGCCTGTGTAACGTGGGGTTTGATCGTGAGTATGTGTGTGTGTGTGTGTAGGCGTGTGTGTGTTTATGTTAGGTTTTTTTGTGTGGACACATTTATGGCATGAGTTGTGTGTGTATGTGTAATGTCCATCTGCATGGAGGACATGAAGTGGGATTACGTGACTGACGTGTGTGTGTGTGTGTGTGTGTGTGTGTGTGTGTGTGTGTGTGTGTGTGTGTGTGTGTGTGTGTGTGTGTGTGTGTGTGTGTGTGTGTGTGTGTCTGCCTGTTTTATTGGGTATGGTACGTGAATTTTGTGTTCTGTAGATTATTATTAGAAAGGCTATAAGGGCGAGCAGTGTGTGTGTGTTTGTGTGTGTGTGTGTGTGTGTGTGTGTGTGTGTGTGTGTGTGTGTGTGTGTGTGTGTGTGACAGAGGAAGGAACAGATGATTGCACTATGCCTGCATGAACATATATGCATGCACACAGGGTGTCTTATTCAGCCTATAGCCTTTTGCCACACTCACTTGAAGATACACACACACACACACACACACACACACACACACACACACACACACACACACACACACACACAGACTCTTTCTTTAATCCCCCCCACGCATAATTACACTCTCTCTCACACACATACACACAGAGACACACACACGCACACATACACACACACACACACACATTCATATTGTGTGAATATACTGAGACCTGGGGACACATACACACTCTTGCACTTTCATACACTCACAGACCCTCTTAATTGCTACATGCACTGCTGTGCACAACACAGCATGAGAACACAATACAGTTATACACACATGCCTCATACTTGCACTTATCTTAATATACTCACTCTCTCTCTGTCTCTGTCTCTCTCTCTATATCACACACACACACACACACACACACACACACATGCTAATACACATAGACACACGCGTCACAGAGCATACAACACACAAAAGCACACAGTTGCCATGTTCACAGTGCCTGTTTCTTAATTGCCACATGGACCAGCATGCACAGCAAAAGCAAAGCACAGCACGGTGACACAATGTAGTTTTTCATAGTGTAGCGACAGCTTGAAAAATGTCAGCGTCGGCCCCTCGCGCGGCGAATAATGAAGAGCAGAGAGAGAAACACTGATAACAGTGATTTAAAAATGTGTGATTTATTGAGCTCAAATTGCCCGCCATAAATTACAGGCAAAATAGGAAAGTCGCGTGATATCAGTATCAAAGCGGCACTTCTTGTTGTCTGAGTGTCCATTTATAAATGGTGGCTGATGCAAACACTGTGATTTATCAGCTAACGGATTCGAGAAGATAAATCATCCCATAAAGCTCTCGTGATCTCAGCTTGGGAGATAGAAAGAGGTAGATAGATAGAGAAATAGAGAGAGAGAGAGATAGAGAGAGGGAGAGAGAGAGGGAGAGATGAAAAGATGAAAAGATGAAAAGGAAAATGGCTAAAGAGTAATGTTTTACCTTCTCTGGTGCAGCCAAGGTGAAGTTTTAGTGAAGATAATATTTCATGTGTGGACTTAGTCTAACTAAAAGTGTCCAGTGGTGGTGTGGGAGAGTGTGTTTTTATTTATCGAATAAGAAGAGGCGCCATCGAGGGCTGTCATCAGCTGACACTCACTCTCAGGCCACCTACTCGTCTTGTGACGAACACCCATATTCACACGCATCTGGCACACACACACCTTCGCCAGTGCCATCACACCCACACAACAAAGCATGGTTGCCATAGCGACACGCTTACCACACCCACCCTCCTCCATCATACACCTCCACATATACAGTTAACATGACATGCCACTCCATACAGCAACAGTCACTTTCTCGCACGCGCTCTCTCTCTGTCTCTCGCTCTCTCTCCCGCTCTCTCTCTCTATCTCACAAACACACACACACAGATGCTAATCTTTCTCTCTTGTACGAAACTCAGAATGGAATTGAGAATGACAACAACTTAAATTCCAATTCAAGTCTTGAATTTGATTTGAATTGAGGTTGAAAACAGGAAATGCAAATCAGGGGTTGCAAATTGTGCGAAATGAAAGGACAGCACTCCATTTCCCAGAATGCTTATCATTCAGCATTAAGGACATGTATGCTTAAACTTAGTGTCTGTACTGCATTTGTAGTGTTTGGGATAAAAAATTACCCCCATTTGAAAAACAAATGTATGTTTAAAGTATCACATTCTTACTGATGTGGGGTTATAATGAAAATCTCTGAATTGCAATGAATTCAATTCCACTTCCTATAATTCCAACTGAAATTCAATTCAAAGCCAATTCAAATTCAAAGTCAAATTCATCCACAGAATTTGATTAAATTCTGAAATTCTGAATTTTGCACAACCCTGCTTGTGACATTCACCAGACTTCAGAAGCTATCACTCTTTCCTCCATTTCACACTTTATAATTCTCCCCTTCTCAGTTTATCTGTTTTACCCTGCTGTTGGGTTTGTGAATTACTAAATTAGGACGTGTGGCAAAGGTGAATCATGCCATGTAGCTGCCATTTATATATCCCCCCACACACACCTTTTTCGAGAGAGAGTAAGGGCTCTTGGGGTGAAGAGTTGTGTAACACCTAAACATTAACAGCAACCTCTCAGAAGCATTTTAGGAACATTACCAAAAAACACAGGAAGAAACACGCACACATGCACACGCACACGCACACACACCACACACACACACACA
>CM059283.1:16049512-16067012 GCA_030347295.1 Setipinna tenuifilis
CAAGTTATCTGTCCATATTCTTCCTATACATGTGTATTTCACTTGTTTATTAGTATCAGGTGTATATGTGTGTGTTGTGTGTGTGTGATTGCAAGAATTATGTCACTCATAAAAGCATCTTGTATTTAGACAAAGCATCCTATCTATTGGGTGGGTTGGTTGACTGCTGCCCAGATTCAATAAAGGCACCATATGGAAAGCATGGCGATTAGCTAACAAATTTATGCACGTGTCAAACATATTGGCTTCCCATCTCCCAGTACAAGCAGACTCTTTGTGTGGGACACAAAAACAGTGCTTCACGATTTACATCACACTGTCACTAAATGCTGATGACTGTAAAATAGTTGAAATAATGTAGAGAGTGAAGTTAAACGTACTTTATACTTATAAGAATACAGTGCCAGCCAGCACCTTGAAATAAAAGCAACAGATTTACAGCTTATAGCTCAGAGAAAGGCTGGTTTGCCAGATTGAAGCCAAGTCAAGGTCAGAAATATATTTGGAAATGAGAATTCCCAATTGGTGATCACATTTAGGCCAAGACTGTAGTTAATGTCAGGGAAACTGGCCCCGGGAGACTAGAAGCTTGTGATTACTGATCGGTTAGCAAATTGCGGAGGTCTTTGATTTTAATCTCCCGCCCCCTGACCTCCCACCCCCTGACCTCCCGCCCCTCTACCTTTTAGGCCTGCTGCGATTGGAGGAGCTGGTGCGTCGCTTCCTTATCTCCCGGGAGACGCTGTCGGTGCGCATGCTGGACGACAGCCTGGACCCCACCCCTCTGCTAAAGGAGATCCGTGACGACAAAGTGGCAACCATCATCATCGACGCCAACGCGTCCATCTCCTACCTCATCCTGCGAAAGGTCAGCCAGGTTGATGTGGCCACGGCAACCCTCTCCGCTCAGCCAACGTAAACAAGGCGGACAGGAAATCCATTGAATTCCAATTACACTTTGACATTTGTCTTTGATTCTCTCGTAAAAAAAAAAATAGACAGAGAGGGGCTGGTGAGGATTTGGTGCAGGGAGCTTGCTACCTGCTATCTGTTGTGTTTGTTCCCTGTGGGGATGGGGGGGTGGATGGGTGGTGGTTTGGTTGGGTCGGGGGGTGGAAGGCCTTAAAACGACACTTCAGCCCTTTTGACTCACCATCTCGAGCAGAGTGTCTAAATCTTTTGCTGTGAAAATGTCTGTTTGATATAGTATGTCCTGCACCAAATCCTGCACCAATCCAACCATTCAAATGCACACTCACACTTAATCCTGTTCTCTTTCTCACTCTCTATATTTCTCTTTCTCTCTGTTCCTCTCCCCTCCCCTCCCCTCCCTCCCTCTCTCTCTCTCACTCTCTTCGTATGTATTAGGCATCCGAGTTGGGGATGACGTCAGCGTTTTACAAGTACATCCTCACCACCATGGTACGTGTGCTCCCACACCAATGACACCCCATCTTCTCTCCCCTTCTCTCTCTCTCTCTCTTTCTTTTTCCCTCTCTCTCTCTCCCTCTTTTATTCCGGGGCTCACAATTACCCTACCGCCGCCTGGCCTGGCACCAGCCAGCTCATCTGAAATGCATGATGGGACTGTGCCGTTTATCATGGGCCGTTTTCCCTGCCCAGGATGCCCTTGTCCGAGGTGACTTCCGCGGCTCATATTTTTAGATCATATCCATCTGTGGGCCGCTAGATGCGTGAGCTGGAGCGACGCAAGGTGAAGTAGTCTGTCCCAAGGGTTCTCTTTCACCAGCTGTGCCTGCCTGCCGTAGGGGATTTGAACCCAAACCCTCCAAATCCCAGCTCGACCCTTTTCAACCACCACCAGCCAACCACCACCACCCACCACCACCACCACTGCTGCTGCACCACCACCTTCACCTCCTCCCCACCACATGCCTCCTGACGTCACCACGATGACGACGACTGCTATGGCCACCTCCTCTGCTCTGCTCGGCTGTGCTAAATGTCAAATGGCGGGAGCAAATGGCAGTTTCGTAGCAACATGGCATTCTTCGTGGGAGCAAAAGCAGGCTGGCTTTGGAAAAAAAGAGAAAACAAGCTTGTCTTGTCTTGTCTTGCTCTCTCCCCCCTTTTTTCATTTGTATTTTAGTACATCACTCTTTTTTTACTTATAGGGTGACCCTCTTTCTTCTGCCCTACTCTCTCGTCGCCCCTGCCCATCTGTCTTCCTATCTATCTTTTTCTCTCTTACCTAATTCTTTTTTATCAATCTCATCCACTCTTTCATGATGTCTCTCTCTCTTCCCCTCTCTCTCTCTCTCTCTTCCTCTCTCTTTCTCTCTCTCTCTCTCTCTTCCTCTCTCTCTCTCTCTATGTCTCTCTCTATCAAATTCACCTGCTCTTTTACCTTCTACCCCTATTCACTCCTTGTCTACCTGTCCTATCTCTTCTTTTTTATTAACCTTCCTTTTATTGGGCCGCAGGACTTCCCCCTGCTGAGGCTGGATGACGTGGTGGATGACCAGTCCAACATTGTGGGCTTCTCCATGCTCAACAGCAGCCACCCCTTCTACCTGGAGTTCATCCGCAGCCTCAACCTCTCCTGGAGGGAGGGCTGCGATATCAGCCCTTACCCGGGCCCAGCGGTTAGTTAGACACACACACATGTCCACATGTATATACACACACGCACACACACACACATGCACACGCGCACACACACACACATGCATGCACACACATGCATGCACGCAGGTACACACATACACACACACACACACACAATACACAATTGCTAACACATGCCAGCACATCCATAGACATAATTTGTACATAATTTATTCATAGATATCACATAGAAAATTCCCATTCATCATTCATTCCAAGCAAGCACACTGACCAGACATATATGCATACACACACACATCCAGATATAACAGAGAGATTTGACATGTCAATCAAAGATGTATCACTAAAAGATGTATATAGATTTATATCTAAAAGAACAGTACAAACCATTTTCCATCTTCCTCACGTGCCCAACGGGCTTTCAAAAAAACTAGCTGTTGACAGAGTGGTTGCAGTGGGCTATATGTATTCAGTTGGCATTTGCAGTTTGGCCATAAATCCTAGTGCCAGGTCTGCTGTGTACATGTCCTGACAGTACAATGAAAGATGTGTCCCAGTCTTTGGGTTGGTCCATTTATTATTCAGCAATGTCAGCTTTGGCAGTGTCTCCCTGACGATCTGGTCTTTTCCATCTCAGACGGTGGTTGGTGGAGGGTAAGACAGACGCACAAAAACACACACTTGCGCAAACTTAACTTAAGCGCAAAAACGTAACACACAACACACGCTATACACAGCTATATACTGAGCCGCCAAGCTGCCATGGAGTTCACGTGCCTCTGGCTTCCTTTTGTCTTCATTTTTTTCCCAGAATTCTAGCTGTTGCCTTTAGCTTCATTATATATTCTCTCCAACTCTCTGTCTGTCTCTTTTGCTTTCCCATTCTATTCTGGTCTTCACTTTGTGCTCACTCTCTCTATCTCTCTCACTCTCTGTCTATATATCTCTCTCTCTTTCTCTTTCTCTTTCTCTGTCTCTCTCAGTCTGTTCTGCTCTCCCCCCTCCCTTCTCAATCTTCTTTTTTTTTCGCTGGCATATCTCCCATACTCTGTTCCTTCTTTCTCTTTTTTCTTTTACTTACCCCTCACCCCACAACCTCCCTCTCCTCCTCCTCTGACTCCCTCTCCATCTCTCTCTCTCCCTCAGTCCATCTATTTTCCCTGAACTACCTTCCTGCCGCTTCATTCCTCTGTCTCCCTCCCCTCCGTCCCTCTGTCTTCCTTAAACTCCCTTTCTCTATCTCTTTCTCTCCCTCGGCTCTCACTTTCTCTAACAACATTTCGGTCTCCCTCATTCTTTCCTGCTTTTTGGTACGAAAAAAAAAATCTATCTCTGCCTTACTATCAAATACCTTTTTCTCTATCAATTTCTCTTTCTCCACTTCTGAACTTTCTTTGCCTTTCTCGTCTATCATCTATCTTTCTCCTGTGTCATGTTCTCTAAGTACATCTCCTGTCATCTCTCCTCTGCCTATCTATTGTCCTCTCTCGCTCTCTGTCTCTCTCTGTCTGTCTTCTGAGCCTAGCCTTTGTCCTCTCTCTTAAACACACTCTCTCTTTCTGTCTGTCTGTCTCTCTCTCTGCCTGTCTATCTATCTGTCTTTCTCCTAAGCCTAGCCTTTGTCCTCTCTCTTAAACACTCTCTCTCTTTCTGTCTCTCTCTTCCTGTCTATCTATCTGCCTGTCCCCTAAGACTAGCTGTTGTCCTCCCTCTTAAACACTCTTTTTCTGTCCTTCTCTCTCTGTCTCTCTCTGCCTGTCTGTCTGTCTGTCTCCTAAGCCGAGCTGTTGTCCTCTCTCTTAAACACTCTTTCTCTGTCTTTCTCTCTCTCTGTCTCTCTCTCTCGCCAGTATATCTGTCTGTCTCCTAAGCCTAGCTGTTGTCCTCTCTCTTAAACACTCTCTTTCTCTGTCTTTCTCTCTCTCTGTCTCTCTCTCTCTCTCTCTCCCCACAGCTGTCGTCAGCGCTGATGTTTGACGCGGTGCACGTGGTGGTGGGGGCCGTGCGGGAGCTGAACCGCAGCCAGGAGATCGGCGTCAAGCCCCTCAGCTGCACCTCGCCCCTCATCTGGCAGCACGGCACCAGCCTCATGAACTACCTGCGCATGGTGAGGTTGCCATGGCGACGCAGCTCCGCCGCCTGCCTGCCTGCCTGGCCGGGGCACGGCAGCTGCGGCAGCCATTTTGTGTCAGAGCCCCCCCCCCGTGCTGCTGTTTGCATTTTCATGCAGTGTGTGTCTGTGTGTGAGTGTGTGTACGTGTGAGTGTGCATGTCTGTGTGTGTGTGTGTGTGTGTGTGTGTGTGTGTGTGTGTGTGTGTGTGTGCATGTGTACGTGTGCGTGTGTGCTGTCTGTGTGTGTGTGCATGAGCGTGTGTGGGTGTGTGTACATGTAAGTGTGCACATCTGTTTGTATGGATTTTTTGCTACACCTGGCTTGTTTGTACAGTCATATATAGATTTATTTTTCGGTATTTTCCTTGCATTCCCCATGCAGCACCGAGGTTTTTTTTTTTTGAGGTCTTTCATCTTCGCTTTGTTCTCCACTTTGTTTGTTTTTTGTTGTTTTGTATTCTCTGTTCTCTGCTCCGCTGTTGTCACACTTGTGTGCCGTGTCAGTCATCTGTCCCGGCGGTGTTTGCTTGGTGCTTTTACGGATCTGCATTTTTTTGTTTTTGCGGGCACATTAAGATGTAATTTCCCTGTCTGCTTGGGCTGTAGCTGAGTTTATCGGAGTCTGGCACGCTCCATCTCGCCCCATCTGTGCACTTCTCTTCTCCGGCTCTGACTTGTTTTCCTGTCTCTGCGCATCACTCTATCTTTTTGACACATTCTTTGGCAGCCTTCTCCTCCGCACTCCTCCTCCACCTCCACCTCCTCCTCCTCCCTCTGACACTCTCTCTCTCTCTCATTTCGCTTCATCCCTCCTTCGCTCTTGTCTCCGCTTCACGCCGAATCTCTCTCCATCTTTTTCTCCTTCTTCTGTGACTTCTTCTCTCCCCCCTCTATCTCTCTCTTTCTTTCTCTGTCGCCCTCCTCTCTCTCTCTCTCTCTCTCTCTCTGTCCCACTCACATTCACCCTCTCTTTTTGTTTTTAAGTCATTCATCTCTCTGTCTGTCTTGGCTCTGTCAAGCATTTTGCATAATGCACTGGCCTTGTCGGTGAGGGTGTCCTTACTGAAAGTTACCGTTACAGCTCACTCACCCTTTTTTGTGCCTTTTTGCTTCTCTTTTGCCTTTCGCATTTTTTTCCCCTCCCCTCTACCTCTCTGTCTATTGCCTCTGTAAAAACAAAACCTGCCCTTTTTGCCTCCATCTCCATCTATTCCCGCTTAAAAAACCTTTTCTTTTGTCTTCTGTTCATCACTCCTGTTTCCCTCGTTTCCACTATGTTCTCCTCTCCTCTCCACCTACAGTATTCCTCCTTAAAGTCCAAATCTGGGAGGTGCTATGGCACAGTGGTCAGGGCACTGAACCATCAATAGAAAATAGGCATATCCAATTGAATCCAGCTTGGGCAATTTCCAAACCCTACCCCATCTTTCCCTCTTCCATTTACTTCCTGTCTATCTTTACTGTCTTATCAAATAAATGGCAAAAAACTGCCTTTTTTGCCTTTCTCTACCTACGTTCTTTTAAAAAACCTGCTGCATTGTCTGTCCCTCCCTACCTATTGACCTATTGCCTTTTCTGCCTCTTTCTCTCTCTCTCCCTCCCTCTCTCTCTCTCTCTCTCTCTCTCTGCTCTGGCTTTGTTCCCTGGCTGGCGTAGGTGGAGTATGACGGTCTGACTGGTCGCGTGGAGTTTAACAGCAAAGGCCAAAGGACCAACTACACCCTGCACATCCTGGAAAAGCATAGGGGGGGCCACAAAGAGGTCAGCTAACACACACACACACGCACCACACACACACACACACACACACACACACATTCATAGTAAAGATGTGGACGCACACACACAAACACACACACACACACACACACACACAAGATAGTTTGTCAGCTGTTCGTTATGATATCTTTAGAAATTCCCAGGGGAGTATTAAACAGGTCATTTTGCCATAAAGACACACACACACACTTAAACCACACACACACACACACACTTAAACACACACACAGACACACACACACACACGCACACACACACGCACACGCACAACACACACACACACACACACACACACACACACACACACACACACACGCAGACTCCTCGCTCCCTCACTCTCATAAAATGAGCCATAAAAGAGGTCAAGAGGCCAGCGTATCTGTTGCAGGGGCTCCAGCCTCTCGCTGACTTATCACAATCGCTCGCCTCACCTCCATTGATCACCATATCGATCCCACTTTTTTAAGCTTCCTTTTATCTGACGTTTCATCACACCTTTTGTCACACTCCTTCATCTTCTCTTGTTCCCCCTTTTCCTGCACTGACAGATCGGGATCTGGTACTCCAACAACACCCTGTCCATGAACTCCACCGCCCTGGACATCAACGTGTCCGAAAGCCTGGCCAACAAGACTCTGATAGTCACCACTATCCTGGTACGAAAACCTACCTCTCCGATGTATTGAGCTGCTGTTTCAAGGGGAGGGGGGTTCCATAAGTACACGCTATCGGGTTAGCCGTAAATTGTCAAAATTAGGATCTATTGATTAAACATCTCGGAGATAACTTCTGTTTGGCATTATTGGTGACGATTCTCATTGAGTGGCAGCTGTGCTAATGAATTGGTCAACTTAAACAGGGAAATAAGCTTAATGTTACCCTTTAGCTAGGTTTAGCCATTGTAGGCCCTAACTATGTAGCTCAAAATCATATTCTGTTCCACAGTGTTTCAACTCTGGCAAAAGACCAAATTACAGAGTCGTGATATTTTTTCCTAATATAAATAGCAGCAGAGAAAAGTTTTACAGAAACGTTGTTTATCTAACCTATAGTTTTTCATAATAATGCAGATGTAGTGGTTTATTACATTTTTATTACAAATTATAGGTGTTATTTTTTGTGAAAGACTACTTACTATACCTTAACGCAACAGAGCTTAATTACTGAGTGGAAACCACTATGACGCAATACTATTTCCATAATAAGGGCATTTTGTTGTACACCAAAAGAGCAATGGATTCCTCTGGGCCGGTAAGGGCTTATTTCTGCCTGGTTCTATATGGGGACACTGTCTCTACTGAGCATTTTTAATAGGCTTTAAAAGGGCCTGTTTCTGCCAAAACAAAGTTCCTTGTGTGGTAAATGTCTTGAGTAGAACCTTCAGCTTTCTTTTTTTTTTTAAGCAACCATAAGGAACCCTTTTTTCTGCTATTAGTGCGACTCATGGAGTGGGTCAGTTTTGTTCATGGAACTATATTCCCCCATTGTTCTCATTGCAGGAGGACCCATATGTGATGCGCAAAGACAACTACCAGGACTTTGAGGGGAACGACCAGTACGAGGGCTTCTGTGTGGACATGCTGAGGGAGCTGGCTGACATCCTCAAGTTCTCCTTCAAGATCAAGCTGGTGGACGATGGCCTTTACGGAGCCCCAGAGATCAACGGCTCCTGGACAGGCATGGTGGGAGAGCTGATCAACAGGGTGAGTGTGTTTGCATATATACACACACACAGACACTCACACCCATTCACTCACTCACTCACTCCCTTTCCCAGTCTCTCTTGCACGTTTTCTATCTCTTCCTCTCTTTCTCAGGCACACTGTCGCTGTCTCCTCGATTTTCTGCCCCTGCCACACACACACACACACACACACACACACACACACACACACACACACACACACTCGCCTACTGTACAGATGTGCAAACAGAAATTTAGGGCAAATGCTGCTCCACTTACTGTACATTCTCATATGCACAGTCTATGCATAGTCTCTGCCAGACACTCGGATTGTGTTCAGACACTATATACCCCATGCAGACAAGACACACACACACACACACAGAGGAGTGCGCGCACACACACACACACACAAACACACACACACACACACACACACACACACACACACAGGAGCACAGCAATACACACTCACACCTGAACTTATTTAGTTAGTGCTACACTGCTACGCTATATGGTTCAAAATGTTTCACATAACATGATCCCTGGAGACCATGAAACCATTGTCAGGGAGGGGGGGCAGTAAAGGTTGGGGGGGCGACTGAGGGTGCTGGCTACTCCCAAACGCAAGCATCATTTGGCAAGATCATAAGCCCTCGCAGACACAAATATTTGTAGGCTACTTGAAGGAGGGCAGTTCTGAATGAAGGCTGGCTAGTCATATAGTCATACATCTCAAAAATAAATAGTGGGAAACAGAACGAGGCCAAACGAAAAGTAGGCGAAAAAAAGAAGAATAGCTACCTGCAGTCACTTCAGCTGGTACATGGAACCTTGCACATTTGGACACTTTTCAGAACTGTACCCTTACTTTTTAGTCAGTTGGGATTTTTTCTTTTTTTTAGCCTTTCACTTCGCTACATTTGCCATAATGCCACATATACTATCAGGCTGTCTGAGACGATTGGCTTCAGCTTCCAGCCAGACTTGAAAAAAAAAGCTTCAGCCAGCCACACAGGGGAAAACTCAAATGGCTCCTTCTATCTATCTATCTATCTATCTATCTATCTATCTATCTATCTATCTATCTATCTATCTGTTATTATTATTATTATTATTATTATTATTATTATTAGTAGTAGTAGTAGTAGTAGTAGTAGTAGTAGTAGTAATAGTAGTAGTATTACCTATATTAAGATTATTTTGCAATCACTGAAGCAGATTCTACTTCACATGAAAAAATACAGGTCAGAAATCTATTTCAAAAGTATTAAAATTAAGATGTTGTATGTTACCAAATTAAACTGTTATATGCACATGTACTCAATCGTATATAAAATGGCTGTGAATTACACACATAATTGTGAATACAGCAAGATTATCAGAGTGGTTAACCAGGCGTTTTAATATTATCCTAACAGAATGCTAAGTAGGAATCAGTTCTGTCAGCAACAAAAGGATCAACCAGCCCACCAGTGGCATCCCTGCAGACAGTCAGCAGAAGAAAGAGCTCCCTTTTTTTCCCTTTTCGCAATGATACATAAAAGCAGCAACTGAACATTTTTGTGTCAAAATAAAAGTTGCTATTCATTTAGTATCTGGCACCAAATACCTTCCTTAGAACTGTTCTCTATCTACTATGCATTTTGCTTACAGTGACTGAAATAAGCTGAAAGTTTGGTGCAGTTAAAGAAAGTTGCCAATGAGGGAGTGGGTGGGTGGTGGGTTACTGCCAGCGGCTATGCTTTTCTCTATACATCCTAACATATACACTCCACAAATAGTACTCATTTGTGTTTCTGTGTGTATGTGACACACTGTGAGTGTAATTGTGTCAGTATGTTTATGTATGTATATGTATGTGTGTGTGTGTGTGTGTGTGTGCGTGTGCGGCTGTGTGTCCTATATACAAAATCTGCAGTGCATCTCTATGTATACCAAAATGCCTATACACACACCAGAGCGTGTGTGTGTGTGTGTGTGTGTGTGTGTGTGTATTTGCATGTGTATGTGTATGTGTCATATGTAAGAATTTGTAGTCTGTAATCTCTATGTATGCCTACATGCACACATGAAACAATAAAGCATGTTGTAGCATGTTGTGTGTGTGCTTATGTGTATGACAGTTTGGGTATGTGAAACACACAAACACACACACACACACACACACACACACACACACACACTCATAATTCACTCTAGCTCTCTGTGGGTGAGCTAGCCATAGGTTGTGGATCTCACAGATCATGCCTGGCACCGGTGGTCCATGCTGTGCGGCGAGTAGGCCATATGTGTGGGAGGTGCTTTTGGATGCTGCTCCACACGGCTCCAGAGATGCAGCATCCGGCTGGATTACACCCGGCTCCCCATCCAACTCCCAGGCAGCCCGCCGCCATATTCTCCCGACAATCCCGGCTTTGCATGTCTGAGTTGCCTTCGTGTAAGGGGGGGAGATGCACGGGGGGGTTTGTGGGTGGGGCTGAAACGTGATTGGCCGGGCTCCCGAGCACGCAGAGACGTGATTGGGCACGACCACCACCAAGCAGCACTACGGCACGGGCCCTGAGGCGGAGGAGGACAGGCGGGCTGGTGGTGGTGGTGGTGGTGGTGGTGGTGAGCTTTCGCTTGTGAAGTTTGCCAGGAAGGAACAGGAAGGTTCCTGGCTTGCGTCTCTCCCCAGGAAACGACGCTCCCATGGGGCGCGGCTAATAATTAGCAGCAGATAAACATTCACTTTCATGTGTTGGAGCATAAGTAGCACATGGTCGGGTAGTGTTAGGGTGGTGATGGGGGGGGGTTGGTTTTCAAGCTGTCTGATCTACACTGAGTGCGTAAAATACAAATACAGTAGGCATGTCAACAGACTTGTTTGTGTGTGTTTAATGACTGACGCTAATGCAGCTTATGTCTATACTTGGTAAAAACACTGACAGACCACAGTTTTTCTTTTTTTTGGCTCAGTTTCCTTGTGTAACTGCTTTGGTAATCTTTACACCTTTTTGATCCTTACATTTAGATTGATAAAGAATAACTCATGTGAAAGAAAGGTCAGCACACCTGTTGTTTGTGCTAGCTGGCAATGCTAAGTACTGTATATTTCTTGCTGTGTCTTTTTGCATAATGTACATATTTTATAGCACAACGCAACCAAATATAGCTCCGGCTAGCGGCTATCTGTGCCAACTGTGCTGTTGGTGGTGTCTGCACATTTGTTAGTGTTTAGGCAGTCTGCTCTCTGTAGCTCTAGACTCTCCCTGTGCTCTGTGCTGTGCTGCTGTTTCAAGGCTGCACTGACAACATGAGCGGGTGAGCTAGCGTTAGCCTCTATTTAGAACATAGGGAAACAGGAAGCTTTCCGCATTCTATTTTCTTTTTGTCTTATATGCTGTGTTCGTGAGCATGTTGGTGCATACACACACACACACACACACACACACACACACAAACACACACACACACACACACACAAGCACACAAGCACATATACACACACACACAACCACGCAAGGACATATACACCCCCATTCAAACACACACACACACACACACACACACACACACACACACACACACACACACACACACACACAAGCACATATACACACCTATTCAAACACACACACACTTAAACACAGAGACACACACACACACACACATACACACACACACACACACACACACACACACATAGAGCAGAGAAAGCTGCCCAGTATGGCGCTCCCTGCTGTGTGGTGCGTTGTCGATCTAGGGCACTCGGCGCTCCAAGTGGACTTTCACGCCCCTGCAGCTGGACCGGCTCCAACCGACCCAAACTCCCGACACAAAAGACACAGACACACACACACACACACACACACATATACAGACACACACACACAGCCACATAAAAGGCCGGCAGACAGAAGGGCATTGCCGGGCAGCAAGAGGACAGACCAGACAGAGCGGCAGAGTGGCGGCAAAAACGGCGGCTTTCGTTTGTTTGTTTGTTTGTTTGTCTGTTTGTTTGTTTGTTTGTCTGTTTGTTTGTTTGTGACTGACTGACTCCCGTTTGGACTTTTGGTCTTGGGCTTGGAAGGCAACACTGGTGTCAGTATGGCGGATCAGTCTGGGGCAGGAGGCCATGTTGGTTCAGAGCTGTTGGGGATCTCAAGTGGATTGAGGGGGGAGGAGTGGAGTGGAGTGGAGTGGAGTGGGGTTGGGGGTGGTGGTGGTGGTGGGTGTCTTACAAGTGGAGAAAAAAAAAGACCCAGTTTGGTCCAGGCATGTCTGGTTCTGAAGCTCTATCTGCGGGGGACAAACTCCTGGGGAGCTCACTGGGGGATTGTGGGTAGTGGGTTGTGGGTGTGTGTGTGTGTGGGTTGTGGGTGTGAGGTGTGTGTGTGTGTGGGGGGGGGGGGGGGGGGGGTTGCAGAGCTGCACCGATGCTGAATATGCAGAGTCAGATCCCCCCCTGCGCAATGAAGATGGGAGCAGAGAGAAGGAGGGAAAAAGAAAGAGAGAAAGAGAGAGAGAGAAAGACACAGGGAAAGAGAAAGCACAGGGCTCAGTGCAGGCTGCCCTTTTCAGGGTTGGCGGGGAGGAAGCGGGGGCTTTGTGTGTGTGTGTGTGTGTGTGTTTGTGTGTGTATCAGCAAAAGTTGTGTGTGAAAGAGAGATTGTTTGTGTTGCATATGCATAATATATGTGGGTGGGTGTCCTAGTGGGTTAGAAAAAGTATATGAATAATGGATATTAGTATGTGTGAGATTCTGGATGTATGGAAACGTCTGATGTGATGGGTGCCTGTGTACATAATTCGGTGTGTGTAGGTGTGGTGTGTGTTTGTGTTGGTTTTGTGTGAATGAGCTTGAGTGTGTGGTTGTGTGTGTGTGTGTGTGTGTGTGTGTGTATGCTTATGTCTGTGTGTGTGTGTGTGTGAGTCCGTGTGTGCTTGCCTGGGTTTGTGTGAATGAGCTTGTGTGTGTGTGTATGTGTGTGTGAATGCTTATATCTGTGTGTGTGTACAGTATGTGTGTGTATGTGTACGTGTGTGAATACACATGTGGCTGTTTGGAGTGAGAAGAGCCAGCATTCTGTCAGAGTTCTGTAACTGTGTGTGTGTGTGTTGTAAAGGACCCCGATTCGTCTGACACCCCTTTTGAAGTATTTATTTGCTCCTCTTTTGAAACAGCGCTGTCCACACACATTTGAATATTTCATATCCTCCCTCTTGTGTTTTCATGCTGCAGCAAAAAAACTAATTGTCCGACGGGGACCAAGAGGTGACCGGAGAGTCTGGCTGTTGCCATGGCAACTGGCCACTGTTGAGCGTGTGTGTGTGTGAGTGTATATGTCTGTGTGAGTATGTGCAAATGTGCGTATGTACTGTATGTATGTGTGAGTGTGTGCATGTGTGTGCTTGTATGTGTGAGTGTATGTCTGTGTGTGCATGCGTGTTTGAGTATACAGTATGTGTGTGTGAGTATATGTGTATGTGTGTGAGTGTGTGTGGGCTTGTACATGTGTGTGAGTGTATGCCTGCATGTGCATGCATGTTTGAGTATGTGTGTGTGTGAGTATATGTGTACAGTATGTGTGTGAGTGTGTGGGTAGCGTTTTGTTTAACCTAGAGAAGGGTGGTGATGAGAAGTGAGGGCAGTGGTAGAGGCAGAGGGGAGGAGCGGAGTGAAGGGGAGCATTCTTGGGGAGGGAGGGTGGGTGGCTGGGTGGACTGATAGCGGTGGAGGTGGCTGGGTGGGGTGGGGTGGAGCAGGGTGGCATGTTTGCTTTGCTCAGCGAGCGGTCTTAATTTGGAGCGACTCCTGGCTCCTCGGTGTGGGTAATCAGTCGGGCCCCTTCACAGGGGGACGCCGCCTCGCTGATGCGCCCGTGAAAAGGCCACTTGGCCGCGCCTGTAAATATTAGCAGCGCCGGCCAGCGATTGCAGTCGGGGATCTCCGTACAGACAACAGACGGGCCCCCCAAGACACACACACACACACACACACACACACACACACACACACACAGTACAACCACCAAACCCCTAACCACTGCCACACACACACACACACATAGGCAAACACACACACAAGCACATACACACACACACAAGCACATAGACACACACACATACACACACACACACACACACACAAACACACACATGGCCACTGACACACATCCACACACAAGCACATTAACACACACACACACACACACACACAAGCACATTAACCAACAGACCAACACACACACACTCTCTCACACAAGCACACACACCCACACACGTGCACAGCCCCACACACACCCTCACCGATGCCTGGCCCCTCAGGAGCCTGTGGGGGTTTCGCGCCACCTGCTGCTACCGCCGCTGCTCCGGAACATGGATCATCTGTCATCGCCGCGGTGACACCATCGATCGCCAGCGTGTGCGAACTGCAGTTGGGGGGACCAACAAGAGCATTACCCAGCTTTCCCCGCAAAAAACGCAACCAGTATCAAAATGGCCTCTGCTCTCTAATTGATGTTGCTGCCGCTATTAAGTCTATTAGGTCGTCTGCTATGCTATTAGCGTTAATGCTAAGGATAATGACGGCGGTAATGATGATGGTAATGACCTTATTTTGGCTCTTTGCGTGGGGAGGTCTGGGTAGCTCAATGCCAGGACATGGCACACTAATCAAAAGTCTCTCTCCGCAGCTAATTATGCCGGGGGTGTGTATCGCGGTTCTACTGCGTAGTGTGAGGGTATGTATGTGTGTATGTGTGTGTTTGTGTGTGATGCTCACAGATGCATGTAAACAAAAGTGAAAACACCACGCGTAAACACTGCTCATTCTTAGCAGGTCAAACACGGACTGGCACACGGACACACGCCCACACACACGTGCACTTTCGCACTCTTTCTCTCTCTCTCTCACTCTTTCTTTCGCCCCTTACTCTCTAGACAGTAGTGATGAAACTGTGGGAAAGTGTTTAATGAGGCCGGCCTCGTTAATCAATTAAGAGGTAATTAACGGGGCCGTGGGGTGTCTGGGGTGTTGTTCTTTAAGAATGTGGCGGCACTGATGACTCCCCCTGCACTCAACATCTCCACCCCCCTTTCTGCACCCCCCCCCCCCAACCCCCCCAGCTTCCACCAAGGACTCTCTGTCCTCTTTACCCCCTTCTTTCACTCCTCTCTTTCCTCTCTACCTCTTTCTTTTTGCGTCCTTGAGGCTGTATCCTGCTTTCTGCTATGTTTACTTCCTCCTTCTTCTTTATGTCTCCTCTCCTCTCCCCTCCTCTCTCTGTGACTCCCTTTTCTCTCCACTCCATTCTTTGCTAATGTTATCTCTCTGTTGAATTGTCCTTTATTATTGCTGTCTTCATCTTGGCTAGTCAATTCCACTTCCTCTCCCGCTGTGTCTCCCTTCCGCTCGCTCCTCATATTTCAGCCTGTCTGTCTTTTATTACCACCTGGATTCAATTTAATCATTTAATGGTTTTCATTACGATATGCAGAATAGTGCTTTGACACAGATGTTTCAGGTGATCTTGTACATTTATTCCTCCCTTCTTCTCTTTTTCTCTTTTCCCTCTTTTCTTTCTGTCTTTCTTTCTTTCCTTCTTTCTTTCTTTCTGTCTCTCTTTCTCTTTCTCTCTCTCTCTCTTTCTTTCTGTCTGTCTCTCTCTCTCTGTCTGTCTCTCTCTCTCTGTCTTTCTGTCTCTCTTTCTCTTTCTCTCTCTCTCTCTCTCTCTCTCTCTTTTTTTCTCTCTCTCTCTCTCTCTCTCTCTCTCTCTCTCTCTTTTTCTCTCTCTTTCTCTCTCTCTCTCTCTCTCTCATACAAACAGAAAGCAGACCTGGCAGTGGCTGGTTTCACCATCACCTCGGAGAGGGAGAAGGTCATCGATTTCTCCAAGCCTTTCATGTCCCTGGGCATCAGCATCCTCTACCGTGTCCACATTGTAAGAAAAGAAAAAACACACATTTGAGTATTACACCTTTTTCTTTCTCTTTTTCTCCTTCAATCAGTTACTTTAACCCAGAACTGAGCATTATGGCGAAGAGCAGGAACCTCAGTGAAATTTCAGTCAAAACAAAAACCCAAAGCAGTGAAACAACACTATACTTCACTAGACCTTAAAGGCAGTGTAGGAGGCGATGCTGGAGAGCCAACAAGGGAAAGCTAGACTTGAAAGGATAAAACACAGCAAAAAAAAAAGTCGCTTTCTTCAGGCTTCCCTCTCTACTCCTTTTAAAAAACGTCTTGAACGTGCACTGCCTTGCTAGCACACGTCTGGGAGCAGCAGCACTGTGCCTGGGAGAAGGGCTGTGTCCTTAACTATTCTACACCTGCAGTCGGGTTGTCCATCCTACCATTTATTTGCTAATCACGTTGCTTTAACCTCAATGACAAACACCGTGAGGTCAGGGGAAAATGAGAAGATGAATTCATTAGGATTCATTAGGAAAAGTCAACAGTGACGGTAATAAGGAGAATCCAAGCGCACAAAAGGGCCTAAGTAGTTACGCATGAGATGCGACTACTGACATGAGTCATGTTGATCGAATCGGATGTTGTTACCGCCGCGAGGCATTGTGGGGCATAATTATCTACTTTTCTTTCATAGAGGATTGTCAGGTGTATCCTTCGCTGGAGGATATTTGAAACGAATCCTTAAAGCATCCTTTCTTAAAGCACCCTCCCTTAGCACTTAGAGGACTCAAATACATCTTAATGTGGCTGCCATTTTCATACTTATGGGTCATTTTACTCAATTAGGAACCTGTCTAAGTAAAAAAGCCGACTTAATGCATCTCTTTCACATATACCAACTACAAGAAAACAGACATAACGCAAATACTTTGAATATTTACCAATCAGTGAACTACGGTGCAGACACCTGGTGAATATGAAGCCTACACAGATTAACTAACGTTAGTATTTATCTTGACCAGCTGTAT
This sequence comes from Setipinna tenuifilis, assembly GCA_030347295.1. Lineage (NCBI taxonomy): Eukaryota > Metazoa > Chordata > Actinopteri > Clupeiformes > Engraulidae > Setipinna > Setipinna tenuifilis. The sequence goes on from CM059283.1 coordinate 16,066,606, forward strand.
TAGTTTAACACACTGTATCTTTCAGCAGTTTTTTTCCCAATGTCCCTTGTTTGTTTGGTTGGTTGAAATAGAATAGAATAGAATACAATAGAATAGAATAGAACAGAACAGAATAGAATAGATCGGAATGGTAGAGTATTAAATAGAATAGAATAAAATGCATTGATTGCCATTTCATAGTTGTGCTTGTATTGTGTTGTAGGATTGTAGGAGTACTAATTGAGAGATCTTCAAACAGATTATACACACACATAATTGCTTTTCCTTGATCAAGGCCTCTGAGGCTGAAACGCAAAGGCAACTTTAAACAAACAAATATGTCTTAAGAGTGTTTCAATTGCATCCTTGCCTCAGTTTTTTGGCGGTTTTTATTTATACCTGGAAGCCCTGCTCCAAGGAACATCAGA
>CM059283.1:16072012-16079512 GCA_030347295.1 Setipinna tenuifilis
GTGTGAGATCGTCAGTGTGTGATCATCAGTGTGTGTGATCATCAGTGTGTGTGTTCGTCAGTGTGTGTATTGCACAGCTGTTCTCCATGATGATGGGGCGGTGGTGGGGGGTGGTGTGTGTGTGTGTGTGTGTGTGTGTGTGTGTGTGTGTGTGTGTGTTGGGGGGTGGGGGGTTTGATGATATGTGTGTCGTTAATGCATCAGACCTCTGTGCCCACACCCCCTGTTCTATTCCTAGCGTCTGGGTTGACTTAGCCTCCCACTTGAATGGTGTTCCAGTTGATTAAGGGGGCTTTTCGTAACACCAAAGGAGGCTCTTTGGAGCCAGCTGAGTCATTCTCTTCATTTCATTCATTTAATTTAATCTCTTTTTCTCTTTTTTTTTCTTTCTTCCCTCCCCTTTTCTTTTTGGCCTTATTCTTTCGCTTTTTCTTTGTAATGTCACGCTGGTTGGCACACTCTGTTTTATTCCCCATCTGTGGCATACATTCAACTACTTACACACAATATTTCCCTTTTACACATGCACACACACACATTTATGCACACACACACACACACACATTTATGCACACACACACACACATTTATGCACACACACACACACACACGTGCACACACACACACACACACACACACACACACACACTTGCTTGAACACACACACAAATGACACACTCATTCATATATATGTATATATATCTTTAATATCATCTCCTCAATTCTCCTCTCTTTTATCTCTCTCTCTCTTCCTCTCTCTCTCTCTCTCTCTCTTTCTCCCTCTCCCTATCCCTCTCTCTCTCTCTCTCTCTCTCTCTTCCTCTATCTCTCTCTCTCTTTCTCCCTCTTCCTATCTCTCTCTCTCTCTCTCTCTCTTCCTCTCTCTCTCTCTTTCTCCCTCTTCCTATCCCTCTCTCTCTCTCTCTCTCTTCCTCTCTCTCTCTCTCTCTCTCTTCCTCTATCTCTCTCACACTCTCAGAACTCGCGCTACCAGACGTACCAGCGCATGTGGAACTACATGCACTCCAAGCAGCCCAGCGTGTTCGTGAAGAGCACGGAGGAGGGCATCGCCCGCGTGCTCAACTCCAAGTACGCCTTCCTGCTGGAGAGCACCATGAACGAGTACCACCGCCGCCTCAACTGCAACCTCACCCAGATCGGAGGCCTGCTGGACACCAAGGGCTACGGCATCGGCATGCCCCTGGGTAAGTGAGACAGACACAAAAAGGGCCATTTCTTAGACACCGTTGCCCCAGGCTAAAAAAAACGAAGGATACACATGTAACCATGGTTCTGTGATTTTTTTTCGGATGATGGCCAGAGCTTGGCGGTCGTTTGTGCCAGTGTTATTCCTGCCGCAAGCGATTTTGTTGATGTAAACACTTGACCTGCAGCTGCATGTAATGGACGTTCAGGCACTTTAAGCACCGCCTCTGGCGCTCAGTAGAAACGAAATAGAACTCACCGTTTTTATTAAAACGGAGGTTTACAGGTTGTCAGTCCTCCAAGGCCCTGTAGCAGCCTGGGGGGGCTCCAAGCAGTGTTTTAGGTAGCCTGTTACTACACCTCTGAAGCGAGAGATTGGGGAAGGAAGGAACGGACGAATGAATAGGAGGGGGGGTGAGCGAAAGAGTGGTGGTTTATTGACATGTTGGGGTTGATATTCCCGTATGGTGTTGTAGGCTACCTCTGCCGGTGCCTGTAGCACATGCTCAGAAAAGAAGGTACAGAGTTGTACTTCTCCTCAAGGGCGTAACTTTATGCTGACAATTGGGGGGGGGTCAAGATTTCTATCTAAATGAATTAAATGGCTAAACGACTGTGGATATATAATTATATAAGGGGGGTTATATTGTCAGGGTTTGAAGTTTGGGGGGGTTATGACCCCCGTAACCCCCGTGTAAATTACGCCCCTGCTTTTCCTTGTCACACCGGTAGTAGGCTCGAAGGCACAGATTTGTACCCCTACTGTCCCATTATTTCTAAAAGTATAGGTCTGTATCTTAAGGTACAATCAGCATTAGCCAAAGGCTAATATTTGGACCTTAAGGTAATATTCAGCTCTGGAAACGGTACAAACTAGTTGTAAAACAGTGGTTAAAAGGTACAGTTATGTGACTTTGTGGGTACTGGCGGTGTGACAAGTAAAAGTACAGTTCTGTACCTTCTTTTACTGAGAGTGTACCAGCTGGTAGCCACCCTTCATCCTATCATCATCAGAACACCTAGATAATGAAAGAATGTAAGGAAAGCTGAAGGGAGAGGTAAAAAAGGGGTAAAGGAGAAGGAAAACAAATACATAAATGGGATAAAGATGGAAAGATGGACTTGAGAGAGCCTTAAGAAAAAAACTGGGTTTGGGAGAGTAAAGGTTTCTGGGTAAAAGGACCATAGAGGAGGAGGAGGAAGAAGGAGACGCAGACAGAGAGATAAATTTAGGAAAGAAGAGAGACTGAGACACAGAGAGAGAGAAAGACAGAGAGAGAGACAGAGAAAGAGAGAGAAAAAATAGAGTGGGCATGTCTAAGAGAGCACATCTAAGGACAAACACAGAGAGTGGGATGGTAATGAATATGCTGAATACAAAGAGACGATGATAAGAGGCGGACAAGTGAGAGAGAGAGAGAAAGAGAGAGAAAGAGAGATGGCAGAGAAAGTCAGAGGAGAAAGATGATGAGTATGAGGGCCTCTGGATAAGGAGGGGAAGAGAAGAGAGAAGAGGGGGACGGGGGACGTCAAGAGGGGGGTGATGAAAAGGCTTGTGGACGGACGAACGGAAGTAGTAGCGGAAATGGTAAGGGAAGAGAAGAGAGGCCCTGTGGGCAAAGGGATGGAGGGAATGAAAATGGAGAAAGAAAGGATGAAAAGAGAATTGTGTGTGTGAGAGCGAGCGAGAGAGCGAGTGAGTGAGTGAGTGAGGGCGTGAGTGAGGGAGTGAGTGAGAATAAGTACCCGCCAGGAAGTGAGGGTCTTATTGAGTGGTGTGACTCAGTGAGATGAAAATCTGAGAATGTGGGCAAGGCTGTGTGTGTGTGTGTGTGTGTGTGTGTGTGTGTGTGCGTGCGTGCGTGTGAGCGTGCGTGTGTGTGGTGTGTGTGTGTGTGAGTGTGTGTGTGTGTGAAGGAGAGACATATGGCTATGGAGGAGACACCAAAGGCAGAACAAAATGAAGATACTTATCGAAAGTGACGCAAGACAGTTTGCAAAGAGCATGTGAGGAAGAAAGGCTTGGCCCAATTTTTATGAATTAAAGTGAAGCATGTCATAAGGTAGTAGTATAACTTGAATGAAACTGTAACAACACATGTATAAAGGGATGGACAGAAAGTTATGAAAAGCAGTGAGAAAATTAGCAATGTATATGGAAAAGTTGAGCATATTCCTGGCACGTTTGGGTTTTTTTTTAAATATAAAAAAGGGTTTGATGTTCAGTCCGTGGGTAAATGAAATGTCAACTGTTGTGGTTTCTGGTGAGTGGGACTCAGGGGCACACACACACACACACACACACTAAAAACATGCCTCGTCATCCCCTCTCTGAAGTCCCCCCCCCCCCCCCCCCCCCCCATCATACAGAAGCTGAAGAGGCTAATCTCCAATCATGTGCTAGCCTGGTAAACCAGCCCCTCGTGCTTCATTTCATTTTGAACAGAGGGTCTGGCTGAGGTTCCATTGACATGGTTGTCTCAGATAGAATCTTGCCTAACCAATCAGCGAACAGAGGGAGTGCCTGTGAGCCATTACCTTGACTTTGTGTGCTACATTTGACTTGTAGTGCCTAGGCAGGCTTACAGCCAGCGTAAATGCATACGTCACAATCGGACGTTAACAATTGGGTAAAGGCAGATCCAATCGTTTTAAACTTCGGCAAAGTCTACACCTCTAGGAAGAAAGCATTTCTCACTACAACACAGCCAGACCCACTGTAGGAAATGAAGTGTGGTACGAGAGGCTGGTTTACCAGGCTAATCATGTGCTCAGCTCCTTCACTGCTCTTCCAGCTTCACAAATCACCCCCGAAGCTCAGGGCCAAATCAGCAAACGGACCAACTTGGGGGTGGGGGGGGCGTAACAGGAAGTCCATGGAGCTCACTCAGGGGATCAAAACATGTAGTTTTTTTTTTTAAGCAGACCTTCCTGTAGCATTCCCCCGAAAATGTGTGAAAAATGGCTCGTTGCAGGCTGAATTATTGGGGTGGCAGGGGACGTGAGATGATGTTTTGCCCAGGGGCTCTTGAATCCACAATCCAGCCCAGCTGAAGCTCCTTCATCTCGGGAGAGAGACGCTCGCGGATGGCCTCCCCGGGGAGGGAGGGAGCCAACAGAACCAATCCCATCTCTTCACAGCGCAGCAGCTGAAGTTAGCGTCACACATGAATGGTGTTGACTAAGCTAATAACATAGTGGCACCAATGTTGTTGTTTTTTTTCAGTCCCCCACCCACCACCCACCACCCCACCCCCCTCCTCACAAACTCTGTCGCCACGGCTACCCAAAATCGCAGTCTTGGCAACCCTGCATGTTAGCCAAGGGTAGGGGGAGAGGAGGGAAAATTTGAAGCGCCGAAAAAGACTTTGTTTTGGCTGCGCGGTGGCTGTCAGAGCGGAGTGCAACACACCGTCTGTGGGAATTTTGGCAGCCAACAAGCTAATCACGTTGGAGAGCGGCCAGCGCCAACCTGCAGTAGGCTACTGTCAGCTTTCCTGCCGCTGCTAAATGTCAGTGCAGAGCCCTTGGCAGCCAGGCGCCACTGCTACAGTACTAGCAGACCGTCTTTATTCCTCTCTCTCTCGCGCCCCATTGTCGGGAATCTCAGCGGGGAAAGCACACAATGGCACACACACATGTTTGGTCATACGCACGCATGCGGACACACACACACACACACATGCGTAGAGTACATGTGAACCATAAGTATAGTTCCTCACAAAAGCTGCGCACACATGCGCACGCACACACACATTGACATACAAGCGCATACACACACACTCAAGAAACACACTCACAAACACACACACACTTCAACACACGAAGCACACACACACACTCACACTCACAAAACACAGTCACTGATGTACACACACACACACACACACACACACACACACACACACACACACACATACATGTGCAGCCACACGCGCCATGGCATAGGGTTGATCATCATCATGTCAGGGCAATTATTTAAGGGGGGCAATTTATGGGTGAATTAAGACAGTTAAAGTGATTTAGTGCAAATGACTGAGGGGTCCAGAGGGTAGGCTGTTCAGCGAGAGGGAGTGACAGGAATCTTTATGCTTCCTTTCCTCTCCTCTCTCGCTCCTCTCCTTTCCTTTCCTCTCTCGCTCTCTCACTCGCCTTCTTTCTCCCCGCGGTGACAACCCTGCTAGCTAGCTCGTCGGTGCGGTTTGCTCCGTCGCCTTGATCAGGCAGAGTGACAGCGCTTGCTGTGCTGCGTGTTGAGGCGAGGATGTGGTGACAGGGACGGCGAGGCAAATTTGGCCTGACACTGCAAGCGTGCATGTGGAATGTTAAGTGTTTGTCACAGGTTAAAAAAAATAAATAAAAAAATCATTCCCTCTCCCCTACCTACCTCACTCTAGCTTTTTTACCTGTCTGTCTGAATCTTTGCTTTTTGCTAAAGAACTGTTCTTAATGCACTTTGCTCCACATATTGCGATCGTTCTCACTCTCTTACGATCACTATAATCCACTCTTTATGTCCCCTCTCTGTCCTTCTCTCTTTGCTTCTCTTTCTATAACTGCCTTCCTCAATCCTCTGGGATCTCTCTCTTCCTTGCCCTTCTGTCACACTGCCTCTTTCCCCTTGTCTTGTCATCCCTCTATCTCTCTCTCTCGTTCCCTCCATCTCTCTCTGCCCCAAACTCTCTACCTCTGTCTCTTTCTCCCCACCTCTCTTCACCCCCTCCCACTTCTCCTCTCTCCTTACCCTTCCTTCTTTCTATCTTTCTTTGCCATCTCTTTATCCCTCTCTCTTACCCTACACTCTCCTCTCTTTTCTCATGATACCGCTATCCCTCTCTCACACACACCCTGCCATCCCTCTTCCTCTCTCTCCCCTTCTATCATCTCTTCTCTTTCTTTGCAATTCTTCTATCCCTCTCTCTTTCACCCTCTCCTTTTGTCTCTTTCCTTATCATACCTCTACCCCTTTTGCCCCTCTTCTCTCTTTTTCCTTACCATCCCTCTCTACTCTCCTCTCTTCTCTTTTAATCTCTCCTCATCTCTCTTTCCTTGCCATCCTTCTACCTCTCTCTCCCCTTCTCTCCCTCTCTTTCCTCGCCATCGCTCTATCTCCTCTCTATCCTTCTCTCCTCCCCTCTCCTCTGCTCCCCTCTATCCCTCTGTCCTCTCCTCTATCCCTCTCTCCTCCCCTCTCCTCTGCTCTCCTCTATCCCTCTCTCCTCTCCTCCCGCAGGTTCCCCGTATAGGGATGAGATCACTCTGGGTGTGCTGCAGCTGCAGGAGAGCAACCGTCTGGAGATCCTCAAGCGGCGCTGGTGGGAGGGGGGACAGTGCCCCAAGGAGGAGGACCACCGGGCTAAAGGTGACTGTGCCTCTCTTTACTAGCCTGGCTAGCTGCCGGACGTCTTTTTTTAAATACCTTAGTGTACTAGTGGACAGGGCCACAACCAATCAGAACACTGATTCCGATGATGTAAGCGTACCACTCGTTTTTTAGTGGTTCCGGATTTTTCAGGAGCAGGAAGAGCTGAGAATAGGCAGGTTGACCAGACTGACTTAAACAGGCAGTATGGATGGGCCCATTCTATCTTTTTAGATTTTGTTTCTTTTTTTCCTTCTTTCTTTCACATACAAGCACACACTCACACTTTCTTTCTCTTTGTGTGTGTGAGTGAGAGAGAGAGAGAGAGAGAGAGAGAGAGAGAGAGAGAGAGAGAGAGAGAGAGAGAGAGAGAGGGAGATTTAAACTCAAATATTTCTCTTTTATTTGTATGTCAATAAGCAAATTAAGCAGATAAAAGAAGAAGCTCATAAACCACAAACACAAGCAGAGAAACCAGAAGTAAAATTACTCCTTTTGGCGTGATGGTTCCAAAGCTCTGATTTGATAGTGTGGTAATACAGCCTCTTCTCCATCTTATTAGCCTGACTGCTCTCCAATGGATGCAGGGCCACCAGTAAGCCTCAGTGTCTCCCAATGCCAAAAAACATAGCAGTAATTTATACATCTAATAAGATGACTTGATACTATTACACACATATACACACACAGGCATGTTCGCGCACACATACACACACACACACACACACGCATACACATACACACACACATACACACACACACACACCAAGGCACACAAGCACACCAGGAGTGGAAATGAACTTTGTAAAATGTGAACCTTTCCCAGCCACTGACAAATAAAATTCACCAGCCATTCAACAGGAAAATTATTATTTTGTGTCCAAGATCTACCAGCCACTTTCATATTTTACCAGCATTTGGCTGGTGGCTGG
>CM059283.1:16084512-16259512 GCA_030347295.1 Setipinna tenuifilis
CGAGGCCATGCTCTATGCAACGTGTCTGTGCACTCAAGTAGGTTGGTTTCCCATGATGCTAGTCAGGGGGGGGGAGGGCGATATGGCAGCTCTTTCTCGGGAGGTGGAAAAAGCCGCGTGGGATCTGATCTGCGATCTGTCCTCTGAACACGGAGTACAGTCTGGAGGACTAACGTAGCCCATAAAGTTGTTGGAGAGAGAGAAATATACAGAGGTAGAGAGAGAGAAAGAGAAAGACAGAGAGATGGAGAGGGAGAGGGAGGAAGAGAGAGAGAGAAAAGGTACCCACTGAGAGGTTTACATCGATGGCCACCACAAAGGAAAGTACAGAGAGGGGCAGTGGACTATGGGTGTGAACACCCTCTTTAATGGAAGTCTTATATTCACCCTTGAACTTAACCATACTCAGAATGACTTTCACAAGTGATGAAGAGGACAGAAGAAGAAGATGATGATGATGGCGGAGAGGAAAAAAACATCAGCGGTCCAGTTTTCTTTCCTTTCAAACTCTTTGCTTATTTTTCTTTTTCTATGTCCTTTTGTTTTTTCGTCACTCAGTGTGTTATTTTTTCTTTTTCTACCATAGCTGGTTCCCGTGATTCGGGCTGGTTGCCAGGGAAACTAATGTCTGAGGTTTGTCATGTGTTCTGTAATTTTTTTTTTCCTGTCAGAGGTGGACAACAAGAGTGCAGAATGACAAGTTCAGAAACGGTGAACTAGGACCATTATTAGTTCCCAATGGAGTCATGCCGGCACGGGCGGCACTTGTCCTTGCCGGTGAAGAGGTTGGGGAAAAAAAACGCTTTGTAATCAGGCACTGGGCACAGGCAGTGTGGTCCTGTAGGCATATTTGTGCTTGTTCTTTCCTGGTTGAAGAGGGCGTCCATGTTATTGTTCATCTTATGTTATGCATGGGATTGTGTTTGTTGGTTTGTTTGTTTGTTTGTGTGTCTGTTTGTGTGTGCCTGTGTATGTACTTGCGTGTGTGTGTGTGCGCGTGCATGTGTCTGTGTGTGTATCTGCTTGTGTGTGTGTGTGTGCGTGCATGTGTGTGTGTTTGTGTGTGCATCTGTGCGTGCATGTGTGTGTGTATGAGAGAGAGTCAGACAATGATGTATGTGTGTGTGTGTGTGTGTTTGTGAGTGTGTGTGTTTGTATGAGAATACATGAGCGTATTCAAATGAAACAAATGAGTCGTATCAGACATTTTTATTATCTCCTTTTCCTTCCTTATTTTTTCATAAGAATTTCTATACCAGTCCTTAACGGATTACAACAACAGTGAAAAACAATGGTTATTATGATGATTCTATTGTTATTATTCCTATTGAGATGTGGGGTTCTGTAGGAGGGCTGCTACCCTCTGCTGTTCAAATATATAGATAAAGAAATGCATTTGGAATAAAAACAGCTATTAAAACTAAATGTTGTATTAATTTTGCCGTGGGTCTTTGTTTACATGCGCGTGTACGTGTGTTTGCTGGTAAAAAGGACTACAGTTACGGCATTGAGTGGTCTGCCTATTTGCCTGACATACATCTACGTTGTGAGGCTGATAAAGATGCTCTGTGTGTCATCATCAGTGAAGTGGTTTGCCACATGGGTAACCCTTTATTTCACAGCTCCTTTTACACATATTTACACCTAACCATGTGTAATATTATGTACTTACACTGTACAAACCTGAACTTAACACTAACCCTAACCCTACAACAATGGTATGGTGTAAGTACCTAATGTTACATATTGTTACACAATTTGCCACACTTTGTCATCTGTGGAGTGGTTTGTCACATGTTGTGACCTTTGAACCCCAAGTTCAGTAGCACTTCATAAAAACCTTCATCTCATCATTTCACATGTATACATGATTTAGAAATGATTTGTGAAAAAAGACTCACATTATTTATGTTTAATAAACATTCTAAAGCAGTACTTAATTGTTATTTATAATAATATAGTAATAAAATAGCTAAAGCATTGATGAACCATAGCTTACTATTTATAGGCAATGGTTATTATAAAGTGCTACCCCAAATATTATCTTTTACCTCCAAGTGAAATTTGGTACGAAATAAGAGGAACCTTAAAACCTTTTCATTTTTGAAAAGTTATGTTCACAGATTATTGCTTGAGGCCACAATCACCTTGAAATTTGACATCTGACCTGTAAAATCAGATTTTTCAGCTGATTTTTTAGTCCAAGTGAACCTTCATACTAAACTGGCAGAAACATGCCTCCAGGCATTCTTGAGATACCGCTTTCATAAAAATGAGGCATGCATGTGGTGACAGCACTCTTAAATGTTGACCTTTGACAACCAAACAGTCATGTCTGCTTAAGTGAACACTGGTACTGCATTTGACTTGGGTTCATCGAGTTATTTTTCAGGTATAGCGATACCATGAGAGTTTCATGGTCACATCGACCTTGAAGTTTGACCTTCAAAATCTAATCAGTTCATTTTTGAATCCAATTGAACCTTCCTTCCAAATTTGATCCTAAAGGGCATTCTTGAGATATTACAGGGTGGGCCAAAAATATGGGGCACATTTTAAATGCTTATATGTTAGAATCTAAAAATGATGGAGAGTCACAAATATATTTGTTGGAAAGCTGACATTTAGAAGTTTTTTTAAAACAGTTAATTTCTCTGGACACCACTTATTATATCAGCCGTTTGAAATGTTCTTGGCTGTGTTTTTGTAAAAAAAAAAAAAAAAAAGTTTTTTCAAAACTACCCTTACATTTTAGACATCTTTAATTAGCTTCCAGAGTGGTGTCCAGAGAAATTAACCTATGTATCAAAAACTCCTAAATGTCAGCTTTCCACCGAATTTTACTCTCTATCAGTTTTAGATTCCAAAATATAAGCATTTAAAATGTGTCCCATATTTTTGGCCCACCCTGCATATCCAAAATTGGCAGAAGGTGTAATATAGTGATACCCAGATGTATTGTAGCATTATTGAGAATTCCTTAGGCTTCATACATTGCAGCACTCAGGGGATAGGCCCTTCTAGGGCGCAAGGGGAATTCTTAGTTAAGAGTAATAGGGGGACTCGAGATAGGCAGCTCTGTCTCATTGAGCTCCTCAGATAGCCTTTCATCAATTTAGATATAGAAAAAGAAGTGTCAGCTGATGCCACCACGACTGGGATTTTCTGCGCATTGCAAAATGTGAACTTCTAGTGGACAATCTTAACGTTATACAGCCCAAACCACTTTGCACTGCAGTAGACAAAGAACTATATCATATATACTCTATATAATAGTATATATATATAACGACATGTTGATGATTAATATGATGATGATTATGATGATGATTGTGATGATGATCACCTCTGAATATTTCCAATGCAGCTGTTGTTATTCTGTGCCTGCTTAAGAGATTTTTATTTCAAATGAAAAAAAAAAAATGAAAACAGTCCAAGAGCTGTGGAAGATGCTGATCATTGAGAACTGCATCACTGCAAGTTTTAGGGAAGTCTGCACTATTTTAAAATGCGTTTTTTAAACAATCTTGCTGACAATGACATCTGCCCAGCGCTCTTTTTCTAAACTGAAGGTGATAAAAAAAAATCTAGGCTATCTGAAGATGTCAGTGAGACATGGACTTGCCATGACCTACACTTAACTAAGAATGCTTGTGTGTGTGTGTGTGTGTGTGTGTGTGTGTGTGTGTGTCAGCTGGACCTAAAGGAATTGATCAATGCTGAAAACACTTGCCAGAGCCCTGTCACATTATTTTCACATCATTTTTTTCCCCCCACATTATTTAAATAAGATTGCCTGTTCAGCTCTGGGCCACAATTTGTGCCGCCTTAACTTGTTCCAATTGTGCCTATGCTTAAAAAACTAACACACTTAATTGAAGGGATGCTGGCACAGAGGTATTGGTTTATAGGACTAACATTGTTTACATTGTTTACACCCAAGCTTTATGCAGTGTTTGGCCCCAGTATAATAACACAGCAACAGCACATTGCACTTATATAGTGTTTTTTTAAAACACCCAAGGCGCTGGAGAGTGAAGAGGGATCTCACCTAACACCAGCTTAATAACACACCCTTCCCAGCTTAACTGTGTTATCCCAATACAACACTAAAATTAGACTTGGGCTTGGGCTTGAATTTATGTGATGGCATTATAGGAATGTGTATGACAATAGACAGTTCCTAAATTGTCTTCCATTCACCCCAGGTAGAAAGCTTAAAACAAACATGATGCAAAGGATGAGTATGAATAATTTTGTGGTGAATTACTTCTCAACCCTAATAACCCAGCAGCTCCCTAGACAACCACCACCTAAACTGAAAAAAAAAAAAAAAAAACTCCCTGCGGGAAGCACTGTTTATGCAGGGTTTGATCTTACTGACATTCTAAAAGGAAAACTTTAGTATTCCACAACAGCATGCGCACATCTTAAAATCTTTGGCTCGTCTTTTAACACCAATCCCCCAAAGCTTCACCAAAAAAGAAAGAACAAAAAAAACGCTTAGTACTCCCCCATCTGCCAAAAAGATGAGACAGAGATGTGCATCGCATCAAGGACACAATTGCCATTTTGGATTAAACCTCAGGGACCAGCCAGTCTTGTTCCTCTCCTCTGTGAGGAAACCTAATTCTATCACAGACAGAGGGCCCCATGGGGCCAAATGGGAGAAATAAAAGCCAGTGTAATTTCACAGATATTATCCTCTCCTGATGAGAAGATCAAGTGATGGGGAAGCAAGTAAGAAAGGGTGGGGGGCTGGTGGGGGGTGGTATGGGGGCCTAGGGACTGTATGATGATGATGATGATGCCATGCGCTGTGATGAAAAGAAAAATTCAGCAGCTGCGTATCAGCACCTTTTCTGATGTGGCCATGAAAGGAAAATGTGAAATTACAGTGTGTGACTGAGGACATCCCTGGGCACAGTGGGGCAAATGATTCAGAGAAGGCAGGAGGTTGGGGGTGGGGCTGGGGGGTGAGAGAAGGATCCAAAATGACTTGACACCAAGAAGCAGCAGAAGACATGATTCAGTGGTGTCACAGTGAAACGCGAAGACTTAGTGGTCACGTTTCCATGTGGCACAGAAAAGGATGGAGATGAATAGTGCAATATCAGTGGTACACTGAGAGTCACAGACGACCCTCCAATCTGGTGTTTACAGCCTTCAGAAAGGTGATGCTAAGCTGTTGCCCTTTTTTTTTAACAAATTTAGACTAATTCCTGCATGGTTTAATGGCTCCTTAAACCTCTTTTAGTACAAGGACTGTGGTGCAATCAATGTGGTTCATGGCTAGAATTAAATATCATTTGTGAACATGAGGCTTTTATTTACAAAAGCAAGCAGTGGCCAAACATTTCATGGTTTGAGTGGAAAATTGTGGCCACATTATTTATTACATTTTCGTTTCTTCTTTCTTTTTATCACCCAGTCTTTAATGTGAATCATTGTTTTAGCTTGCAATGTGGGAGGTGCTTAGGTAATTCCATTGTGTTACTTACATAAGTATAATTCAGTGAAAATAAAGATTATTGAGTAACACTTTATTTAGTCCACCCACAGAGACATCTTAACAGATGGTGTGTTAAAATGATGTTTCATGGTTATCACCACAGTCAAACCCAACTGCTAACCTTAACCTTAACAGCACACAGAGTTTCAACAGATAGATTACTAATGGTCTTAGCATCTGTAGATAGTCTATGAAACCATCTATAGGAGTATCCAAATAAAGTGAGACTGATTCTTCTTCTTCTTCATTAGTTTCAGATAGGTTCTGAATGTAGGTTACTTGTGTTTCTTAGGAGGGATGGTGCTGCACAAATTTTGTGAGCATAGCGCATCCTCTGTAGCATGTGCCTGAAATCTGTGTGGTCAGCATGTAGAGAGCATGATCAAGTATGTATGTTCCTGTTTCGCTAAATGTTCTAAAAGGGAAAAAAAAGAAAATAGGATACACCGATTTTCAGAGACTAGAATAGCTTGTCTATCTTAATAAGGGTGACCAGACGTCCTATTTTTCCTGGACTCTTTTTTGGGTCCTAAAAATGGGGTCTGACCAGAATTTCTAAAATGCCCTAAAGTGTTCGGGACTTCAATCCACCAGAGTCAGCATTTGTTGAATAAGTTTTTAACCACAGACCGTATATAAGAGAACTGGTCTGTGACATCATGCATAGATCAGATGAAGCCTAAGTTGAAGGTTCCAGGTGTCGCCATCTTTGCCAATTCTTTGTATGAATGTCAATGCAAATTATCTGGGGATTACATAAGTAGATTCCTAAAAATGCACCCCCTCCATAGTCATCATAGACCCAAAAAACTACTGAAACCACTTTTGCGACTTTTTGAACCAGAATGTAAATGTTTATTTTTGCAGTGCCTGTTTAACATGGCAGTCCAAAGGAAGTTGCTCGCTGCTGCAGCCAGCCCCCAATGGACGTGTGTGGTATTGCAACTTTAGAACGTTTATTTTGGGCTTCATTGTTTAGCCTAGAACACTGCTGCTTGGTTTTAATATTGATTGCACTACTCTACTTTACAAGTCCCAAGTCACTACTGCTGTAAATAACTGGTCACACTCAGACTACATTTCATTCATTACACGCAGCAGCAATGATCAGGGCCCAGTTATGGACTCAAGCCCCCGACCTGTGGTCACAAATATGTCTTTTGACCCCTGCCACCCCAAAATTCAGGTGGCTAAGGCATGGTGTGCTCACACTGAAACACTTAATCCACTGAGCTAATTACCTTATAACATGGTTGTGCGTTTGGGGCTTCTGTTCTATCCAGGGCTTCTCCTCTGCACTGACAGAGTAAGGCCTGTTCACTAATTCAGTCCTGCCAATGATTATCCAGAAGTATCGAAAAAAAGAATGAAAGAAAAGGTGTGTGTTGGTGGTGAAATGAGCAGTGTTGTATGGCCTACAGACAATAGCCTGGTAAACCAGCCTCTCGTGCTTCACTTCATTTCATACAGAGGGTCTGGCTGTGGTTTCATTGACATGGTTGTCTCAGACTGAATCTTGCCTGACCAATCAGTGAACAATTTCTTCCTAGAGGTGTAGACTCTGCTGAAGTTTAAAACGATTGTATCTGCTTTTACCCAATTGCTAACGTCTGGTCGTGACTCGCTCTGTTCGCTGATTGGAAAAAAAAGGAGCAGCAATGATTAATGCTCATATGCAGCAGCAATGATTATACACAGCACCCGTGTGTCTGCTGACAGCAGCAGATGGCGTTGAGTTTATAAAGGTGTCATATTATGGTAAACCATTTTGATTTTAGAAAAGTTTGGTGGAGCGCTGCATGTGTCCATAGAAACAACTAGTGGTCTTGGAAGGGAACGTAGTGAGTGGGGGTGGGGGGTTCCAAATCCAGGCACTCAGATGATTCACAAAAAGTCTTCAAAGCGGTTTTCATTGTGCTACACCATTGTGACTGAAACATTGTGGCTGAAATGGGCGAGGCGCATAGTTTGAGTTACAGGGGATACTGGGAGGTACGGTACCCTCTGATCAAGACCCAGTACCCCCCAAATAGACAAAAATAGCAGGGCTGGGGTGTACCGACATATTAATGTAAAGTGTAAAAGGTAGTATCCCCTGTAAAAATGTGGTACCCCCCAGTTATGAGGGAGTAAATCACACTCTGGCGAGGCTGTGCATGGCCACAGAGCTGTCATGGATGTCTGGGTCCTCCTTCATATGTACAGTATGTACACATGCTAAATGGCTATTATTGTTGTTGTTAATTACACTTAATACCTGATTCTAAACAGATCTCATTAGTACATTCTTAGTACGTGTCTTAGAAATGCACTATTGATAATTTATCAGGTAATATCATATAGCTTTAGTACTGAAACTATGGCTCTAAACAAATTAAAACGATTAAATTGCATGGAAATTAGCAACCGACCAGGAAATTGAGGTAACATTTTCTGAACAACCACACCCATGTCACTGGCTTAGGCTAGATGCAACAAAAGAAGAGGCAATGCAAATCTGTATTTCCGTCAAACTTAAGAAAAAGGCATCTTCATGAAAGCTGTATGACTTCTGTTTTTGTGAATGTCAAAAATGTTCCCTCTGTTTTCAGACTGTTATTGAATTGATTTAGGATTTAATGCATTCCAGGCAGTACATCTTCACTTGGTTTTTAGTCACAGTTGTTTCAAAGTATATCAGACATCTTAAAAAAAAAACAACTTTTCAAACTCTTTTAAAATCCATGAATTCTTTTGTATAAATGCACTTTTAAAGGTTTCACAATTTGCTAATTATAGAACAGCACTGCAGTGTCTTGGCCTGCATTAATGAGTCCTGGCTGCACTGACTCATTAACTGAATACTTCTGGTAAATAGATTAGTGTGAAGGCTTGGGTTTATTCTGCCAAAACAGTGAAAATGTGTTATATTTTAATTTCTCAGACGTCCTTAAAATATGCAAAAAAAGGTCCTTGTCTGGTTGGTGAGTTGAACTTTCCTGATTCTGTTTTTCAGGTTGGCAGTTTGAGGTTATGTATGGTAATAACAGATTTAAAATATTATAATTATGAGGAAAATGGTAAAATAATCATGTTTCAAAACTGGGCTGTCCCAATTAATAATCACCTGTATTCAGTATTTCATTCCTATTCTTACTATGTCCAACGATATTTGATCGATTAATTATGCATATAATGTGTATTTGATCAAATACCTTCTCCACCTATATTGCTAACATAATTTGATGGATGATCAAGATTATAGCCTAGAGATAGGCGAAAGGATGGGATTTTGACACAAGATCTAACTTTAAAAGAGAATCTTGGTCGTCGTTGTGCTGAATTAACTGGAAGCAGAATCGGTGTACGGAGATTCTCTTTTTTGTTTGTCACGTATGTTTGAGGAGGCACCTGGCAACTAATTGTTGAATGTGGGCGCATCTCTTGACACTGCTCCAGTATTTAACGTTCAAAAGTCGGCCACGGGGCGGCAGCGTAGCCACAAAAACGGAATCATAGTGTGCACACCTTCATACTTAAAAACAGCTACCATTGCGTTGATTAAACTATACCGAAAAATAACTATGCTATACCTATATCTACTATATCGATCATGCTGAACTGCCCATAGAGTGAGTGTCTACGTATTGTTATTAAGGATATTTTACTTTTCCACATAATGATGTGGTGGTAGAAACTTTTCGTACATAAAACAGGTGCATCATGTATCAACATATAGCTGATGTCTAAGTCTATGTAAATAGTATAAATTCGTCTGTTAAAGATGTACCATTGTCTTAATAAGATGACACGTCCGTACATTGTCAGGTAGACCCACCATGGGAGTCAAGCGCGGGCGTGGTTTGATTGTAGCTAGTGCGCACCTCTGTGTCGGTCTTCATTCTTTTCGTCTGCAGCTCAAGACGGAGCGCACTTTTCCTCTGGAACTTGAAGGAGTAGGACACCCCAATGGATTTCATTAACCCTCGGCTATACTTGCTTCTACTGTCAGCACTTGGTAAGCTATATAACGCTATTTAAGTCAGGACTATGAAAATAATGTCTTTGCTGGCCTCTTTTTTTCACCTGCGCCAAATATGTCTGGCTCGTTAAACTTAATTGCTTCTTGGGTCTCTTTTGGTTTATCACCTCTCCGTTGGTTTTAGTTTCACAACGTTGTACTGTACATGCAATGTGTACAGGCGAATCATCTGATGTATCCAAAATTCATTTATGGAATTGCATTAGCATATTTTAATTTAACGTGTGTGTGTGTGTGTGTGTGTGTGTTTTTTTTTTTTTTTTTTTACCAGTGTGCTGCTCAGCCAACCTGCTACCTAGTGACAAGGTAAAAGGTGTTTTAGGGAAGATGGTCAAGTTCGATACAACCTACGACATGTCTAAAGGATATATGACACTCAGCTGGAATGTCTTCGAGGCCACAGGCGACACGGCAAACATCCTGACTGCTACCGTATCGAAAGTAAATATTGCTGACAAGTACAAGGACCGAGTCACGCTGAACCAGACCAGCGGTACTATGACACTTGGACCCCTGACCGCCGAAGACAGCGCGGAATACCAGTTGTCCATCGTCACACCTGACGTAGAGACAGTTACAGGAGAAACAAACCTGGAAGTATTGGGTAAGTGCATGCCTTGTCTCATTGTCTTAGTTTAGACAACTGTGAAACAACAGTAATGACTTCTAACATTACTGACCTTTAAAAAACTAAATGTGTTTTGCTACATTAATGTTTAATAGATTGACCTTACTCTTAAATCACTGGACTATTGTCAGCGATTAAAGAATTGGTGGTAGCCACTAGGGGAGCAGGTTGTGAAGTGCAGTCAGTGGTACGAAGTGGATGCTCGTTGGGTGTGGTTGTTAGCCTAGACTTGTAGAATGAAGTATAACCCCAGCAATGGCATAGCAGACAACATACATACCACACAGAGACACAAAGTAAAATACACAACGATATAGTGATTGTTTTCCACACAAACTTCTGGTTTGGAGATTGCACATATTTGTAATTATGACCTGGAGACTTGGCTTGGATGAGTTCTCAGCACTACCATTTTGTCAACTGTGCTGTCTTTTATAGACTACACAAACATACCCAAGTTGAAAGGGGCAGTTTACATGAACCTATAGTCAGAGGACTCCTTTGGTTTTCTGCTCTGTAGTGTACAATAGCAGGCTGTGGTATGGTAAACTTGGAATGATGCTAATTTGTGTAGTACTACAAGGCACAATAGAATATACTGTAACCATTGTTAGCACGCAGCACATTACTAGAATTGCTGCTGCAGGTTAGCCCAGTTTATCTCTCAAGCCTCTCAAGATCTCTTCAAAGATCACTGTCACCCTCCAGCTCTGGCTGCCATTTCTGGGCCAGGTCCCAACATCTAGGTGTAGATGGAAGAGCAGTCGATTTGAGGTCAGCCAAGATTCTTTCCAGTGAGCTCAGTACCCTCTCTTAGTCATCAAGTATCCATCCTCTGTTGGAATGCAAACACCTACCCACCAAGGTGTATGTATGTGTGTGTGTATGTGTGTGTGTGTGTGTGTGTGTGACTGTGACTAAGCTTGGTGAATGTGTCTATGTTTCTGACTGTGTGTGTGAGAGAGAGATTTTGAACACTTCTCTTAACTATCATGAGTATATCACCGCAAATGATATGTAGTGCACAAAATAATTTAAGCAATTGTCAGACTCTAACTAAATAGGGAAAAGGTTCCTACATAGAACAGGGTGAGATTTTTAGTTTGGCTTGTGTAATGCTTCTAAGTCTTTAATCTGTTGAGCCTTTACTTATCTTTTGATGTGAAGTGAAGTGGCTAGCCTGCTTTTCCAATCTACTTTTCTTTATTCACTGGGCTTTCTCTGTTCTTGTTTCGTTTCCCTACCCTACATGAGGCTTCATGAAGCCTCAAACCCAGGCTGTCCTCCTCCTCCCATTCATTCCACAGCTGTCAGTCACCTCTCTCTATCCTCTCAGTATTATCCATCCCCTTACCCTCCTCCTCCTCCTCCTCTTCCTCCTCTTCCTACTTCTCCCCTCTGCTTCTCCATATCCCTCCATCCACACCTCCCACTCATCCTCCTCTCCTCCCTCCTCCATCCTCTCTCCCACAGAGCCAGTCTCCGACGTGGCCATCACCGCCACCCCAGCCGAGGCGGTGGAGCTCAACAGCACGGTGGTGCTGACCTGTGGGGCCAAGGGCTCCTTCCTGAAGTACACCTGGCTCAACGGCTCCGTGCCCATCGTGGCAGACGGCAAGAGGCTGGAGCTGAGCGAGGAGGGCGACAAGCTGACCGTGAAAGAGGTCCAGCGCTGGGACCTGCAGGGACCCATCATCTGCCGCGCCGGCAACGACCTGGAAGTGGAGGCGAGCCCCGCCTTCAACATGACCGTCAGCTGTAAGTGTAAACACTTAGTTTAGTAACACTTAGTCTATTATTGGCTGGGTTGTGAGAAAAGTTTGGATGCAAATCAGTTTAAAATAAATGTTATAAGTTCACTTATTCACAACCAAAAGTTTACAGGATTTGACAATTTTTATAGGGGATAACTTCTTTCTTACTGGGTAGAGCCGCATTTTAAGTGAAACAGCAACAGAAATGGCTGATAATAGGCACTATGCCGATAATAGACATGCTTCCGCTAGAGCTTATTGTCCCCTTAGGGGAATTTGTCTTTACAGTCCTACATTTTCACATACACATACAGTACACTAAGAGCACACTCCATCCTCTACATGGAGCTTGCCACCTGTTTGAGATTTTGTGTTAAATTGTGTTATTATTGGTTGTCTGTCAGGGGAACTAAGTGCTGCTTATTTTCTTTGCTTTTGCTTTATAACTAGTTTTTCCATACGTATGCTAAAAACCATAGATCATCTGAAGACCAAACGGAGGGGCTGTGTGTCGGCCAAAATAACAAACAACAAACAACAAAATAGTTTTTTTAAGCCAGAGATAATAATTTAATTTGTTTGCATTTCAGTGTAGAGTCCGTGTTGACTGAACGTGAACCGTCAACGTTAGCATTGACTCAGGAAATGCAGGCTTCTTTCACCTCCCCCCACTGAAAGGCCAATATGCATGGATTTGATTTGATGATGGCTTCATCATGGTATATAAATCCGTCATCGTATATAAATTCTAGCTGTGATGAAAGACATTGATGTTGATTTATGTTTTTTCTGAGGTTTTTTTTTTTTCATGAGACAGTTATTTGTATATTGATGAGGCAGTTATTTGTCAGGCTTGCATAAAGATGCTGCAATGTCCTAAACGGTGAAATAGTGAAACAGTGAGTTATAGAGCCAGGCTTTTATGTTACATGTTATTACCCATCTAATGACATTGATATGCCATTGACACAGCCCACCGTTCACAGCCCCGCTCATAGCATAATGCTTTCCCATGTCTCATATAGTCTTTAGCTGAATCAAATGGATGGTTAGGTGTGAAACAGTATCTCGGTTCCTCTCTCAGGGTTTTACATCCTCTTGAGCCATGTAATCAGTTTTATATTTTCCTGCTGTCTCTCATATAGCTCCTGATCCCTTCTGTTGCCTTCAGATTTACCTGAGAGGAGATAAGTGGTGGTGCCTCACATTCGCCCCATCCGCCATTTTGTGTTTAATTAGTCCAAAGCTGTGGCTGTGGCTTCAACCACACAGCGTCATTGAATGCAGGCTTTCCTTTTGCAAACAGAAGCTGTGACTCAGACAGGTGTCAGGAAGACAGCACTGAGATAAGATCTCTTTTATTCCCGAGCCCCTTGGTACACACAGCCAGGTAGCAGCAGTGTTGAGTGGGACAACACTGGGTATTGTTCTCATAAAGCCTTTCCATGCATGTCGTTTGCATCCTGTGAAGTATGTAACACCTCTCTCTCTCTTGCTGTGTGTGTGTGTGTCTGTGCATGCGTGTATGTGTGTGTCTCTGTGTGTGTTTGTGTGTGTGTGTGTAGATGGTCCTGAAAACGTGGTCCTGGTGCAGACACCTAAGAAGCTGGTTCTAGGCAAGGGCACCAACGTGACGCTGACCTGCTCTTCAGTGTCCAGCCCAGCTGCCACCTACATCTGGCTGCAGAACGGCGCAGTCATGAAGGACCGGACGACTGCAGCCATCACAATGGAAAACCTGAAGGAGAAGGATGGTGGCAACTACACCTGTCAGGCTTTTAATGCCAAGACCATGCGCTACACGGACGCCATCCCTACCACTTTCAGTGTGCAGGGTGAGTTTGCAGCTCCTTACTATTTATGTCTGGTGGTTTTCAATTCTGATCCTTGAGCTGGTGACCCTTGAGAGAGTTGTGGTTTCATGGTTGTGTTTGAACGTGTTTTGTGTGCTGTCCTTCTCAAACACCGAAATTCCACTGGATTCCTGGCTGTGTGGTCACCACATTCTGAGGTGATACCTGGAATCTGAGGCTATGAGGGAGAAGCTGTAGAGTGTTTGTGTGTTTGTGTGTGTGTGTGTGTGTGTGTGTGTGTGTGTGTGTGTGTGTGTGTGTGTGTGTGTGTGTGTGTGTGTGTGTGTGTGTGTGAGGGAGAAGCTGTAGGGTAACTAGATCAGAGTTGCTTAACTGGGAGCTTTAAACTCCTAAGGCCATAGTAACAGAGAAAAAAGAAATACATGATGAAATCAATTAGCTCTGTGTATTGATTGCATTGTATATCCTGTATGGTTCTGTATAACTAAGTTGGTCATGGCTAATCTATGAAAGTGATCAATTAAGTGAGAATAGAACAAGTGGCTGCATTGCATTGTGTGTACTACGTTTGCAGGCCCTAGCGGTCATAGGGACCTGGGTTCGAGTCTGGTCAAGGTCATCTTCTTACCCCTCATTCTCATCTGTCTCTTCCATTTACTTCCTGTTTTGCTTTTCATTGTCCTGTCTGGTTAAGAGGCCACAAATATACTTTAAAAAAACCCACCTATGAGCAGGTGTACATTAAAGTTTACAATTAAGCATGATTCCTTGTTACCTTTTACAGTGAAGGCTCAATTTTAGCCACATGGCACTTTGGTTCGTTGCGTTACGCAGCTGTTTTCGTTTGAAAGTCTAAGCGCCTCCCTTAACGTAGTTTGGCCCGTAGTTGGACGGTTTCCTGCCATAGGCCTCTGACACAGCTACATGTGTCTGCTTGACTTAAGATGGCCTCTTCAAAGACCATGCATGCAGAAACTGGTTTCACCACTATGTGCCCCGTGGGTATAGGAACAAGCCACGTGACGTTGTTTGACTTTCTCGGAGCGCACTCTCTTGCTCCTACTGCATGTAGAGGTGCCTGAGGAACAGCCATTTTTTATTTCTTTCATAGGTTAAGGCGGGGAGTATGTCATTTAGATTAGGATGTTAGAAAAAAGTAGTTGAACTCTGCTGACAGCTTATGACTCACGTCAAACTCATGTCATTTTTCTTTTTTGGCCTTTAAGTGAATTTAGACAAGGCAGGGTGTGTGCGTGTGAGAGAGAGAAAGAGTGAAAAAATGAGACAGGGAGTGAGAGCGAGAGAGAGAGAGAGAGATCGTGTTAAGTTTCTGCCTTGAATCCCTTGAATGTTACGTGTTGCTCAACGGCACCCAGATCCTGGAATTTCCAGTTGTATACTCTGACTCACACCTTGCACTAACCACTCGTCTAACACACAAGTTCTAAGATGCAAAGAAATGCGAGGCATGAAAGGCGGGAAGAGCAGAGACAGGTACATTACATGGGCCTCCATAATGACCTAGTGTTGCAGGCACACTCAATGGTGGGGGCGCCGAGGGGTGTGTGTGTGTGTGTGTGGGGGGGGGGGGGGGGGGGGGGGGGGGGGTTTGTCATGAAGATATTCACACTCTTTCAGAGGCTGCTGAATGTCTGGAATAGTTCTGTAGCAAGGAATGTGATCAATGAATTGTGATGAATTGTTATCAATTTTGTAGGTGACCTACTTTGAAAAAATTCCAAAGGTGGAATTTATGCCTGGCTATAAAATTAAAAAAAAAAAGAAAACAAATCCTGCCACATATTTGATATAACTATTTTTTGAGCCAGCTTATCTTAGTGAGTGAGCACAGCAAAGATGGTAGATAAGCAGAGCAAGAATCTTCATGACGACACATTTCCTGGAATCATGATCGCACAAGGGGATGGGGGGGGGGTACTAATCCCCTCTTTTTGCAGTTCAGAGGCACGCTCTGTAACATTAAGCTAATTAGTGAACTGACCTGTGTTGAAGCCACAGGCAGAAGGAATACAGGCAGAGTTTTTTTTTACTTTCTAAAGCCAGTAACTTCGCCTCTGCTATCCACCTTAATGAATGTTAATGATTTATTCTGGCACTGGTGAGGGGGCTGTGGTTTGCAGATAAAGATGAACCAATCCCAAAAAGGAATGGAAAGCTTGTACAGTTGTTTGTTCTTGATAATGTCCTGAACAGTGCAGGACATTCATGTAACTAAACCCTTTCTTTAGTATTTGGGAGTTAAGATGAGGCCTAGCTAAAATATTACTTGTGAAGACCAATACAGTCAGTAAAGCACTCTCTCTTTGACCCTCTCTTCTGTCTGTCTGTCTGTCTGTCTGTCTGTCTCTCTCTGGAGGAGGGGAAGGTTTGAAGGAAAGGTCTTTTCCCATTCATTTGCTGACGAGGTGTTTTATTGACTTGGTTATGACATGTCCAATGACAATGATATAATAAATTAGTAATAAAAGTATCAATACCCCCCCCCCCCCGTCTCTCCCTCTCTCTCTGTCTCTCTCTGTCTCTCTCTCTCTCTTTCCCTCTCCCTCTCTCTCCTCTTTCTCTTCGGCTCCATAGAGGCCATTAAGGGAACGACGATCACCAGAGAGGGAGCTGCCACCCCACTCATCGCAGGAAGCAGCTCCATCAACCTCACCTGCAAGGCGGAGGCTGGAACAGTGGCATCCAAGCTGTGGTCGAAGGATGGCGTGGCACTGGTGTCCGGCGATCGAGTGACCGTCTCCAAGCACAAGGACCTGCTGACCATCTCGCCGGTGCAGAAGGAGGATGCCGGCACGTACAAGTGCGAGCTGAGGAATGATGTCAACTCTGTCGCGGCCACATACGACATGGTGGTGAACTGTAAGTGTGAGCTTGTGGCTTTCATACACACACACACACACACACACACACACACACACACACATACACATACGTATTTCATATGTATTTTATGGAATCTGATTCATGCATTTCTACAAATACATTTTTGAAGTCTATGTGAAGCAATCTCTCTTAAAGAAATGTACACACAGTCAACAAATTGTATTTTTATGCTGAGATATCTGTTGGTTGTTGAATTTCCATCTAATGGTCTAATTCCCACCAAAGTCTTTAAACATTTTGGGTCAAGTTTACTCTCAATTCATTTGCTATTACTGGTTCAATAAAGTTTTTTTATATACATAAGTATATATAAAGCAAACCCCTTTGGTTTCCTATAAATCTCTTACACCTCTCTGTCTTAGATGGGCCGGTGGTGACGGAGGTGACGGGGCCACAGGAGGTGGAGGTTCATGACCGTGTGGAGATCAAGTGCTTTGTGCAGTCCCACCCCGCGCCTACCTACACCTGGAAGCTCAACGACACCCTTCTCGCAGAAACCTCCTCGATGTACGTCATCACAAACCCACGGTTCCGCGACAGTGGCATCTATACGTGCACTGCGTTGAACCCGATCACCAACGCCACGTCCACCTCCACACATAAACTCGACGTCAGAGGTAAGGGCTATCGCTCATGACGAAGCGTTGTACACATCGTTGCAGATGCTTTTGTAACAGTGTCTGCTGAATGCACACTGAATGAGTGTATCAGATTACACGTTCAAAGAACTTCTTTTTTTCAGAAGTTCTCGTTTGACTGGTATATATTTGCAGTGTGTGTGTGTGTTTGTGTGTGTGTGGATGTGTGTGTGTGTTAAATCAATACCAAAATGTACATGTTTTAAAACCCAATGTGTGTGTGTGTATGTGTTTGTTGTTTGTGTGTGTGTGTGTGCAGAGGAAGGAGCGCTGGATGAAGGCTTGTCAGGTGGAGCTATCGCTGGCATCATCATCGGTGTGCTGATCGCTCTGGGCATCGTCATCGGCGTGGTCATGCACATGAGGAAAAAGAAAGAGTAAGTGTCATTGCTTTTCTCTTTTCTTTTCTCCTTTGTAGACCTTTAGAACCTGGGCACCACACTGTTTGCATGTCCTGCTGTGATTTTGGGAGCAAAAGTGAAAGGCACTAAAGCTAAATGTGCAATGTCAATTTACTGTATTCACTACATAGTGCACCATGTAGGGAACACAACAATGTAACCTGCATGCTGTACAGTGCACCATAATGTATAGTGAACGAGGGAACAGATTGGATTCAGATTAAAAGAAAATGTAGCAGCCATTTTGTTTCACCTTCCCTGCCCCTAAAACAGGTAGAGTGACTATAGAGTAAATCTGTAGGTTGTTTTTACTTCAAACGTGTGTGTACGTGTGCGTGTGTGTGTATGTGTACATGTTTGTCTGTGTGTGTGTGTGTGTGTGTGTGTGTCCTACCGATAAGGCCTTGTCTGTGTATAAACACACCCCCATAAGACCCGAAGCTTTCGTTTGACTTGCTTAAGAGGATATGATGCAACCTTAGCTACATCCTCTGAATGGTTGCCAATCAGTTTAGCCTTACAAGCCTTACAAGTGGGGTGTGACTCTCGATGCTGATTGATATAAGCTGGTCGTTTTCTCTGTGCACATAGGTAATGATTTGTTGCAGTTATGTATATTATCATGTGCATGTTGAAGGAAGATTTCCATGGTGTGCTGCGAATGCCATGTCCTACTTGTTTGAATGGTGTTTTATTCAATGCATGCAAATTAAGTAATGCGTGTTATGTGTGATGGTAAGGTGCTTTCTTTGTGAAATGAATGAATTTGAATAAGTTTCAAACAAAGTTGGACTCTGTGATTTGCTCATTGTTTGGTTCTTTGACAAAGTTAGACACATGTTGCATACACTGGGATTCCAGGCTAGTTGGATTTTTTCATTTGGATCTTCAACTGTTTTATATTATTCCACCCTGTCGATGTGTCCATCTACAATTTCTTTGAGATTTAAAGGGATAATCCTTTGTTTTCTACTCCATATCTTTACATTACTATACATTTAAGAGACGCTTTTATCCAAAGCGACTTACAAAAAGGAGGACATAAGCTGATAGAGGTGTAGAGGAACACAGAGTAGGCAGACTACCTTTATACATACAGGGAGATGCATGTGCCTAAGTAAGTTTCCCAGAGCAGGGATCTCCTTTCTACTCCTCCTACTCCTGAACTGTTCTCACTGTTCTTCTCACAACTCCTCTCTGTGCAAACACTGGGCTCTGGCACAGGTGTGTACAAAGGAAAAGGGCTTAAGTGGAGTGGGTGAAGGTAGTCAAGAAGGCCAATCAAGGTTACAGGCACCTGGGGCTGGTCTTTTGTGCAGCCGAGGAGTTAAGAAGAAAGCTCCGTTGCACCGGCACATCTATCTATCTCACGCCGGCAGGTGCTGAGTGGAAGTCGGAGAGCTGCGGGTGTTGTTTTGGTTGTTCCGCAACAGACGTCACTTCTCAGACAGGCTTGTCAACATGGTTCTGGTGAGGTGGGGTGGGGGGGGGCTGACTAATGCTGTGATTGTTTGTGTTTGGGAAGAGGTTTCCGGTAGAGAAGTCCTGTTTGTCAACTAATGGTTTACTCAAGAAATGGCGTGGAGTGGGTGGGTGGGTGGATTAGGGGGGAAAAGCCTTGTGGTGACTTTAGTAAAAGAGAGGCTAGCAGGAGTGAGCGTTTTGAGGGAAAGGACTTAAAGCCAACCCTCACCTCCGTGGTAACGCGAGGAAGTGAGGTGGTGAACCACCTCATGGGCAAACACTGGGGTGATAAGCGTGTGTGTGCGTGCTTTTGTGTGTGTGTGAACAAAGGCCCTGCTGTTAGGCAAGGTGTCGACTTCCAAATGTGTGCCCAGCCTCAGGAGACAATTGATAAAGAGACTACAGGCCAGCTCGCTTCACCGTGTCATGGAAGAAAAGTGACAAGGTTAACTGTCTACATTGCTTAAGTCAGTGGAGAAATAGACCGAAAGATAGAGAGAGATAGAGAAAGAGAGAGAAAGAAACAGAACGAGATAAAGGTTGATTCCCCTGATAGCAAAGCTTGCATGACTGGCACTGCCACTACAAGTCTGCTTCACCTTAGCTTACAGGTTTAGTCTGCAAACTTTTCACTGCCGCACCCCCCACCTACACCAGTCGTTTTTTCGGCAGCTTTGCCAACAATGCTGTTTTATTTGGAACACTAAGGCTGTTCCTCGGGGCATGAGATTTCCAAAGCTCCGTGTAACGTGGTAGACGTGGACTAAAAACGCTGAAACAATGCTAAAATAACACTGAACTGGTTGAGATGTTTTTTTTGTTTGTGGTCTGAAATATCGAATTGTCGGTTCCTGGTAGTTTGTGACAAGCTTTTTTGACCGCACAGAACAAAATGAGCAAACGCTGTGATACATGTAAGGGAAAAGTGATTATATCACATAATATCAGGCCAGATGTGATTTTGTCAGTGAAATTGGCAGGAAAGTCGATAGAGGAACCTGCCAGTACTCTCGTTACAACACACACTGCTTTTGTGTGAGCGGTCTGAAACCGCACAGGTTGATCTTAGCCGAGTGTGTGCGTGCATGTGTGTGCCAGCTTTTACACTCTGGACTCTCTGTGCTCTATTCTGCGGTTTTGGAGCCACATATCGCTCTTTTGTAGTGTGGTAAACCAGCCCCCTTGTACTATACTTCATTTCGTACAGAGGGTCTGGCTGTGGTTTCATTGACATGGTTGTCCCAGGCAGCATCTTGCCTGACCAATCAGCAAACAGAGGGAGAACCACCTCGTTAGCGTAAAGGCAGATCCTTTCGTTTTAAACTTCAGTAGAGTCTACACCTCCAGGAATAAATTGCTTGCTGATTGGTAGGACAAGATGCTGCCTGAGACAACGATGTGAATGAAACCACAATGAAGCCAGACCCTCCGTATGAAGTGAAATGAAGTGAGCTATGAGGGGCTGATTTACCAGGCTAGCCCATGCTAGCTCTTCATGGCCGTGCCTGCTCGGATTAATGATTGTCACACGCTGTATTGTTGAAACGCTGTCTGACCGCATTCCAGTGGCTGGGTCACACTCACACTCACACACATGAACCAACCAAAAAAAAGGAGTGTCTTCTCTTGTCACCCTCTACAGTACCAGAGAAGTCTATCTGTTTGGGCTCCTTTAAGAAGAAAAAACAACTCATGCTCCCCCTCTATATTCCGAGGTGGATATCCCAGCTCTATGGGATATAAAGTGCATATATACCCATACCCGTCCCTTTTCCTGAGTTGTGCACAGGTGAAAGAAACTCATGGCAGGGTTTCTGAGGCCGGGTGTGTCCACGTCTTCTTTACATTTTAAAACTGCAGCAGGCAGGCATTGCTGTTTTCTTGTAGTGACTGATGTTGAAAGAGCTGATGTCACTCCTTCTGTGCCATTGCAGAGAGACAAAAGCCATTGCAGAGAGACAAAAGACGCCTGCCTTGGCCCGGTCTTCTCAGGTCTTAGGTGTCTGCCTGTGGGGGGGGGGGGGGATGACAGACAGCAGGGGGACAGGGAGGGAGTAAATGGCAAGAATGTCAGTCATGTCCACACTTGCTTGCCCTCTCTCTCTGTCTCTGTCTCTCTCTCTGTCTCTCTCTCTGTCTCTCTCTCTCTCTTTTCCTCGGTCTCTCTCTCTCTGTCTTTATGTGTCTGCCTCTGTCTGTTTCTGTCTCTCCCTCCTGTCTCTCTCTCTTTCTCTCTCTCTCTCTTTCTCTCTCTGTCTCTCTCTCTCTCTCTCTGTCTCTCTCTCTCTCGCTCTAGCTTGCTCTTTTCCTCGGTGTCTCTCTCTCTCTGTCTTTATGTCTCTGCCTCTGTCTGTTTCTGTCTCTCCCTCCTGTCTCTCTGTCTCTCTCTCTTTCTCTCTGTCTCTTTCACCCTCTCTCTCTTGTTGCTGACTTCCTCCCTAACTCCTTTGTTCCCTTCCACCCGCCCTCTGTCTGTCTTTTTTTTTTTTGCAACTGTTGTTCTGAGAATTCTGCAACACTTTCTGATTACGGTTTTGTGATAGTGGCTTTAAGCCCTCTCTGCTGATAGAGGATGATGGCAGACAGACCGATATTTCTATCAGTCTCACTATCTGTCTGTAATATGCTGTATACTTCTCTGCAACTTTTTTGTCGTCCTTTTTAATCTCTTCACTGTGAACTACATGCTGACGTCATATAGTTTCCCTCTCTACTTCTGTCCCTGTTACTCTGGCTTGCTCTGTGCACTTTCTTGTCTTACCCCCTGTAGCTGTGTCTTTGTCTGAGTTACATCAACTTGTCTTGGAGAGATGCAATAAAACAGGATTGAAATATTTTTTTAAAAAAAAACAGAGATTTGTGAGCCTATTTAATAACCTTGATTTCTTTGGAATTTTACTGGAGGTGTTCAGAGACAGTTTTTGTAGGTGTCATTTTACTCACATATAGTACCTCCAAAAAAAACCTCTAGGAATCTAGGCTAAGTTTGTTAGTGGCTTCAGTTTAACAAACTGGTTTGCATAGTTGCCTTTTTTTATGGCCGCCCTGATGTTTGCTATTCCTTCAGTAGTTGTTGTTGTCGGTGTCTCCTTATCTCGGTCACGCATGACTCAAAAGATAGTTATCTGAGTGGGAGCTTCAGCAATCGGCTTCTGGAAACTTTTCTAGATGCCTCTATGGAGGTGGACAGCCAGGTGTTCAAACCTCATAGCGAAACCCTCCTGAACATTTTTCTGAGGAACCTGCAGTTGTAATGTCATTGGCATGTGTGTGAGTGTGTGCACTTAAGCAACACAATTCCTGTGTAATGTCTTGCTTGCCACACCATTCCAAGAAAGGCTTATTACCTCAAAAGTGTTTGGTTTGGCTGTGCACTGCATGGCTTCCCTCTAATGAGGGTTTGTACTGTACAGTGATATTACTAGGTCCTAGTGACACAGACAGTGACTGTCTTAGCATTATCTAACTCTATCTCTCTCTTTCAGCATCCCATCACCTTACTAAACACGGAATCAACACGAAGGGAAGGAGCAGAGGGTGGACTGGTAAGTTCTTATGATAATATTTTCATATTCTTAGCCTTATTTTTGTATTGGACTCTTCAGGGCACAGAAGCACTTTTTGTTCTATTTTCCCTCCGGGAGCAAAACTGACCTTAGTCTTATCCACCACCACCGCAAGAAGCCTCCTCTCCTTATCAAGGCTGGCTCCCGTGTGTGTGTGTGTGTGTGTGTGTGTGTGTGTGTGTGTGTGTGTGTGTGTGTGTGTGTGTGTGTGTGTGTGTGTGTGTGTGTGTGTGTGTGTGTGTGTGTGTGTGTTTATGTGTGTCGGAAAGAACATGTTCTTCTTGATGTTCAGGGATGGAGCCGGGGGATGATGCAGAGTGTGGGTGGGTGGGTGGGTTCGTGCCTGGTGAATATCTCAGAGTCTTTTTCGCTGCTTTCATTTTTGGCTGCAGCCAGCGGTGGTGCTGATGTCTGGTCTGGTCTGTGTGAGCACCGTGCTCCCGCCCCTCAGAGGCTGGCTGTGTGATAAGGCTGTTGACTCAGGGGGCAGGGAGGTGCGGCTCTAGGCAGAGAATAATCCCAAGCTACTGTTCGCCTTGACCTTTCCCCTGCTACTGGCCTGGCACACAGGGAGTGTGTGTGGGTGTGTATGTATGTGGGTGTGGGTGTGTATTGTACACTTAAATAAAGAATAAAAATGTTTGTGTGTACATATACTGTATATATATATATATATGTGTGTGTCTGTAAGTGTGAGTGTGCATGCTTGAGGTTGACCGTCTTCAAATTATTTAGATTTTAGCTAATTTTAGTTTCTCGAAGCTGTCAACTGCCACTGCGCTTGTTATTGTCTTAGTTACAGTGAGCGGAGCGGCCCTAGAAATTATGCTGTCGCCAGCACAGATGTCATCCATTACTGAAGACGTTGCTGCAATGTCAGTTTTCAGTGGGGTGGAGCACTTTCGCAACATCACTATAATGTTAATCAGCTGTCTGGGGAGTTGTGAAATTTATAGTTTAAAAAAAATGGGAGATTCTTGTTATTATTTGGTGCTGTGTGTCAACTGGAGGGAAATATATATGGTGGGAGCTACTTTTTACTGTGTGACTAACTACAAAAAATAACTTATTTTCTTTCTTTCTTTCTTTCTTTCTTTCTTTCTGCCCTCAGGGTCAACAAAACACCTTACCAAAAAATCAGCCAACTTCACTTTTTCTTTTTTACTGAGGATCCCACGGGGCGACTTCTGGAACCCGCTTGTCCACCAGCCTGCTCTTCACAGGTGCCCCAGCTTCCCTCCCCAACCGTCCCCACCACCGCCAGCGCTCCCCCTGGGGCTGTGGGCTGTTTCCACATCACCCCAAAGAGAACTGCTCTGCTGGGCCTCAGTTGCACACCTGGTTCTAAAACCCTGATGTGCCTTGCTGGAGTCCAGCCCCCAACCCCCCCCCCACGCACCAACCCCTATCCCCCTACTCCCTACTCCCTACCCCCTGACCTTATACTCACACTCTCTTCTTGGACGAAAATGGACTGGCCAACCTTCCCCCCTCTCCCCGAAGGGGGGTGGTGGGGCGGGGGGGGGGGGGGTTAAGAGATTGTAGGATTTGAAGACTGACTGACACTGAGACTGGGGGAGGGGAGGGGGTGGGGTGGGTTGGGATGGGGTCTTGGTTACGCAGTTCTCCTTATCTTTAAGTTTCTGCTCTGCATCTCATTATACCCCCAATGCTACCCCCCACCCCAACCCCCACCCCCACCCAACCGACTCCTCTGCCTATTGTGTCCCCCTCCCCACCTACACTGAAGTGGACCACTCCCTATTGTGCACTTCGAAATCCTAAACCCTCTTTGCACCCCCAGCCCCCCCCCCCCCCCCCCCCCTCAAAAACAAAATCTGCTGGAATGTTGTTTCTATTTGCTTCCCCCCCCCCACACACACACACCTTTTCTTCTCCTTTTTTGTGGAAGGGAGGACAACTCCTGAGGTAAAATAGACTCGAATCAAACCTGAGGGCTGGAGCCTCCACTGGCTGATGCTGTTTGAAGGTGAACGAGCGCATTCCTGACGCAGCCCAGGGCCCTCAGGGGTCAGCCCAGGGTAGTAAAGACAGCACCACAGAGAAGCCCGAGAGAGGGAGAGAGAGAGAGAGAAAGAGAGAGAGAGAGAGAAAATCATAAAAAGGGTGCTTTTTTAACGCAAGCTGGTTTCAAAAAAGTTCATGTGTTAAACACTAGCATTAAGCTGTCCGGAGGCAAATGTCACCCTTCCTCCTCTCATCACCACAAAGCCGACCCCCCAGTTTTTTATGAGACAGGTTTTTAGTTTAGTTCACCTTTAAGCTTTGAGCTGAAGGGCCTCTGTTGTTTCTTTATTTGTTTGTTCGTTTTTTCTTCTTTTCTTAAATCTTTTTTTCAGTTTCTGTAAAGCACAGTTATTGTTCTGTGGTGCTATAGAAAAAAATTGGGTTGAAATGAAATCAGAAAAGGTGCAGATGTGCCTCCAGTATCTGTCTGTTTGGCCCCTAAGGGTTTTTTTCTTCATATCCTAATCCTCTTCTTTAGGATATAGAACCTTGGAGTAAGACTAAAATGTCAACGCAAAATGTGTGAGAGAGTATGTGTGTCTTTGGGGGTAGTGTGTGTGTGTGTGTGTGTGTGTGTGTGTGTGTGTGTGTGTGTGGGTGGGGGGGGGGGGGGTGTGGGGGGTGTAGTAGGTAGGTAGCTACGACAGCCAGGAGAAGGGGTGGGGCTTTGAGTTTTTCAAAGAAGATGAAGGTGACAGATTTTTTTCTGGCATTCCTTTTGGAGTTTTGGAGGGAAATGTTTTTCCGAGGCGTTGCCTGTTCCCAGATCCATTGCGCTCATACCGTCTCCTTCAATCACTTGACTTTCAGTGGCAGGAGACCATAAAATTTCACACTTTCCAATCCAGTGAAGTTGCTGTTTTTTTGAAGTTACAAAGCTGAAGCACAACAAATCAAAGACCAATACAGTCAAACATCATACAGACATCAACCAAATTTAGTGCTTAAAAATCTTTTTTATTTTATAGGTAAGAAAACAACACTAAATACAATGACTTTTCAAAACTAATTTGAATGGACCCTCTGGGGTCGGCTTAGACTGAAATGTGTTCGTTTGTGGAGGCCCTGAGATTTATTAGGTAGCGATGAATCAAAGTCAGACTGCTCACACACACGAGGCATTCCAGCGGTATGTGGCCAAACATAAACACCTACCCTTAGAATGAGCATATACGTGGGAAGAAAAAGGCTGTGCCCTTGTAGGCGTTGTAAATCGTCGTCTTAGTGTCCTCTGGAGGTCAGTGTGTTTGTCGCTGTCAGGTAAAGCACGTCAGACAGATGTGGTCTTGTGAAATGTAACCCATTTTTCACAGGGCCGTGGGTATGCACAATGAGCAGTCTCACATCTAACAAGTATTTGTGTGTGTGACTTAAGTTGGTTTGCTTATCGGTAAAAGTTGTGCTGTTACCCAAAAGAGACTTTTTTTTTGAGTCCAAGGACGTGAAGAAGAGCTCATTGAAAGAAGTAAATTTGATGCAGATGTTGTTTAGCTAAAGATTTTCCAATTCCACTGCAGAAATCTGTATTGGCTATGATACGCTGATAGCATATGTATTTTTCTGTACACAACACATGGAGACAGTATTTTTTATTCTTCCGCATAGACATTTTCACAATTTCTTGAATTAGTTTCAGCTGTACTTTTAAGAGAGTAGACATTGCAGTCTAAGTACATACTATAATGTGTAAATATGACAAATATATCCATTTTCATTGTTGTTTTTTTGTTGTTGTTTGTTTTATTTTTGTAAAATTTTTGGGATCTTTTTAAATTTGTAATCTTCTGCATTCTTTTTTAGTTAGAGTTATTCTCAGGTTGTTTACAGTGCGGGTGTGATTATTTCTCTAAATTAACAGTATCTTCCCCCCTGTTGTTCTCTCATTAGCCGAAAGACTCACTAATGTTCGTTTATTTCATGCTTATTTGTTTTTGTTGTAAGGTTTGTTTTGATTTTGGTTCAGGAGTCTTAGTTGTTTAAGTATTTATTGACATCCATTGTTCTCCATGTAACCCAATCCACTGAGCCAAACACAATACGCCACTCCCTCGTCACAATTTAATTGGTTGGCTGATCATTTAGAGGTAGTTATTTTGGGAATTTCCCTGTATCAAATTTCCTTTGTGACCACACTCCACAGTGGAGTCTTTTCCATCACTAAAAAAACAAGCTGTTTAAGGACATTGAAAGAACTTAGAGCAATGGGAGTTGGATCCCTGCATTTGCATGTGTGTGTGTGTGTGTGTGTGTCTGTACGTGTGCGTGCGAGCTTGCATGTGTGTGTAGAATACAGGTACACAGACTCTGGTAACAACAAAATAGTGACACTAGTCCCCACTTGTCTTCAGCCTTTATGTCACTGCTCTCTGTCGCAACAACAACAGCAACAGGCCTTCAGGAGTAGCCTCTAGCCATGGCGGCGTGTAGACAAATCCAGCGTCTCTTTGAGCATCTCCTGTGTCCTGCTAGAGCTCCTCTCTGGTATCGCTGGGGCTTCCCCCCTCCTTCTCCTCACTCTCATGCCCCCGAGTGACTCACATCCTCTCACCTGGCCACTCCCCTAGAGACAGGGTTCTGGTTACGGAGAGGTTGCCATAGTTTAAAACCTCCACCGCCAATCAGTGCTCTGACTCCGGGAGCTAGTCTGTTGAACCGTTTGACTCTCATCGTAATGCCCCCGCCCTCTTTCTTTCATTGCAAACTGTGATCTCTAGAAAGAAAAATAAAGTTTGAATCTGTTTCATCTCCTTTCTTTCTTAGTCTAATGAGCATCTAAGCCTGTGCTACAGCTTAAAAAATGTTATCCATATACCAGACTTCGTCCGCATGTGAAAAAATTATGGTAACCTGTTCAACTGTCTCAAAAGGCTTCACATGGGTACACACATTTAAAACTGCTAAGCTTATTTCTATTGTTTTTTTTTTCCCAACACAGTTGAATGATTTTAATTTCCCTTAAAGTAAATAGTTTTTTTTGTTTCAGTGTTTTGAAAGTTCCCCCATTGAGTGTTCTAAAATACTGTACTTGAATGTAAGCAAAATTTGAATAAATGTAAATTTCTGAAATCTTACTGTTTGCTGAGTTTTTGTTAAACTAACATAGTAGTAGTAGGAGTAGCAGCCATAGTAATGGTGTAGTGTGTGTGTGTGTGTGTGTGTGTGGTGTGTGTGTGGTGTGTGTGTGTGTGTGTGGTGTGTGTGTGTGTGTGTGTATGTGTGTGTCTGCATGTGCATTTGTGTGTGTGAGTCCATGTGTGTGTGTGTGTGTGTCTTGTAAATGTTGTTTTATGCACTCAGGATTACCTTGAGCTTAGTCTCACTGGAAACTGTAAGATATGAGAAAAATGAGAAGGCAAGGTGTTCTGGCACTGAGTCACAAACCTGCCTTTCCAGCACTGTCATTTAGCGTCACAAACCCACAATTACTCTCGGCATGCCTTTAGTGTGTGTGAAGGAGGCTGTGTGTGTGTGTGTGTGTGTCAGAGAGTGTGTGTGTGTTAGAGTGTGTTTGTAGTTTCTGTGTGGTGCTTTTGTGCTGCGGAGATTAACATGGCAGGGCTTGCTGCTACAAGTCCACTGTCAGAAAACTGTTCTCAATGAAAATGTTTATGCCATGTTGAATCAGAGGTTGAATTTGTCCCCTCAGTTTTCGAATTCAGTTCACCTTTTCTACCCCCCTTCTTTTCCAGTTTAACCTCATGTCACACCTGATCTTGTATCCGGTCTGATTCTGTCTGCATGGGACTTCTGTAAGGTTTACTCTGCCTTTGTGTGAAGTGTTCCTCTGCATATTTACCCAGCAACACCAGTATGTATGTATGCGTTCTGTTCTCTTAGCTAGCACACACATTTGCAGTCTGAACATCCATAACTGTGAAGGATATGACTAGGCTTTTACCGTGAGAGTAAAAACGCAACAGTAATAATGACAGGTTTTGATTTCCCAATGAGGGATTACCCCCAGTGCTGCAATAATAGAAGACCTAAGTGAAAATATCCATTCACAAAGCCTTTTAATCTCGGGCTTGAAACCATACACAGTCAAACAACCTACTGTGACTTTGTTTACATGTAGGCAGGTATACGGAGAAATGCGCTGAAAGTGAGTTGGGGAAGCTTTGCTCAGTCAATGCCATGCTTGCTTTGCCAACACAGAACATTTCAGTCAAGGACTCGGAAGAGGACACAAATGTGAAGACATCATGGTGGTTTATTATCATAAAGACAGGGTGTCTTATTCTTGCTGATAAGGTGATCTTTGCATTTAATGTTTTACATATCATTTCCCTTCAAATCTTTGTATGATTCAGAGTCCCATTTTTACTACATTAGATGTTTTCATTAAATTTGACCAAAACAATTAATTAAGATCAGTAATGGTGAACAGCAGTGATTCAAATGTGCTTCTGTAATAAAAAAAAATCTTGTCATAATATATTTGTAGCCTGTCTCTAATTTAACACAGCAGTATAACAGTGTGTAGAACTAAAGTAAAGTAGGTATGGTGCCGAGATGTGGGTGCAAACACCCCACATGTATCGTCCAGGAAAATTAAGCACAGCTTTGAAATAATTTAAAACATTCACAGAAACTAGGTCACCATTTGTGTTACTCTATTCCATGAGCGGTACATGTAAACATGCATTGCTAAAACAGAAACCTCACTGTGGCATTACCAGTAACCACACATTTGCAAATATAAACCCCGCTGTTATCTGTGTATCACCTTCAATATGTAATCAATGAGTCAGACGCATGGAAGAACCCCAATGTCAGACGGAAAGCATTCGGCTGGGAGTATGTACCGTCAAGTCAGTGCCTCCCCCAACGTCATATAAACACTTTAAGCATATTTTTTTTCTGTGGGTGTTGTCAAGAGAGGCAGTTTACGAGGATAACCACTACATCAGCAGTTTCAGCTGCAGCAACGTCTACTCGAATAAATGGCTTTCGCAACCGTAAACTCATTTGAGCATGCCAACAAGTGTGAGGAATGTGTCTATTATATGTATCATAATTTCTGTAAATCTTGTCTGCTCTGGTAAGGGTGAGGGCTGCTTGAGGACAGACGTTAAAGCAATCTGGTTGAAACAGTACCAGCTTGTCGCTGTCAGTGTGTACACAGTGGTACTAACAAGACCTTTGTAGAGAGTGGGTGCGCACATCCAAATAGTTTGTCGGCAGGTGCAAGACAAAAGTGTCAGACAGTATATCATCATGAAGATCCACAAGGATCGAAACGTTGCATTTTAAGTAATAAAATTTAACTTTTGGAGCAAACGAGGCAGTGTGCAGACCCACATCTTTATACTAACAAGACCTGCCATTGCCATTAATCACGACCACGAACGCAGTTCCTGGAACCGTAATGACATCTTTTTTTCTGCGGTCATGTATGCGCGTGAAAGTTTTGCCGCAGCAGTAGCAGTAGTTGGAGGATCGTTTGGCTTGGCCTCGACCCTGTGTTTGTGTGTGTGGTCATTTCGGGAGACGGTGCAGAGAAAACGCACGACAAGTGACTTCAAAGTGTTTTCATCACATATTTGTCGGCAAAGCAAACTGAGAAGGCGTTTAGGTGTTGACGTGAACCTCAGAACAATGGTTCAGAGACAGTCTGAGGGATAGGGGCACGGCCATAACTCAGCTCAGTAGCCTACATGACTTATGCCGTGTCTGAAATGAGACCGGCATGTTCATTCACTCCATTCGCCTACATTTGGGCACCCTGCTACTACATTTTCATGTGTTTCTTTTTAATTCATTATTGGTGTAACACCAAGTGGTTGCTTTGTTAGAGGTTTGCAGGGTTTCATCAGCAAAGTGTTCCACTGAAAAACATCTATGCATATGCATTGGAATTTGTGGTATTTAAGAGTGATCCAATGTGTTATAGTGAAATGCATTTTATAGTCATACAAATTGTTGTAGCCCTTTTTATTGTCCTGTGTTGTAAATATGATGATTTTGCAGTTTGCATAACAAGGTTAAGTGATAATCCACCTTTAGGCTACTGTGGCTAGATTACAACAAGAAAGATCCCAAAAGATGGAATACACATAATAATTTTTGCCATTTACATGTCAGTTTTCTTTTCATTCCGAACTAGTTTATTGTGGACCACAAAAAATAATGGAGCCAGTACCAGTTCATCGATGCCATAGAAGAACATTCACTCTCCATGGAACCATACAGAGATGGTTAAAGAACCATTTGAGCACCCTTATTTTTCAGTGTGCATGTGAAAGGTACTTCAAATTGAAAATGGTTCTTAAGAGCCTGAGGTCATAATGGGCTAGGTTATGTCATATTGGCGTCAAATGGTTCTTTAAAGAAGTGTTGCCTCAACACTTCTTTGAAGTGGTGAAAAAGGTTCTTGTATGGCATCGCTCTGAAGAACCATTATTTTTTAAGAGTGTAGGAAAGCTGTCTTCCAGTCTGGGAGGAAGTGATATCACACAGCATTCCTCCTACAAATAGCTGGACATTAATCATACCTGTTTCTCAACTGTGTAGGTCATTTTGTGGCATATAGTGTAATCTATGGGAAGCTCAGTCATAAATTGTCGTCATCTTTTCCTTACCTCATGGGGCATATTGCTTGTTATCCTGTATGACAAACACCGGCTTTACCTAAATCAGTGTGGAGTCAGTGGAATCAGCAAAGTTTTGTTCCTCTTTTTTTCTGTTCCCATAGGATGATGAAACCAGTGTCGTCACAACTGCGTCACATTAACAGACATCATGTCAGCAAATACAGAGAAACACAAAAGTTAATCTACATTGTTACTCCATACATCTAACAAACAAGCAGTCTTTATAGTAGAACAGAAGGTCCCATCAGAAGGTCCCTTCATGTACCCATGAAGGTCATCAGAAAGCATTTATCTTTAAAACAAAACAAACAAACACAAACATCAGCTGCCAGCTCATAGTCAGGTGTGACTTACTGTCAACTGCATTTGTCAATAGCCAGTAGGAGGATATGCTGGGAAATGGAGAAATTGGGCTGAGTATTCTCCAGGTCATGACATCACTGCTTTATTTACTTTCATTATTAGTCAGTATGCTTTTCATGAGAGATGCTGAAAAAGTGGATTTTTTCCCTATTCCTTCAGATAAGCTCTTGTGTGTTTATCTGCTATTAGTTGTCAAAGCGCTAGAGGCAGTCAGGGCTAGCGTCTTTAGCATCGGTGGGGCTGACTTGGCGCAGTGCTCTGACAGTAGGGGTTTACACTGCTCTATGGGGGTAGTCAAGACTTGGAGTGCAGTGAACAGGACAGAACATGTTGCCAGCAATTACTCAGGAATGCTCCTGGCCGAAGCATGCATGCAGAAACACATACACACACACACGCACACACAGACAGGCACACACACAAGCACATACACACACACATGCACGCACACACATACACACACACACACACAGACACACACATACATGCACATACGCACACATATGCGTACATGCACAGATGCACACACACTCACCCCCACACAAAACAAACCACATCATCATGAGAGGTTTCGAGAAAGGGTAGCGAGTACTAAAAAAAAAATCTGTTTCCTGTCTTCTGACTAATTCAGTGTGTGTGTGTGTCTGTGAGAGAGACGGAGAGAGAACGGGAGAAAGAGAGGTTGTGCATACTGTAACTATACTTCACTCTCTTGCTCAACACAACACCCCTCAGACAAGCACAAAACTCAGGAAGTGGGCATGGGTGTGGGTTTCAGTGGAAACCTGAGTTTGATTGCCCACCAGTAAAATGCGTTCCACTCACACAAATCGTCTATCTGTACCCCCGCTTCTCACTAAGCGAGGTCACTCTAAAGTCTTCTCTGTGGTTGTCCCCAAATGGTGGAATGACCTACCAGTTGCGACAAGAACAGCAACATCCCTCCCTATCTTTAAAAAACTTGTAAAAACCCTTCTCTTCCTAGATTGCTTCCCTTCCTAACAAAACTAACATAACCAACAATCACTAAACCAACTCTCTCTCTCTCTGTCCCTATGCAGAAGTACATATGTTTATTGTGCCCCTACTCTGTGTCCCTCTACACCTCTGTTTGCTTATGTCCTCCTTTTTTGTAAGTCGCTTTAGATAAAAGCGTCTGCCAAATGCAATGTAATGTAATGTAATGTAAATGTATGTTCATTTGCAGTATTTACTTACGTTGTGCTGCATGCGTCCTCATAACCAGTATACTACAAATACATTTGGTTTTATCTCTCTCTATGCGGCTGTACAGAAATTCCATTAACA
This sequence comes from Setipinna tenuifilis, assembly GCA_030347295.1. NCBI lineage: Eukaryota > Metazoa > Chordata > Actinopteri > Clupeiformes > Engraulidae > Setipinna > Setipinna tenuifilis. Next base: position 16,117,507 of record CM059283.1, read on the forward strand.
CTCAAGTTCAACATAATATGGGAGCCTTTTATAAGTTTTGTTCTCCATGGGCACTGTTATAACAATAATGATAATATGCTAACAGATGTTGTATGGGCTCTTCATCACTGATGTTAGGAAATTCATTTTCATCGGGAGAGTTTAGACCAGCTGCAGGTCCTTCCTTTCACAACCATCCCATCGGAAAATTACGAGGCAACATTGTCCAATGTATTGCAGCGTTTAGAACATTCTAGTTCAATGCTGTTGAGTGCTTGGTGATTTTATAGGAGGTGCTGGGTGATTTTATAGGAGTATATCATAGCAATCAAAGCATGGTAGCATCCCAACATCCCAAAGCATGGTAGCATACTTATCCCAACATCCCTCACCATCCCAATCCTAGCATTCCAAAAATCACAGATGGCAGAGAAGGTTTGTGACATGTTTTACAGATCTCCTAGGAGGCTGGGAAATGTATGTTTCCTTGTAGTGGCACAGTTGGTTGAGGTGTCATTACACCATTAATCCGGGGACACGGGTTCAAATCTGGCCCACGCAGGTCATTTCCTTATCCTACCTCATCTGTCTTCCACTCATCTCCCATGACTCCCTACTGTCCTATCGAATTAAAAGCCATAAAAAGAAGCTCAGTCTCCCCTTTGCTCCGTCCTCTAAGCCCGCCCGCCCCGAACACCTGCCTTCAGAGGGGAAAATAAGGGCTTTGCTGGCATGTACATTTGCATGCTTTGCTCCACTGCCAGTTGGCAGAGAGAGAAAGAGAGAGAGAGAGAGAGAGAGAGAGAGAGAGAGAGAGAGAGAGAGAGAGAGAGAGAGAGAGAGATACTGATGTCTGTAGACAAAACAGCCATCAGCGGAGGTCTGCATCCCAGGAAGGGTGAGACAGAAAGGAAAGGTAATGTCAGAGTATCCCACAGTAGAGCTACATTGGCTAAGAAAGCCTGCTTTGCTGTTTAGTATCATGTCTACATGTTATGATGTTGTTACAGATATCAGAAATGACACACCCACAAGGAAATGTGCTTTCACCCCCCAATATCCTTTCACAGAGGTGGAAAGTCCTGGCTTCACACAATCAAAGTTCTGCCATCATATGGGTCTTCCCATGCACTTCAAACAGGTTATTTCTGTAATTAGTTGTTCTACTTAGCTACGGCGTTTTACCAATTTAGAAAATTGGTGTAAAAAATATGTGAGGAAAGTCTTCTACTCTTGTTCCACCTTTACTTTTTAAGTGGCGAAAACCACATTGCTTTTGTGCTCCTGTACCAGCAGCCAATGAGGAGCATTGTGTGTGTGTGTGAGAGTAGAGCCCACGCCCTGACGCGTTCAGACACAAGTTAGTAACACACACTACCACCCATATGTTTTTGAGGCCTCTATGCCATTGCCAGCACATTCACCTCCCACGTCTGAGGCCACGGGCCATGTCCAGAATGTTTATATATTTAGGGCCATGTCCAGAATGTTTATATATTTACTGTATAGGCCAGTGGTGGACTGACGGTTAGGGTAATCGACCTGTGACCAAAGGGTCGCAGGTGAGGTTCGAATCCATCAACTGCCAGAAGTGCATCTGAGATACCCTGAGCATGGTAGTGTCCCGCCACACACTGCTCCCTGGGCACCGTTGTCATAGCTGCCTCCTGCTCAGGTATGCGATGGGTTAAATGCAGAGGTTAACTTTCGTTGTGTGCACTCTGTGCTGTGTAATTACAATGACAAATTGGCATTTTTTGTTTCCCTACCAGGTGCACTATATAGGGTGTGAGTAACAATGTTTGTTTCCCCACACCAGGTGCACTATATAGTGTACGAGTACACATTTCGGATTCAGCCGATGGGTTTGAATCATCATGACATTTGGATCCTTTAGCCGCCCTGCCCTAGCCCAGATTTCTTGGTTTCAAACTGGCACATTCAGCTTGATTCTTTCCCGACTGGTTACATAAATCCTTTGGTTTAAACCAGATTTCTTTATTTATCTAATTTTGTTCTTCTCTGCCTTGTGAACAGAGCAGGTGTTTTCAAAGATGCCAAAAATATAATTATAAATACTGATAATGATGATGATGATAATAATAATAATGTCTGGCGCCAGACTGTACTTGCCAACACAACACAAATACTAACCTTGCCTTGAAATTCATTTTGCATAAGCACTTTACCTTGTAAACATATATTATGTTTATTAAAAAATTCTTAGACACAAAATTAATGCACAATACTTTTGGACAAGGTGATATTAAATGTTCCGCTTTGGAGACACTAAGTACTATTGTTGTACTATTGCGTACTATGCTGTATCCACTGATTCATATTAATCTTTACTCTGTCATTGACGGTTTGTCGGGACTGGCAAAACCTGTTCCCAATAATCCCTTTTGCATTTTACTTGCAAATGCTCTGCAACCTCCATAGCTTTTCCGGAACTTAAATAACACTTCCTGGTCCTGGGGATGGCCAGTGTGTGCATGCACCCAGATTGGACAGGACAAGAGCACTTCCTGTGCATTCTGACTTCCTGCTCATTATCAGGCAACTGGGCCACTGCTGTTTTATAGGGCTGGAACGGGATGTGAAGAATTAAGGTTGGCATTTACCTTGTGGTACTGTAGTAACCTATTACAAAGAAAAGTGCAAATTGTTTAAAAAAAAAAAAAAGCACAAAGCATTGTGTAACAGATGAGATATTCAGTTAGGGAATAATTATATAATATAGGGAATAATTTCATTCATTCAATGTCATAATTGGTCTATGACTATTTGATTTTAACAGCAGTGTATTACCTCATACCCGGCCAGTACACACCCTTTCTGAAGTCTGTGCATTTCCCAATTAATATTTTATGCGTTTGACCAAAGCCCTGGCCCCGCTGTAGTCTTTAATGTGTTTGCATGTCCTGCAACCTTAAGAGCCATTCGTCCGCCAACTCAGGAAGGAGAAGCGATAAAAATGTACTTTAAAATGTTTCAGCACCAACTTCATTTTTTATAAGCCTCTGGGACAAAAAGTCAAGTGAGTGCTCTATAGGACAGACATTTTGATATTGAAAAGCCTCATCAACAAATGGTGGACAAAAAGACATTTGAATTTCTTCCAAGTCTAAACGAGTTTGCCACTAAAAAAAAAAATTAAGCCACACCTAACGCTGTGATCATCTGAGATCTTGGCTGAAGGATAGTATTTTTTTCTCAGCTTCATTTACATACAACTGTGCCTGTAGCATAATACTTTGCTTGCTAAGGTTGCTAGCCTTTTGTCAAACCACTGATCACTGGTCAGTTTTGAGGGGCGTTGAAGCTGGTTTGTTAGTCCTCTTCCCTAAGCCTACTGTCCTAATGGATTATAGACTCACACCACATGAGACCAGACGGGTCTTGGGTTGTGGACAAGCTGCCCTGGCACATCAAGCCCAGTCAACTCCTGCTAGCATGTAGGTGGTAGCTGTCTATAGCAATCTACCACCACTACTGGCAACACAAGACAGCCTTTCACTTTGTTGCTGCCCTAATGCACCAACCGGCCTAATTCAGACTGATTTTTTTTTAACTCTTTCCTCACCTGTGTGACTTGTGTACTGTGTTCATGAGGAAAACTATGTGAAAGGCAGGTACTCAATACTGCACAAGTTAAAAAAAAAAATGTGGCTGTGAAAGTGGTTGAAATGCATTAAAAAAACAGGGCACTGAATTTGAGCACTTTTAGTTTGCTTTGTTCTGCTTTCAAAAGGAAACACTATCAGTTCCCATTTCTTGCCCTTTTACCCTGTGATGATCAGTTTGGCTATGCACAGTCTGTTGGGTCTAGACCATATGCCAAGGAACAAGCGCCTGGTACATGGATATGAGATGAAAGTGTACTTTTCCACAACAACCACAACACTTGCTCATACATACATCACTTCCCTTTTTTTTTTTTTTTTAAACAGATCTCAGTTTCCCAGAAAAGACTGTTGCGCTTGTGTGTAATACCAGGTTAGCTTATGCCCCCCTCCCTACCACAATTGTATTTACTAAGGTTAAGGTAGGGTTTGGTTTGGTGTGGCTTGGTGATGTTTTTGTGTTGAAGGTAATGAGAGATAAATGTATTCTGGTGACCTTTTTAATGCTACTGAAGTATAATCTGTTAGCCTTTCTGTGGCCATTGTATCCAGAAGAGGGTGTGTGTGTGTGTGTGTAAATGTGTAAGTGTTAGGTCATTGGAATGCTGGTTAGTCAAACCAGTGAGCGAATGCCTTACTGTGGTCACACCCAACTAGTCACCATTGCTTAGTATCAGCAAAGGTCTAAAGAAATCGAAGCTGGACATTCATCACATCACTCTCCTATAGCCATTACACCTCGGGGGTATCACCACAAACAGAAAATAGCCTGCCCTGCACACTGCACAATACCATGCAAACAATCAAGTCAGCCACCTGCGCCGACTGGAGTCAAGTCTTTCAGCAAGTCAGATACAGTGACTGGATTTACACAGCTTCATCATATACACATTGAAACATAGGACTCTGCAAACAAGCAACACCCAGTATAGCTCCTGTAAAGGCACTCAAATAGGCAGACAAAAGACCGTGACACGCTAAAAAAAAAATGGAGGGAAACAGAAAGCGAGCACCAGGGTGTGGGGGATGACAACGGGTTTGACCGCAAGTAATGGCAGGTGAACGGTTTGGAGCTCCCCCTAGCGGTGAAGCGGTGTATTATATGTGCAGGGTGTGGCCTGTGTAGTCATTTCATTCATTCATTGCCGCTCTCCCTACTCTTTCTCAACCCATTCAGTTTAGTCAACCACCCAGCAGAAACACCAAAGTTTCGATATTCCTGTGAAACTTTGTCTTCTGTAATTCCTGTTTACGATGTTTACTCACTACCTACGCCATTGTATAATGGCAGTTACATACAAACCTATAACAACTAAAGAAGAGATAGATGAGTTATCTACTCTACTCTGAGTGCCATTGATCCAGTCTTTCGTCAATTATTCATATGAATGGGTGAGGCCTAAAAGCTTTGACAAAAGAAAGGTTGCGGCCGTTTAAGATGTCTATCTGCTGTTTTGATGGTGATCAAACCATGATGCAATGTTAGCACTGCCAGGCCAGTTGTCATAGGCAGTAACACAAAGTACAGCAAGTACTAAGCATTAGGGGGGGAGAGAGGACCCCACACATTCCACACATACTTAATGAAAAGACAATATGAGTCACATGAGGGACTCATTAGACTGACTTGTCGACTCCTTTCCATTTGAATGACCTGCAATCTTGCAGAGAAAAGAGGGCGAGGCCGGATTTTTTTGGTTTTTATGTGTGTGTGTGTGTGTGTGTGTGTGTGTGTGTGTGTGTATGTGTGTGTGTGTGTGTTGTCCGTGTATGTCTCTGTGTATCTGACTGTGTGTACCTATGACTGTGTGTGTGTGTGTGTGTGTGTGTGTGTGTGTGTGTGTGTGTGTGTGTGGGTGTGTGTGTGTGTGTGTGTTGTCCGTGTATGTCTCTGTGTATCTGACTGTGTGTACCTATGACTGTGTGTGTGTGTGTGTGTGTGTGTGTGTGTGTGTGTGTGTGTGTGTGTGTGTGTGTGTGTGTGTGTGTGTGTGTGTTGTCCGTGTATGTCTCTGTGTATCTGACTGTGTGTACCTATGACTGTGTGTGTGTGTGTGTGTGTGTGTGTGTGTGTAAGCATATCATGTCTACATGTGTTTGTTTGTTGTTTCAAATGACATTCATCAAAAAACATAATGACGTGCAAGGCTGACACTTCAGAATAGTTTGACATGACATTCTTATAATCTTATATCTTATGATTGGAGTAGAATATGTACCTCACAGCTATCTATTTTCACACACAGTGTATTGGTCAATTACATATGCACGTACGCACACACACACACACACACACACACACACACACACACACATGCATACTTGTTAATCTTGTCTGTGGGTTGCGTAAATATACACACAGATATTCACACAGGCAGAGAAGAACAACTGAGAGATACAGATTGGAGTGACCTTGAAAGATACATTTACTGCTTCACAGTGTGAATACATTAGAATAAAGTTGGTGATTACTGCTTTATCATCTAATAAATAAGTATCTTTAGGTCATAAGCACCAAGCAAACACACACTCACGCAGAGAGAGAGAGAGAGAGAGAGAGAGAGAGAGAGAGAGAGAGAGAGAGAGAGAGCGAGAGAGAGAGAGAGAGAGACTTAAAACCACACCATTAGTTTAAGGTAACAGATTTAAATTTGTGACAGTACCGGTAGCGCAGTGCACATTGTGCCAAGACAACCTGATGATGAATAGTATAAACAAAACCCTTTTACAACATTTTGGTAGCAGCCCTCCCTTAAATATTCTGCCTTAGGACTCAGAACATCCCTCACCATCCCCTTCCCTCATTTCACTGTATAAACTGCTATTTGGTGTTGTGTTAAACACTGTCTAGCACAATAAATCTTAAACGTAAGTTCACCCGAGGCATTCCACAGAATTACAAAGCCATATATGTGGTAGGCAATTACCATGCACATTTTTGTATATAGCTTTACTCTGTGCCTTTCCACACTATCACGTATTGACAGGCACATATTCTTACTTTGATAGACAGGTGCTACAGGATATAATTTTGGATCCCTCTGGTGGTGGTTATGGTCGACCAGACATCACTTTGTTACAAGGCAACCCATAGAGTGTTTAAGTATCCCCAGATGTGTTTTTACTACAATACTGACCCCTACTGGTATGATTTTTGCATTGCTTACTTTTTTGTAGGATATATGCTGTATTCCACAGTCAAGTATGCTCACTTCATGCTCATAGAATGCTTCCTCGCTAGTCAAATACAAGATGAGGCTAAAACTCTCCTTAGCATGCAGATCACTATACTTTGGAACAGACTGCCTAGTGTGGAAGTGAATGTCACCGTGTGTGCTAATGCAGAGGATTTTGTATTTTTACACGCCAAGGTTCCATTAATGCATCCTTGAAAATTCTAAAAAAAAAAAAAAAAAATGGGCATTATGTTCTGAGTATTCTTGAGTATTCAGTGATTTACCTATTATCTAATAATCTATCAAACCTTTGCCTGAGACTCGTTGTCATTGGTCAAGAATGCAGTAGCACTGGAAATGAAACTTGCGATTAATTACCAGCAGACTAATAATAGACATGCTTCACTACTAACAAGCACTTTAGTGTTGTTTCTTTATAGGTAGAAATGATTTTTGTCACACAGCAGAAGGGCTGTGGTATTAACTGATATCACCTGGTACCATAAGGTTGGAAGGTAGCCTAAGTGTGTATGGGCGAACAAGAAGAGGCCTTTCTGGAAAACACTTATTCCCTTTTCATGTAGTTTGGGCTTTTTAACTCTTATGGTATAATGTATGTATAAAAGCAACATAGCACACCACCAAAGAATTAAGGTAAAAAAAACATTACTTTATAATTCTTAGACAATTTACAGAGACAATGTAGAGGTGCTTCTCACACCTGGTGGTGAACACATAAAAGTACAAGATAGCCATTTCTTTTCTTTTCTGCAGACCAGCAGACCAAGGTATGGAGCCCCTACACATAGATTTAAAAAAAAAAAAAAAAAAAATCACAGTTCCTCTTGAGGACCAGAAACTTTCACCTGAAAGGTAGTTTTTCATTTGCACTAGATATTTAGCAGACAAAGAAGACCACCTGGTGCATTTCAGATAGTGGAAATGGCACAGCAGTTATTGGTGTGTTATCCAGGGTTACATTATAAGGATATTGCTGTTATGTGCAAGTAGTCATTATTAGACCACTAGAAAGGACACTTGTGACCAGTGGCCAGTTTTAAAGTCTTTGGTCAGTACCAGCACACTTTGGATAGAGAGATTATATTCTTCCAGCTGTGATGTTTTCTGGCAAATTCCTGCTGTCTAATAAATTAAATTAATTCACCCAACATTCACTTGCTGACATTCCACTGAGTTCCTGAAGCAGAATGAACTTAATCCAGTGCTTGCACACCTGTACACTCAAGAATTAAGTATGGAAGTGATAGGCTATTGGGTGCAATATTCCTAAGCATGTGACAGAAAATTGTGTATTAAACACATGTGACATGTGATTTGTGACATGTCAAAAATGTGTGTCATAAAATTTAAAGTTTGAAGTTGTACAGTTGTACATAACTATATATATATACTATATATATAGTATATACATACATACACTACTCACAAAAAGTTAAATGTAACTTTGTCAGATAAAATGTATAGAAAATGTCAAAAGTTCACACTACAGTGGTATTATATCATGAAATTAGGGCTTTTGAGTAGAAGCACACAATGGTGACTTTCTCATCTCAAACTATTTCTTAAAACAAAAGCCAACAACAGTGGTGGGTAGGTGGGTGACAAAAAATGTCATTGTCTGAATAATTTTGTCAATGTTTAGGTGTCGTCTTGGTTTAATGAAGTCAGAATATGAACAGCATGATAAGGAGAGCTGTTTAAATACCAATTGTAATTGAACAAGGAAATGTATTGGTCGATTCATGGATCAAACACCTGTTGTAAATTTTGCCCTTAAAGCAGCACATTTTTGAGTTAATTAATCATCTTTTTAAGTCGGTAGATGCCTAAATGAGCCATTACCAGACAAATGTGGACAGAAAACCATGCTTGAAATATCTGGGTGTCTGTCCTGGCACCCTCAGACTCACAAAGCCTTGAATATTGCGAAAAGCAGGATCTTTACTTACCTCGGTGGGCATTACTACTTTCTTTTTCACTGGTTACTCTAATTGGCTGAGTTGAAAACACATGCACATTGTGAGGGGAAGGGAAAAGAGTCCCAAGTTTTTACCAGTGTCCATTTACTTGGAGACACTAGGGGGAGCTTGGTTGGGAAAAAGCACTTAAAGGGGTCCTTCCGTCAAAAACCACTTTTAGTAGCTCTATTTACAATGTGGTGGGTCACAACAAGCAGTATATGCACGCAGCATTCCAAGACGTGAAATTCGACCCTTATGGTTTTACTGGTCATTGAAGGGTCGAGCTAACCAAAACGAGCGGATCAGAGCATGCTAAACCTATCTACGTCACTAGGTCGTAAGCCCCGCCCAGAGCCATGTATGGCAAGCCCACATCCCAAAGGATTGGTGGACAGAAGCTAGGTGAGCGAAAGACAGCGAATTTGCCCAATCAGAGGTGCCTTATTGACACGTCATGGATATTCACGAGAGACACCGGAAAAACCACTTGTTCAACCACTAGACCTGTTATAGCTTACAGAAAACAGCGTCAAACAAGAGATCTAGGACATAATTTTTCACAGAAATGACGCACAATGCATTCAACCATAGTGGCAACTGGCAACACAGAAATATGAATAAAAATAACGATGGAAGTTCGCCTTTAAAATGGCACAGTACTGCTTTAAGCTACTTGTTACAAAGCAGGAAGATTTCATTTCCCATAAATGTAACTCGAAAGCCAAATAAACCTAACTTTTTGTGAGTACTGTATGTAGCCAAAAAATGGACCACCATAAATAGTTATATTTCAAATTGAAGCTTATTTTATTCTTTTTCCAGTGGCCTCATGGTTTATGACCATGAAAGCAAGGTATACCAATATGGTCATTTGAATAAAACTACTACTGAAAAAATGTTGACATGTGCTTTATCACATTTGTATTTTAACTGCCATTTCTCTTAAAGTGACAAGTTTAGATCCTGTTTTAAACTAATTCTTTATGGGTTTTAATGGGCACATTAAGATATTTAATCTTGTCTTCTTCATCATGAGGCAAAGAGGAGCTATTTCAATAAGCTTCCTGGTATGTAAGCCCCCTGCAAACCAGTTGTCAGTTTGAAAGGTCAGGTTTTCCTACAAGATACAGGTGAAGAAGAGTACTGGTAAACCGGTCATTAGAGGCATACAAATCCCTTTCTGTACATCAGAAGTTAGAGTAAAAGTTAGAGTTAGTAAGAGTCACACATTTACAGATTTGCTTCGATCCCTGCTCTATATTTCATGCAAAACACATTTGCATTCCCGTACTTCACAACATGAGGACATGAGCAGTTTTGTACACTCATTAACCTTAATTCATTGCAAGTGAAGTGCACAGCTGTGAGACAACTCATAATCCGTATAGAGGAGTGTTTTTTTCTCTCCTGAGGAGCTCCATATCAGGTATGTGTGTACAGGCATGCCCAGGCAAGACAAATGGCATACACATGGGAAAAAATATTTGGGTGGGGAAAAGTCTTGACCTTTAATTGACTACTTTCGGTAGATAGGCTTACATGTTGTTCCCAAACACCAAATCCCTTTGTTGTGAATTGAACTTTAAACCACACCAGCATGTTGAAATAACCAGTCTGGCTAATAACCCCGACTTCCTGTTCATGTTTAACAAACGTTGTTAATGTGGTAGGCATACGGACTAGAAACTCGAAAATTCAGATGGTTTCCATTAGAAGCGTTATCAGTTTTTTGGCACACATTCGTTCAGTATGGCTAAAAATTGTGACTATTTCCATTGCATATCCTCATTGGCGTTTAAAAAGTACATGCAATGCAATGTAATATATGCGCCACACACGCCAATAATGTGTTCCCAAATAAAAAATAATTTGGAACACATTACTGGTTTTGCACCTGTGAAGTGGCATGATCAGGGGCACATCTGTCAAACTAAGGGATTGAATTCACTTGGTGCTTCCCTTTTTATTTTATTTTTTTACTATTTTTCCACTGACCAATGGCCGTTATCACACAAGTGCAATGCAAAATGTAACATTCAAGGTATTAAGTACAAGGCGTCCAAGTCATGAATGTAGGCTACAGTATAACTTTCCAGGTAGACTTTTCATGATCATTGCTACCACATACATAATCTATTTTACCATACGGTAACATCACAGCAGTTTTATTATCGACGGTATTAATTAAAAGACATTAAATATACATAAGACATCTTGTGTCTTATTTCGCATTTACGGTTATCATGATACGTCTGTTCCAGTAAACGGACGTAGTGAGGGGGCAGACGTTTGCGCAACATGCTCGCCGTTACCTTTTCCCCTCGGCTGCAATCAACCAATCCTGAATCTGTCCGAAGTTGATCCCGCCCCTGCTTTTTGCGTATAAATCGAGATAGTTTTAAAGTGTGTTAACAAAATTCTACGACAAAGTGCACGGAGCGATGACCGCGGAAAATGGCACAACGTTTTGCGAGGGGATGTACTCGAAACTTATTGATTCTGATAGTCCCTACGGTGAGCTCGACACTCCAGATGTGCAGGAGCAACATGTTGGTAAGTTCTGCCCCTGACTGTTAGTTGTGTAGAAATACTTGACATATGACACAGATCTCAGATCTGTATAGCAGTGTGCAGTTTGACCATATTCATACTGCAAGAGTTTTAGTTAAATGTTCGCAAGTTCGTTAAGTTTGTGTGTTTTCCACCTAAACATCTGCTGTGGGAACCGACAACTGGATTCCACTCTAACTTAATCCAATTATATGAGGTGTGGGTCTGCTTGTCTGAGCCTGTGTTGATGGCAGTATGAGCCCAACCTGCCAAGTCAAAGTGTGTTGGGTGTAATGGCCAACCTTTACTGGAATCATTTTCTCACTCCTTCTTATTAATTATGAACCTACTCAATGCTACAAACAGAATAACGTTGCATTTTAATATGCCAACACAGCTCTCTGTCTCTCTGTGTGTGCATGTGTGTGCGCGCGCGCGTGTGTGTGTGCGCGTGTGTGTGTGTGTGTGTTTATTGCTCTACATGTTTGTGGTATGTTAGTTCATGTCTCTCCAGCCAAAGGCAACTTCAGACAGCCCTACAAACTGGCCACAGCATGTTTGACCGGTTTTTGTGTGATCCTGCTTTTGGCTCTTGTGGTTGTAAGCTCACAACGTAAGTTTTGCCAACTCTCCCTCCCTCTCCCCCTCTTTCTCTCACTCTCTCCCCATCTCTCTCTCTCTCTTTCTCTCTCTCTCTCCCTCCCTCCCTCTCTCTGATTAAGATTAAAATATGTTGCACTGACATGACAGGTTATGCATTATATTGCCAAAACTTGAAACGATAAAAAAGGCAAACATGTAATTTTGGATATGTACAGTGGTGACATATTTTGTCACATGTCATTAATGTATGTGTCATAAAATGGGGGTCTCTTTGCACCTGTGTGTAGAGGCACTGGCAGAAATGTTGGGCCCGGGAAAAGAATACCGTTTTGGCCCCATAATCATTAACAGTAACATTAATCATGTCCTCAAAAAAACCCCACAGTCGAAGCTGGGAACTCCTAACCCCCTGCGCCTTTAAAATTAGCCAAGGACAAACAAAATACGATATTCAAAAACAACATAGCGTTTCATCGTTTCATCATTTGCAGAGGGGCATTTAAAGGAAAAAAAAACATCTCTGTGACACAACGTGAGATTATGTAAACAGTTCTGCATGCTCTAAAACCCTTTTCAAGCAGTGGTGCCTTCACCCACACTTGCATGTCAGTCTCTGACCCCTGTGTGCAAACACTGGCTAGGCGGCCTACAGTGCCTGTGAATCACAGTTCAGCAGTCGACATGGTGTTGATCTGTGCTCTTCTTCACAAGGCCATCAACAACTGTGGCCTAGTGGTTGAAGAGTTAGTCTTAGGGTCATCAGAGGGTACCAGGTTCAAATCCCATTCCTGTAGGAAGAATAGGGGTGAGGGAGTAAATAACCAGTGCTCTCCTGCACCCTCATCCATGGCTGAAGTGCCCTTGAGCAAGGCATCTAACCTGGCATTGCAGGGACTGTAACTGAAACCCTGTACTTACCCTGTCATTTCAGCATGCCTGTGCAGTATGACTGCATGACAATTTTTGACCATTTCTCCAGTCTCGACTGCTCTCTTGCTCCAAAAGAACTTCCCGAAATGCGTGCTTTCCACTTGTTTACAAATGGGCTCAGGACACAGTGTGTGAGTCATTGACGTTGTCCAGACTGTTGGAAGTTACTGGCCAGCTTTTTGAATTTCGTCACATTGGTTAAAAAAAAGGTCCTTTGCAGCTAGATAACACGTTGCTCCAGTGTTCATGCATGCAGTCCCAGAATGTTGACCCACCTGTGTCGTCTTGCACAGCAAGTTGTGTTTTTGTTTGTGAGCATATTACAGTTAATGCCCCTACTGATATTACATGACATTACATTTAGCAGACACTTATATCCAAAGTGACCTACAGTTGAGGAACACAAGCAAGCTACAGTGATCTTAAAAATAAGTTCAAGACAAACAGGTACAGAAGGGCAGGTAGGTTGGATGGTTTGTGAGTTACAGGTGCTCTCAGATAAGAATGGTTTTAAATAGCTTCTTGAAATCAGAGGAAGATGACTATGCTTTTGTATATTGTGCATATAAATTGTTATCTCAACATGTATATGTCTTTGTTTTCCCTCCTCTTTACACTGTAGGTAGGAATGCAGCTGAGGTGGCATCTGACTCTGCTCAGACCCAGAAGCAGACTGCTCCTGTCAACGTAACGGATCTGACCGAGCAAATCAAGACACTGGAATATGAGAAAAAGAACCTGGAGATGAAGATAGACACCCTGCAAAATAGAATAAAGGTCCTGGGTAAGAACACTTTAAAATAACATGCTTTCAGTTTGATTTGCACTTCCACATGGTTATTTTATATGGTGTTTAGCATTTGATGCCATTTTAGGTTTTCATTTTATGAAATGTAGTGTGGAACGTTTGCCAAAACAAATAGTAATGTCTTCAGGAAGTGGGTAATTTCTTGTTTGTTTTGGTTTTTGTTTCAAGTATTCTGGTATATTAGTCTTTTCCTGTAATGTGTAAAAAGGACTTTCTCTCAGTGCTGTGACATCTGGTGCAACTTAGACCTTAGTCCCCCCAGATCCCCTTGAACTAGAGCAAAGGTCAGGCTGCCCTGCCTCCCAGGTCCTCTGGCCACGGGATGGTAGGAGCCCTCTCTCTCCTCTCTCTCTATGACTCTCCAGCTTACTCTCTCTGTCCTGTTTCTCTCTCTCTCTCTCTTCATATCTCTCTCTCTCTCTCTCTCTCTCTCTCTCTCTCTCTCTCTCTCTCGCTCTCTCTCTCTCTCACACACACACACACACACTCTCGCCTACACAGACACACACACACTCTCGTGCACACACTCTCTCGTGCACACACACACACACACACACACACACACATACAGACCACACTCTTGGGATCCTCTCCAAAAGGTCAATGTGTGTGTGAGTGTGAGAAAATAGGAAAGTATCGTGCTCTCGAGATCAATAGAATGCTTTGCAGATGTTGGTGACTAACATGGAGAACAAAAGAATCAATTATTGTATCTGTGTGTGTGTGTGTGTGTGTGTGGGGGGGGGGGGGGGGGGGGGGGGTGATGTGTGTGTGTGTACAAGAAAGATATATACTGCTGCCCGTAGCTACTGTTTTTTTCCCAATGAAACTTATATAGTGATCAAAAATAGAAAGCACTGTAGAAAGCACTGCATTGTCCTCCTGAGTCTTAGGAAATTTTAATTCTTGGGAAATGAAGAGAGTTCCTGTGTGCATCTGAGTGTGGCCTTCCTGTGGTGTGCATCAGGAAGGGGGGGGGCTTTAACTAATTTCTTCCAGAACTCACTAAAAAAAATCTTTGCAAAGGCAAAACACAAACATCTAAATACAAACGCTGTACTTAACCTACATTTAATAGCATGTCCACCCACAGAAACTCTACCAAAATCCTAAATATGTAAACAAAGTGTGTTTGTAAAGATGGGTTGAAAAGGGCTTGTCTCTTCTTGTGCACACTAGAATCCATCCTTTTTTTTGTGAAGTGTGTTGTATTGTAGTGTAGTGTATATAAGGCTTTGTGTATATAGGAATTTTAGTGTATCTAGTGTATATAAAAAATGTGTTTTTATATTACTGTTTGTTTAGAGCACCAAACACAGGCAGCAAGGAAATGTCTTTTTAGCACACTGTGTAACTTGTAATATGGTATACTGACAACTAATCACTCTTGAGTCTTAAGTTTTTCTCCCCCTGGTATTTACACTTGCTTACACTAGTTTATGAGATGCATATTTCTCATGAGAGATATGTGTGATCATGTGGTGCTGTGTTGATGAGTGGTGCTGTGTCATTCAGGCAGTTGTCTGTCTTGTGTCCTTTGCAAACTATAACAATATTGCTGTGTGGCTATGGAGAAACAGCTGATCTGGGATCAGATTTTAATAACCCCTTCATTCAAGAATTAAAAAAAATAAACAATCTAAATTACAATCTGGTGCACAAACTATTTTATGCTATATGGAGGTGAGGTCTGGGGTCTGCTCAGTATACAGGCTATACCGGGGCAAGCATCAAAGGGGTCTCTTTCTATCTCCCTGTCTCTCTCTGTCTCTTTATCTCTCTCTCTCTCCATCAATCTCTCTTTTCCTCTCTCTCTCTCTCTCTCTCTCTCTCTCTCTCTGTCTGTCTGTCTGTCTCTCCCCCCCCCCCCCCCCTCCACTTTTTCTGTCACATCCTTAAGTGTGATGTAGTAGTGTTTAGTTCCCCCTGTGGTTCACTCTCACACTCATAACTATGCTGTTTCTCATCAGAGGCAACCCCAGCTCCAGTGACCACAGTGTCACCGCCACCACCAACAACCCCGCAATCAAGCGCAGACAGCAAGTGCCCAGAGAACTGGCACAGGTTCGCAGACAGCTGCTACTTCTTCTCCAGATCCACACTGTCCTGGACTGGGAGCCAGAACTACTGCAAAAGGAACGGTGGACACCTAGCCATCATCCATACTGCTGAAGAACAGGTGTGTATCCACAGTTTGAAAGCCTTAGAGATGGTAACTTGGAAAAGACTGCTTCAGAAGAGAGGAGAAGAAGAGAGAGTGGTTGAAATAGCCGGAGATGTACAGACAGAGAGAGAGAGAGGGAGATAAAGAAAGGGGAGAGAGAGATAGTAAATATTAATGTGTAAGACTGGCATACATTGACAGCCATGGGCAATATAAATTTAAAAAAAAAATAGCCAATCACACCAAAGTGGACAAACATGTCCACTTCCTGTTCCTGTCACTGTCCTTATTTGTGCTTGAAGGTGTTGGGCAGTGACTAGGGCAGATTAAAAACATCTAATTAAAGGTGCATGCCTGACACATCACAGTAACTAAAACCTTGTTTGGGAGTTTGGTGTTGTGGACTGTATTTGTTGTTAGATTTACCTGGTGTTATCCAGTAACCAGACCATTCAGACGAATGTGGGTGCTTTAGGTCACTAGGTCACTACAGTTTAAGGCAGATAAAGAACTGGACAGACGCACAAATAGAAATAGAAATGCAGTGCAAACTAATAGAAGTACCAATACAAATTAAAAAAAAAGACTGATACTAATACAGACAAATATAAATACAAATACACAAAGCACAGACAGAAGCGTTCACCCATTCCAGATGGGTATAACTTTATGTCAGGGAGAAAAATGTATGTTTATATTGTCATGTCTTATCATCATGTTTTATTGTCTTGTTTATAAGACATTTTATGTTCACTTTGGACCTAGGGAGCGCTGCAATTTCAAATTCTGTGTATGCAACCTGTACATATGGTTTTTGACGATAAAGCTGACTTTGACTTTGACTTTGACTTTGAAGAGAAATATTTACCTTCAGTACTGTCACCTCTTTGTGCCCCACTGTAGACGTTTATCTGGGAGAACCTGATGCGTGGGCACTGGAATGCCTACTGGTTCGGCATCACAGATGAGAAGGCCGAGGGCACTTGGCACTGGGTAGATGGAACCGAACTGGTTGGGGGGTAAGTGAGTGCACAGGAACACAACCACATGCCACATGCACGCACACACGCACATACATGCACACACGCATAAACACACACACATGCACACATACACTCACAATCACACACACACATGTGTGGGCACCTATGCATGCACACACACACATTTGCATGTGACCGTGCGCATGTGTGTGTGTGTGTGTGTGTATGTTTGAGGTTGTGTGTGTGTGTTTTAGGGGACTGTCAAACACTGTAAGGACATACAGTGAAACAGCAAACAGCAATATATATATAGCTAGCAATTGTACTTCTACCTCTTTGTCTATATTACACTGGTCTTGCTATCCTAGTTTGTCCTTTCTGTCTAGAGATCTTCTCTCGTATTATGTTCCTTGTTTGTCTTTTTTTGCGGCTTATACTCACTTCTTGTTTTTGCTGTCTTATTTTCCCTCCTTTGTTCCTCAAATACAGTCCATGCCGTCTATGTTCTGATGCACGTGCTTGCTCATCATTTCTTTTTTTTCCTGCAGCCATCAGCATTATGCTTTCCAGTGTGCATACACGTATAAAAGTTTGTTTTTCGTAAGGCCTCATTATGAAGACATGCTCAAGAGCACTTGGGGTCATTAGATTGCAACAAATACCAGCTAGCGTAAAGTAAACATGTGAATGCAATTTGCAGTGTTGAGAAGCAACATGCTATGTCAGCAAGTAAAGTCAGTCGCACAGCTTTGCCTCTGTCTGTATTTCAAGTCTTTTTTTTCCCTTTCCTTGCCGCCGCAGTTTCTGGGAGGAAGGGGAGCCCAACAATCACATTGACGAGGACTGCGGCTACATTGTGAAGACACAGGTTCTGAGTCGCATCCCGACGAAGAGCTGGTACGACGCGCCCTGCGAAATGAACTGGCGCTTTGTCTGTGAAAAGGAGATCTGATCCTTTTCCCCGCCACCACTGCGTAGCAGAGGACAAGCCTTCTCCAGCACTTCAGACTGATGTAGCAACCACTGGGAGGAGTAGGGACACAAAACATGAGATGAGATAAAATGAGAGATGGGCATTCTTTCGTATCGGAGGAGTGCTAGGTTTTGGCCTTATTTTGTTCTTTTTTTTAATTTTCTCATGGGAGGTAACTGTTACAGACAGACACACACACACACACAGCTCATAGAGCTCAGACACAAACACATCCCCAACAACTGTCTGTCTCTGTCTCTTTCTCTCTGTCTCTGTCTCTGTTTCTGTCTTCCTCTCTCTCTGTCTGTCTCTCTCTCTCTCACTCACAGTCTTTCTCTCTGTCTGTCTGTCTGTCTATCTGTCTCTCTTTTTCCCTCTCTCTTCCTTACACACAGACACAGACACACACACACGGACATACTAGGAGGCAAGAGAAAAGCAGATAAATTGTACATAACCTGTAAATAGTCCTTTGTTGTTTTGACATCACCATGTTTGATTACGGGATGTTTTTATTAGATTGTTACTATTGATTTATTATAAAGGCAAAGATAAAATTAGCTTTCCACAGCCGTGAACCTGAATTGACAAAAAATGCAAAAAAATGCTTTTAAAACCAGTAGAACTACATGTGGAACTATGGCAAGGTAGAGGGGTTTCGTTATCAGCTATGGAAAACAATGTGTATCTGCTCTTTGAATAAATCATCTTCTAAATGAAATACAACAGGAAATAAAATAAAAAATGAATTATAAAACAAAAATCCTGTTTGTTTGGTTTTTTTATTTATGCATTTCAAGAAAGCACTGTGAAGATATTAAAACCTTTAGCTACCTGTAGATGGCAGCCCTTGTACAGGCAGATAACCGTTTGCCTTACACCGAAGTGACTGCCTCACCTTGGTGGTAAAACATCACTCACGCATAGAGAATTGCTTGTTCAGACAGTTTATTCACAGGCATAATCACTCATGGCAAAAACCAACAAATGGATGAAAAATTTGATTCCAAATTTTTGCAATATGTGCGGTCAGCAGATATTTCATGTGTTTGTCAGTTCTTCTTCAACATCTCCAGGAATCAACTAGTGAGTGATGTTACCTAGCCCAGGTCCTTCAATTATGACTAAAACTTTCCAAAAATTCAAGTCATTTCTGGTGTCTGGATCTTTTTCTTTGAAAGTGTAAGTAGGCCACTTCAGTATGTGCAAAAAAGTAGGTCATGTTATTAAAGGGTACAACCATTTTTTTTTTACTTGTTATTCATATCCATGCATGGAAAAGTTCAATAATCATTCTCCGAACAGCTCAGCAGACAGCAGACATCAGCCAGTCAGTATCACTGTGGTTGTCCACTCTAAATTATATATGTAGATATAAAGTCAGAATAAACTACAGTGGACTAACTTCATTTAAAATGCCATTAGGTTGATTTCCTAGTGTGCCGATCTAACCCCTTTGTTGGCAATGATGCATACTTCAGCCCTTGTTTATCCTATTGTGTGTGTGTGTGTGTGTGTGTGTGTGTTTGACGACTCTGAGGTCCGTAAGAAGACGCACAACAAACGTCACTCCAATCACTTACAGCACCGCAGGACCTCCCAGAACCGGGCCCCTCGCCAGCCTCCAGCTAATAGGTCCGGTGCACTTGATTGGCTCCCTAAGCTCTCACACACCCAATCGTCGACCTTGACTCTTGCACTGATCCACTTGTGCATTAATTGACACAGTTCCTGCCACCAGTGTAAACAAATGAACTGGAGCAAGTGTTATATAATGCCGTCAGGTTCCCCATAGGTTCCTGTCTGCAGTAGGACGTTTATGATGAGCGGCAGTGGCCTAATTTGAAGCTCAGAGTGACTGACTGACGAGGGAATTCTGTTAATAGACAAAAGAAAACCTCTCTTCCAGTCTTCCACAAATTTCCGCAAGGCAGCGATGGGTGGTTGATTGTTAAATACTGTTTTCCATTTAATCTATCATAATCGAAGAATGAAGCTGAACTCTCCCTCAGGAATAGAAAGGCTTTCTGTCTGTTCACCCAGACACATAGCTTGTAACAGCCACACTCTCCACAATAAGCAGATTTTAAATATGCTAGTTCCCAACAAAGGTGTCAATCCTTGTAAAAACCCTGCCACATTCCCTTTCTAACCCAGGTGACTTCACTGAGTAGCTGATCTACCTGTCTTGAGTGCTTATTATGATCCGTTGATTCAGAGCTGGTTGGATCAAATTTCGTTCAGAAAGTAAAAACCCTGCCACATTCTCTTTCTAACCCAGGTGACTTCACTGAGTAGCTGATCTACCTGTCTTGAATGCTTATTACGATGAGTTCATTCAGAGCTGGTTGGATCAAATTTGTGGCAGCGTTTTTACTTTCTGAACCCGGAATTGCCACCTCTGGTTCCTAACCAAAAAACAAGCACTGAAACTTTCATCAGCCACTGGTCCTGAACGAAACACCATCTTAAGGAAGAGTAATTATGTTGAAGGTTAATCTTTTAAAGACAAAAAACTCGGACTCGAGGCAGAAGGCTAAAGAATGGGGTCTAGTCCTTGGAAACGGGAAAATGTTCTCAAAGGGTCAAAAAGAGGGTGAATGAGTTTAAAGATGGAGAGCAAAGAGTGTGTTCACTGTCGCACCCTCTCCCCTTCTGAGCTTGTTACCACGGAACCTGTCAGGAAGTCCCAAGGCCTTCTTCTGTCAGCTTCCATTAAGCTGGATTTAGAAGAGAGAGAGACACAGAGAGAGATGGAGACAGAGAGAGATAGAGAGACAGACAGACAAGCAGAAAGAAAAACAGACAGAGAGAGAGACAGAAGTTACAAGCACCCCCCAAAGGGGAATTGATATGTCTCACCTGTGTCTCAAGGTAACAACAGGAAACAAGACTCGATTGTAAGTTTTCCTGGATGTCCTCACATGATGTGCCTCTCAGGCGTGACATTCCAACACATGACTGACTCATGTGGGGGTCATCATTGCCATGACTATGTAGCAGTTCCCCTTTTATTGTGTGTGGAGCAAAAATATGAGAAGTCGGAGTGAACAGCTACCTCCTAGACTGGGCATCTGAAACTCTGTGGGAGATATGTTGTAATATTCCAAAATGATCAAAAACAGGAAACTGCAAAGCTTTCACACGCAACATGTGAAACTGTGAAGAATGCACATAGTCAGAAAGTGTGACAGGGAATTGAGTGATATCCTTCATTAGGTGCTTATAAGAAGATATGAAACTTGTAAGTGTAAGTGTAAACATTTCAAAAAGAGAAAACAATATTAGTACAATATTAGTTTGTTTGTGGTCATATTCTGCACACTATGAAGAGGAATGGGATAAAAAAATGTAACCAAGGTTGACATGAATATCTGTAAAATATTATGTCAGTGTGTGTGTGTGTGTGAGAGAGAGAGAGAGAGAGAGAGAGAGAGACTGAACTCTGGTGAGGAACAGAGGTGAGTCTAAACCAATCAGATAAAAGGATTGGGCCTGTTTACCCTGAAGATCACACTGTGAGCCTAGGATGTGTATCTACTCAGTGTTGCAGAGTGTTTGGGTTAGTGGGGGTTTAACTTTGGGCTTTGATCACCCGATGATACGGTTTGAAACAAAAAATTGCAATGCTTGTTTAAGATACCAAAAACGATAATATCATACAAAAAAGAAAGAAGATAAGACAGTGACAAATATAATTACAAGAAGTTCCTTACAAAATAAAAATAATGCAGTCAGTGATAAACAGGCAATATTTTATGTTCGTTCTTTTCTATTAATATTACTCAGCATAAAAAACTGTTATATAACCATACTATTTAAAAAATTGGTATTGCATAAATAATTTATACAGTATCTTTGGGCCTATCCATATTGTGCACACTGCTTTTAGTTCCCCAGATGAGGGATTTCAGCTGCAGATTCCAGCCAAATCCAACTACAGTTTTACAACCATCCGCCATATTTCATCGTCTTAAGCCATTGTTTTTTCAAGTCTATTTTCAAGTCTATTTTCTGCCATTGCAAAACACAACAATTTGTACATGGGTAAATGGGACAATTTTCAAGGTGAAGTTTCTCCAAAGGTTTGTTAACAACTGAGGACTGAGGAACAAAAATGTTCTGGACAGAGGTTTCTGTGTATGGGTATAAGTAGATGTTTAATTGTTGTATTTAATGCAATAATCCATACCACCACTCTATTAGAGACATAAAACAAGTCAGTGTTGGAATTTTGTCCATTTGCCACAACCCTATCCATTTCTTCACTTCATCCATACCCTCTCCTTAAATACAGAAATTTCCACATCACCAATACCTTCTCCTTAATACAAAAGTCCTTCATTCACCATTAACCAACTAACCAAACTTCACCCTGGTGTGGCGGATCTATGGGATCTGACGCCTTCAGCTCTAAGCAAGATTATGATCACAGAGAGGCCATCCGCAGGGGTGTGGTCTTGGGTGGTACACAATGGTCTTCGCTTCATCCTTCTTGGGTGTAGTCAGGGCCCGAGTGGCATCCAAACAATAGCGAGTGGACACGATAAAGTATCTGCAAACTGGACACCTCTCCTTCTTAATATCTCTCTCTCGATCCCCACGTTTTTTTTCTCTCTCTCTCTCTCTTTCCCGTGCCTGGTCTTCTCTGCTGCAGCCGTGACGCACGTTCTCATCGGGCCACTCTAATGCCCTAACGAGATTGCAGATTCCACGGATATCCAATTAGATTGTGATTAAACAGGCTCAAGTCATTTGGTCTGACAAACCAATTCAAATGCTCACCTCCAAGCCCGGCACTACCAAACCCCCAATAAAATTCAACAATCAGAAGGCCACACAAAGGTTGATCTGTCTAAAGCCTGGCGTCACTGCCGCCATGTTGTCTCAACCCAAACCTTTGAGTGTGGAGTTCATGTCAATCAATGAGGAATCAATTCCTCTTGGTGATGTAGTGCTTGCGCAAAGCATTGACTCACTCACATTAGTTGTGAGGTAAAATGAATGCAATAAAGTGGCATTACAAAATAGTCTCAAACAACTTCCCTTTGATGATAATCTGATGCAATAAATGACTAATTCTTGCACGGTTCCATGTACAATAATAAAATGTTATTAAATGTAATTTCATAACCCTCATTCAGTGGTGATAAATCTCCTAACTAGCTAATTTCCCTTTACTATGCCCCCCGCCTCCCAAGGGAGCCCAGTCTGTCTTTCAAAACCGGATTCTTCAGTAGCCATGCGCCGTCCTTCAGTTTCTTCACTAGTTCCTGTCTTTTGACCCCATAACCTGCTTTCCTTTCGCAATCCGTTTACCTGGCTCTCCTCGCCATGTTCTCTGCTTCCCCCTCCTCTCTCTCTCTCCCTCTCTCTCTCTCCCTCTCTCTGTATCTGTATCTGTCTCTCTCTCCCCCACCCTCCCTCCCTCCCTCCTCTCTCTCTCTCTTTCTCTCTATTTCCATCTTTGGGGGCTTATCCCTACATCCCTGATCTCCTTCATCCCCTCCAATCCTCATCTGTCCGCCAGGAGGAAGGAGGGGAGAAGGAGAGAGTTTCTCACAGGTAAGTTTCTGCCAGTCGGTGGGAAGAAAGCAAGAGAGAGGCAGAGAGTGAGAGAGAGAGAGGGATAGCGGGACTGTCCTGTGGATTGAGGAGTGCACAAGCCGCAGAGCGAAAAAAAGGACACACACACACAGAGCGAGGACTTGAGAAGACAAGAGGGATTGGAATTAAAAGAGCAAAGGAAAAAAAAAGAGCTGCACAGCAAGAAGCAAGGTGAGACCTTTTCCTTCTTATCATTCGAGATTGGAGATGTTGCACACTGTATCCACGCTGTAGTGGATGCACTCTGTGCTTTTGGACTGCAGGCCTTAGAGATTGCTTTAACTCATCTTCCTCAGAAAAGCTCTGAATTCACCAAATCCAGATCACTTATTGCACAACTTGCAGTTGCAAGAACTGGGAGGCACAACATTGTTTTTAGCAATTGCTGTAGTGTCCATGCAATCTATTTTGCACAAATTGCAACAATTGAAAAGAGAAGCCAGGATACCACATCATGTAAGTGTTTCATGTTCATATATGACAGCTAACAAGGTAGTTGGTAGAATAAGGTAGAATATGTATGCATGGTTTCTCCAGGCAGTTCTTAAGAGTTCTAACAAGACAATGTCACTAAAAAGTATTTAGCCTATGACTCCCTAACAATGTCAAATACTTTCAAAACCAATATCAGAAAAATAACCTGTAAACTCTGCAAGCTCTGCTGGGACATTTAGCCTTGGCTCTGCACAGAAAGCATCAGTTGCTTGTCATTTATCATCTCAGACAAAGTTTGATATTGTACGTGCCACATTCATAAATAATGCTTCAGACCTCTTACTTCATCAGCTGGAAACTCAAGTAGCAAACCAATGCAGACTGACACTTGGACACTTTTATATATTTTTCAAGCGATGCACATTTATCAGATCCAGTTATCTGATATCTCTCTTAACCATATATGTAATATATACTTTTTTTCATCAAGCATTTTTTTGTCCATACAGTTCCGTCTCTTTTCTTCTCCTCTCTCTCTCTCTCTCTCTCTCTCGCTCTCTCTCTCTCTCTCTGTTCCTTGCTCTCTCTCTGATCCAATGGAATAGTAATCGGATGACAGAAGATTTGACTTGAAAAGCCACCCTACAAGATCCTGCCAGGGAGCTTAACCCTCTGCGTTGTTCGCTCTTTCCCCCTCTTGTCCTCTGGGCTAATATCCCTCCATCTTTTTTCTTCTTCATTTCTTTTCCTCACACCTGTCTTTTTGAAAGTATGAATCATACTGGACTTCACATAGATGGGCACAAGGTTTAACGCGATTACTTGACTCCCTGCATGGCTCAGGTGGTTGCAAGTGGCTTAGAGGGCCAGGGCTGAGATTTGGTGTGGTGTGGTGTGTCCATGCTGGAGAAAAGCTCCACAAAGCCTCTTCATCCTCACCCATAAGGGGTCATTTGATTGAAAACAGTTGCTCCTTGATTGCAAAAATGAAGACAGAGACTTTTTACCGATGCCACTGATGTGATTTGTATTGTAGGCATGCTGGCAGAGTTATGGTGTATGCGCTGCAAGGCTTACTGGTTCCCCAGACGTGTTTCTGGGGCAGACCATCATCTACATGGGGCCGGTGTCTGTGAAGTGACACCGCATTATGCAAAGGGGCCAGGATGTTCTCATCAGCAAGGATGTGACATCACTGGTCGTAGCGGAGGCCTAGTTTCAGATTATGGAGTTACGGCTGGGTTTACCGGACAATGCCTTACTTCCTTTCTTCACTGTACGAGCAGGATGTGGCCGAGATTAGGCTAAATCCACTCACTGAATCCTCTCACCCTGTGCAGGAGTAGAGAACATACAGTATGGAGCCACTCTCCCCTGTCACTTGTCACGGCACCACCATGCGTAAAAAGTGTTAAAGACTTTTAGAGGCTGGTGATTTCTGAATTCCTGAGTGTTCACACCTGCACCCCTCTGCTCTTGTCTCTCTGTGTTGCCTAGTTCCTCTCTGGCCTGTAACAGACCCTACAAACCGTCGCAATGGGTGAGGTGGCGCAGCTAAAAAAGGAGGTAGAGGAGCTCAAAAATAAGATTGAGGTAAGCATTTACTCATTTCACACTTCCCTGTACAGGTTCCAGATCAGCAGGACACCCATCTCATGACAAGAAAGAGAAGAAAATTGTATAACATTAACATTAACATTAGCAATAACATTAACATTAACATTAACATTAACAGCAACCAACTTACTAGTTAAGCCAGAGTAGCGAGAGGAATTAGGTACATCCTAGGCACAGCCTATTGATGTAAATGAAAAATACAAACTTATTCCATAGGTTGAAAAAAAATCTGCTGGTAATATATCTGTATATGTACATTGCACACACAACAAAGATAGCCTTGCCTGAGAAGGTTTTTTTTTCTTCAGAGGAGTTAGAGGCATATGCACACATCAGCACTGATTCACTATCTTAACCTTTTAGCACAAATCGCTGATGTAGAGGAAAATACTGACCTGATGTGATTCATGTTCCCACCCCACAGGCTGCTCGCAAGGCAGTGGCTGACACAACCATGAGTGCAGCAGCGTCTGGGGTGGCAGCAGCTCCTCGCATCCAGCCCCGTGCAAGAAGGACCCTGAAGGGCCACACAGCCAAAATCTACGCCCTCTACTGGGCCCTTGACAACCAGTGAGTGAACCAGATGAAGGAGCAGGGAACAGACAGTAGAGTAAGGGGGGGAAACAAACAAACAAACAAACAAGACAACAACAACAAAAGATCAGAATTAATATATAAAAAAAATGGGTTTTAATCACCTGTTTGAGCAATGCATATATTCAATCAAATCGTGTGTGTGTTGTACCCTTGGGTTACACACTAAATGCTTGGAGTCAAACAGCACTTTCAGCCACCCAAGTCACATCAGACAGAGCACTAAAAAAATGACAGATCCCCAAACACTTTACTTGGCTGTCTATTGTGTTAACTTTTAATGAATCACACATTTTATGTGTTATTTTATTCTAAGCCAGAAAAATGTAGGGTGAAAAGTCAGGAAGACTTCCAGTCTGTGGAGGTCATACCGTCTTCTACTGGTGTGCAAAGTATTTACATTAGACACAAAGGTTAAGTGTCTCCTTTACTTAAGCACAGAGGCCTAATCTGCTATAGCCCGCTTGGACTTGCCTCATGGGCATTTACTCCATCTTGTGGTCATCACGAATCCCCCTTAATGCGTAGTTGGATCAATTAACAGGCTCAGAGGACAGGAATAGCCTCCCTATGTCCTGTGGTTTCAAGGAGAAAAGGAAGCAATTTAGTCATTTAATCAGCCAGTATGACATACAAATGTATTCAGTTGAGTGTAAGAATGCTTAAAAAGGTTAAGATTCCCAGGGATTTATCAAATATGGTGGAATACATTGGGTGTCTCAGGCATCGACCGA
This sequence comes from Setipinna tenuifilis, assembly GCA_030347295.1. Classification (NCBI taxonomy): domain Eukaryota; kingdom Metazoa; phylum Chordata; class Actinopteri; order Clupeiformes; family Engraulidae; genus Setipinna; species Setipinna tenuifilis. The sequence goes on from CM059283.1 coordinate 16,144,268, forward strand.
GTATAGAGGTCTGCACAGTGCTTTGGAAGCGCGTAGGCGCCATCAATTGGCAGGTTTGGGTACTGCCATATTAGAAACTCACTGAGACAGATCAAATTGTCATTCAGCTTTGCTATGAATAGACTATATTAGATTAAAAAAACGTCACTTTCTCATATGTGTTATTGAATGTATTGAATGCATATGTGCCTTTAGAGCAATCTGTAATTTGTCAATATTTTCAGTTGCAGAAAAATTGAACACAAGCGTGTCAATAATGTCAACATTTTAACATTTAAGCTACATATAAAATATGGTAAAATACTCTCCATATATTCTACATCAGGATAATGCTGATATCCAAACCTCTCTTTCAGGCACATGATTAGTGGTTCACAGGATGGCAAGCTGATCGTCTGGGACACCCATGCTGGAAATCTGGTGAGAGGCTTGTAAAGAGTACAAAAACACAGCTATTTTCAAATACACATATTTCAGTTTTTTCCACATGGACCATTAATGACGTATTAAAAGTTGTGGGGAGAATGATGACCCATGTAAAATTAGGTTTGTGAAATTTACCTGTCATGTTTTGTTCCGGCATCTATCAGACATTTTAAATACTTGACCACCACATGAACAATTACTTAAAATATTGGAGGTTTTTTTTTCGACCATTTTATATTTTCCCACCATTAACAAAGTATTATTTATTGAGCTTCAGCTTCCTTTCCCTCCTTGTATGTTAATATTGGGTCCTGCGTTTCAAGCTGCTGTGTGTGAGTGTGTGCATGTGTGTGCGTGTGTGTGTGTGTATGTGTGCCTAATGGAAAAATACAGTTCTTGGAATTGAATTGAATAGAAATTGACCTCGATTTGATTTCTCCTGTGTGTCCCCAGTCTAACTGTGTGCCCCTCAAATCTGCCTGGGTGATGACGGTCTCCTTCTCCCCCTCTGCGGGTCATGTGGCCAGCGGTGGGCTTGACAACATGTGCACTATCTACAATGTCTCAGGAGAAAAGCCCAAGACTTTAAGAGAATTGGATGGCCATGATGGTAAGTCACAGAGAAACTAGTGCTCGTGCACTCTTATTTAATGATCTAATTAATAATAATAACAATAATAATAATAATAATAACAATAATGATCTTTACTTGTGTAACATATTTCATACAAAGGATGTAGCTCAAAGCGCATCAAAAGTTTGGAAAGACATTCACAATCTGTCGTTTTACGTCTTTGTTACACAACAGCAGATAGCTACTTTTTGACAGCAAAGTAAACCTCATTTGTATGTCACACTCAGTAATAGCCAACCTCATTACACACTAGAATCCAGTACTATGTATTTGTTCCAGTGTTTCACAAAATCAGCTGATTCCAATTAGCACAACGCTTTATCCAGGTAGAGTAGGTTAAAGTAGATTAGTTAAAATTACTTGGAAAAAGCACACAGGTTGAATCGATGCAAATATTTGGTATTAAACTGTAGCTTCTGAATCTAAGCTGCACGTCACTGCTCACATGTACATACTAAACCACCACAAACAAAGTGCCTAATGTCTTCACTCATACTGAGCTGTGTGTGTGTCATATAAAGACAGTTATACATGCTATTCTCACAAAGACAGCATATAAAGCCGTTAACCACAGGTTGCAAAAAATGTGATCACAGTGATGGTTTCAAAATTGGTGGTGGATAGCTCAGTCATTCTGAAACCTGCAGTGCAAAGTCATATTTTCTTAATGTGTCCTCCCTGCTAGCTGTCCCCATTTCTGTTGCCATAGTAACCCACTCACCTCCTTGATGTGTCTGACTTTCCCTTTTGCCTTGTCAACCATCTTAGGTTATGTGGCCTGTGCCCGTTTCCTGAGTGAAACTGAGGTCCTTACTGCCTCTGGTGATCAGACCTGGTATGACATAAAATTGATGCTGTTTTAGAACTGTATATTTTGGTGCATAACTCATTTTTGGTTATAATTTTTATTTTTCATTTTTTATGTTTAGAATTTAACATTTAATTATATTGCCATCTCTCTGTCTGTCTGTCTGTCTTTCTCTCTCTCTTCTCCAGTGGTCTTTGGGACATAGAGACTGGCAAACAGAAGGTACAATTCCTGAACCATGTGGGAGACTGCATGTGCCTGGCACTGTCCCCTGACCAGAACACATTCATCTCTGGGGCCTGCGACTCCCTTGCCAAGCTATGGGACGTCAGGGATGGGCAGTGCAAGCAGACCTTCAAAGGCCACTCCAGTGACGTCAATGCCATTGCGGTAAGGGAGACACGTGATACAGAGTATGGGTGTTTGGTCATCAGCAAGATGGATGGACTGTGGACTGAGTGGCTAACTTGGTCATTATGCTATAATCACAATCAGCATCAGAAGCTGATTTATTGGCAAAGTATACAAACATACACAAGGATTTTGACTCTCTAGTATACATTCGACATATACACATGTAACGATTCAATAGACAAAAGTGATGTACAAGACTAACCTATACACGTATGTGGCTATCAACACATAGTTGTCCGTTGTCTGTAGTCTAAAATATCTGAAAAAGGAAGATTTTATTTGTTTATATGTTTATTACCTATGCCTGCATTGTGGCCCCAGTTGAGATACAGAAAAAAGGATTTTTGTTTTTGTTGTTTTTACCAGACAACTAATCAGACATGGCAAGCACTATTTCACTGCCACTGCCACAATGTTTTTTAGACCAAGGACCATTTTAGGCTAACAGGGTTATTTAAATGCATGAATTAGTGCAACATTACAGGCCTAAAAAGGGAAAGGCATGAAGATGACATACATGTCATTTAAACACAGGTTTAGCTTAAGAAACACAACTGCTCGCTGACCACTCTGTATTTCTTGCGGAGCGCACACTTTGAGAAACACTGCACACTGCACTACACCTCCTGAGTATTCATGTCCTCATGCTCTTGTGTCCCTGCAGTTCTTCCCAAGTGGAAACGCTGTGATCACAGGCTCGGACGACTGCACCCTGAGGATGATGGACCTGCGCGCAGACCAGGAAGTGATTTGCTACCAGAACACATCGCCAACTGCTGGTGTGACATCAGTGGCCCTGTCCTTGTCTGGACGTCTGATCTTTGCTGGCTATGATGACTTCAACTGCAACATCTGGGATTCTCTCAAGGGAGAGAAAGTTGGTGAGTAGGACAGCCAAATACTGTAGCTATAATGTGTCTGTTGCTAAGGTGGGTGTCCCAAGTTTTGTAGCAGGGAGACTCGTGTATATCTGACAACACTGTTGTTGACCCAATAAATTTGGCAGGTTATTTGTGAATATTAATTGTGTGATCAAGAAATGGAAGACACATCTATTCTTATGTTTCTATAGTTTTATATTCATATATCACACGTGCTTCCTAGTGCATATTATTGGTTATCACTTACCCATAGTTCTAGAATATAAAATGTAAGTTTACCTATACAATGAAGTGCATACTTGTTTCACACATATCAACAATAGTGTAGGAGAGGTAATAACAGTGAACAATCTGCAGTGAAAGGGTGATGATTTTGTTTTGCTGTGGAAAAAGATTCAGCATGAACCATAATATTATGGCACAGCCATGTTATCCTTGAAGTTCCATTCTCTAGAAAAAAGAGCCAACACTCAATTGGCTGTGGGCTAGGAACTTCAGTTGGTCACAGAGTAAGTTTGGGAGTAGACAGAAAGAAATGACACTAAGAAATTCAGACAAAGAGACAAATTAGAGCTAACAATGCAGGGACACATTTTTTTTCTTTTATTTGATAGTGAAATACTGCTCAATGTGGTGCAGGGAAATTTTTACCCTGCTGAGTGTTTCACTCCCCAATAATGTGTGTATGTCATGTCTATGTCATATTGTAGAAGCTCAAGGAATTTCCTATGGGATAACAACAATATCTATCTGTCTATCTGTCTATCTATCTATCTATCTATCTATCTATCTATCTATCTATCTATCTATCTATCTATCTATCTATCTATCTGTCTGTCTGTCTGTCTGTCTGTCTATCTATCTATCTATCTATCTATCTATCTATCTATCTATCTATCTATCTATCTATCTATCTGTCTATCTGTCTGTCTGTCTACTCCCTCAGGTGTACTGTCTGGGCACGACAACAGAGTGAGCTGCACTGGCATCCCAAGCGATGGCCTGTGCGTCAGCACTGGATCCTGGGACAGCTTCCTGAAGGTCTGGAACTGAGCTGGCTGCCCAGGCACAGCAGTGGAGCTTGAGAAGGTGGAAGAAAGAGGGAGCGACAAAAGGAAGACAAAAGGGGGGACACAGCTAGCGTGGGAGGAAAGCAAGCGAGAGGAATGAATGAGTGTGACATGTGTTGTGTGATGCTGAGAGTACGTAGGTGGTTTTGTGTAGGGGGAGTTGGGAGCGGTGTGTGGTTATGTGGATGAGGCATCGCATGTTTTGTCATCAGGGAGAAAGGACGGAAGTGTCTTCCTTTTCTTGTCATTCCAGATTAGTCTTCTCTTTTTTTGACTCGCTCACTAGTTCTTTCTCTCCTTTCTCTTCCTTCTTTGTACAAACCTCAAAGGCGAAGACACCATAGAATGTACAAAATGGCATTTCTACCACCTCATATTGCACCATGGAAGTTATTGCTGAGTGTTTCAGTATATAAGGAAATGACAACAATAAAAGAAAACATAGAATTTTATGGTCAGGCATATTTGATAAATAATGAATATACATGTAAATTACTATTTTATTCTATTTAAGTTAACATGACATACTAGATTTTTGAAAGTAAAACAAAAGAAATAATAATGTGTGGAAAAAATACATAAAAAATTAGGACCTGAGGTTTATTTTTTTCTTGTCTCTTGTATTTATGGTTGAGATTTAAAAAACCCGCTCAGACTAGGTGATGAGAGATGACACAAAACCTCGTTTGTACAGTTGTAGGGGATTTCGATAGGTGCAGAGCTAGTGTGCAGTGCCGTTTTGCCACCTACTTGTGCTGTGTGTTTGCCACCATGGCATTCCAGCCGCCATTTTAGATCTGCTATGATACTGCCACTCAAACTGACGCATCCGCACGCAATCCAAATGCCCGCTTGACTTGACTCCAATGTGGCTGATGTTGCCTTTTGTCAAGCTATTCCATGTGCACCGCATTGTGTTCGACCTGCATAGGAAACAATGTTAACATAAACAGGATACACATACAAGTCAGCTGGGATTTGTTTCATATAACTGTTCCTCTGTGCTGTAAAACTGAGTCAGGTGTTTGCTACTAATCAGTGATTAATAATAAATTATTCCCTCCAAATATTTTTGTTGTGCTTTTACATTTGCAGTCTGTCTGTCTGTAAAATGTTGTTTCAAAAAACTTTCTAATAAATGTAGAATTCTGCACTACACTGGAGTTGGTATGTGCTTTACATCAGAGATGAATGCTATGGTCTTCATGCACTTACAGTCTTTCTATGTTGTGCATGACTTACTAACTATATGTCACTTTACTTAAAAACTGTATTTGTCAAAAATGGGTACAGCAATCTGTTGCAGAGAATAGTACGGACTCAGGCATAATTATCATGGCCTGTGCTGAGACACACATTCACACATTAGATAATGAACAACAATTGATGGATGTCACAGGCCTCTGTTATGATAAAACACATCACAGGGAAAAGATGCAACACAGGGAAAAAAACACAGAGTAGGAGCATAAATCACTTAATCAGTTACAACTTAATCACTTACTTAAAACACACAGAGGAAATGTAACCATTTACAAAACAGAATGAAAGACAGAAAACACTTAATTAGAGCAGCAAGACAGAGAATGTGCTCATCAACATGCTCGCATTGGAACACTGGGAATACAGATGACAGCTGTGACACAAGCCCCACACGCAACACACACACGCAACACACACGCAACACACACCCGCACACACACACAAACACACACACACACACAAACACGCACACACACACACACACACACACACACACATACACACACACACACATACACACACACACACACACACACAGTCACATGGCCGCCATCAGGCAGTTTACACAGTCCCCATTAAGCACAGCCTTTAGAATACAAGAGTGCTGGGAGTTGAAGCTGCTGCTGCTGTGAGTGGCCTTCAGGCGCCTATGACAGTTACAGAGAGAGGCCACAGGGACAGATTTTGGAACCCGTTTTCTTGTGATTTCTTCTTTGTCCTGAAGCAAAATGACAAAATGAAGCCTGTTGTGACTCCTAAACTGCTGTTCAGAACACACCCACAGGACTGGGGCAGATGTTACAGGTGGCTATTAAAATTTGACTTGTGTTGCTGGTAGAGGGGGGAAACTTCAGCTTCCCAACATAAAATTCCTACCTTGAGCTTTGCACTCAACACATGTGATTTCACATACTGGGTCATTTACCTGACAAAGGAGTTGTGCTAATTAAAATTAGCTGTTTAACTGGACAGAACAAATACATGGCAAGGCGTTTACTTTCTGTAGTACTTGCATATGAAAGAGAACTGGTGGCAGCACAAGGCATTCAACATCTTTTCTGTGTCTAACTCAAGTTGCATTCAGGAAGAGAGGAAATGGGGAAGAAGGGACTTTTGCCTTTTGTTAAGCATACTCTCCCCTTCCAAAATAATATGCCAATTTTGACACTATGACATGTAAAACTGTAAATATTTTAGTGGACAATAGCACATTCTAGCATAGCGTGAAGGTTTTTATTTATTTATTTTTGTTTCATATAACCTTTGACCTTCACTTTAATGTGATTTCACAATAATCTTAAGTCAACAGAACTGGTCACGCTAGACATTGTTTGCGCAGCAAACAAAAATAGACTAGTCTTGTTTTTCTTTCTGTTGTTTTGTTTTTGTTTGTTTGGCTGTAACAACATTTAATTTTGAAGGTCATACTGTTATTTGGATGTGTGGTTACACTTAAAATGAACTTAATAGAATCCTTGGTATTTTTAGTTGACAAAGACAACAGAGGACTTTAATATTTAGTTACTAAATGCTCAACTTATATTAAAATATTTTATTTCAAAGGATGTAGGCTGTGTTATGTCTTACCCTGGAGAGTGGAGATGAAGAACACGTGAATGGAAGCGGATACGGCTCACAGTGTGTAACTCTAATTGGCTAATTTGTCTCAAACCCGCCTTCAAATGCGGAAGGATGCCGATTGTGTCCTATCCACAGTGGAAGATAGCTACATTCTGCCGCCAATAGAATGAGAGAGATGGACTCGAGTAGGCGTTTACGTGTCCCGTGACTCTAGCCAGTAGAAGCCCTACGTACGCAGCCGCTGGTAATCATCGTGAGGCCTGTCTGTTTCAAAACTACGCAACTATTTTATAAAAATGCCTGCTAGACAATTCTTCGTGGGGGGGAACTGGAAGATGAATGGCGATAAGAAGAGTCTTGGAGACCTCATTACTACTCTGAACACTGCCGCGCTTAATGATGAAACAGGTAAGTTTTGCGTGCTCGCCTTGCAGTCCAAATATAGCATCTCTCATCATCCCCGCAGTGAGGCATCCTCGTGCGGAGGCGCTACGTGCAGATATGCACTAACGACAGAATCAGCTGCAGCAACCTAATGATCACCCTCGTTTTTTCGTTGTTTCAAAAATGTTTAAATGTACTGAAATAGAAGGAAGTTTGGTTATTCCTATCCGCCCTCCGCACCGGCTCCGGCTAGGAAAAGTGATCTGCACTAGCTTTGCAGAGGACACCTGCTTGCATGTAGGGATAGGGGATAGGTTGAGCAACTAAATATAACTCAGAGGGATATATTTGTAAACAGGACCTCGGCGACGAATAATTACTTGCAGTTCATAATGAGCAATGTCCAAAACAATGTTTGTGTGTAAACACAATTTTTGATGACTCAGTAGACATCATTTTTTCATATAATTGGCCTGACAGAAATAATTTCATACCGTTTGAGCACAGAAATGTGGTTATGTAAATTATGTACCAGACTGATGCAAATGTCACTGTTCTAAATCCACATGTGTAAAACATCAGCAACATCAAATAAACTTGTGGTTGCATTCAGCTGTCTTCATTTTATTTTATTTATCTTAAAAATATATATACTGATAGTGGCACAAGAATAGCTAAACAGTCACCATGTGACTACACGATCTATGTTGTATTTCTATTCATGTAACAAAGAAAACTCACTGAATCATTAAATCCTTCTAAATAGAGGTGGTATGTGGAGCTCCAACCATTTATTTGGACTACGCCAGATCCAACTTGGACGCCAGAATTGGAGTTGCTGCACAGAACTGCTATAAGGTTGCCAAGGGGGCCTTCACTGGAGAGATCAGGTACCAAAGGCTCCCTCTGTGCCACTCCCTCTTTCATGTATTCCTCTTTTACTGTTCTACGCTCTATACTTCTATGCTCTCTTTTCCTCTTTATTTTTGTCTCGTCTCTACGTCTCTTCCTTTTAGTCTCTCTCTCTTTCTTTTGGTCTCTCTGTCTTTCTCTGTCTGTCTGTCTGTCTGTCTGTCTGTCTGTGTCTCTCTCTCCATCATGCTCTTGTGTATTCTTACATTCTGTCCTTTTTGCTTTCCCTTTCAGTCCAGCCATGATTAAAGACTGTGGTGTTGAATGGGTCATTCTGGGCCATTCAGAAAGACGTCATGTCTTTGGGGAGAGTGATGAGGTATGAAGCACATGCCTGTATTTGACTGGTTAAAAGAAATGAACTCCTTTTTTTTATGATGTCACACCTTTGTGTGATTCTATGTGGTCTGATTGGCTGTCTTGACAAACTCTTCCAGCTGATAGGTCAGAAAGTGGCCCATGCCCTGGAGAGTGATCTGGGTGTGATTGCCTGCATTGGTGAGAAGCTGGAGGAGAGAGAGGCCGGCACAACAGAAAAGGTTGTGTTTGAACAGACCCAAGTCATCGCAGGTATAAACATAAACTTAGCACAAGCTCTTTATACATCTATATCAGTGTTTCTCAAAGTTTTTCAGACTGACGATCACCCCCTTAACCCCCCCCCCCCCCCCTGAGGCTAATAGGACTATGTAAATGCATGAATTGGTGCAACGTCACGGCCCTAACTAGGGAATGAATAGAAGATGATGCATAGCATAGGTAAATTAAGAAAATGAAAAGTAATATTTTAACACAACTGCTCACAGATCATTTGGGATTTCTTGACAGTAAATGGTGCAGTTACATTAAGAGCATTTCTCTTTAGAAGCCTATAGTAGCCATTTTTACAGACAGAGAACAATAAATGCTTATAACAAGTCATACATAATGTGCAAAATACAATAATTATGCAGAATGTTATGATGACAAATTATGGGCAATTTACAATAAACACACAAGAAATCATAAACAAAAACATAATTACAGAGCTTTATCATCATTTAGCTCTCATTAGGCCCTAGATGGTGAGCAGCCTATGCTCTGGGGTACAGCATCAATGATGGTTGGGCTCCATCTACTTTGCTGAATATTTTTTTAATATGTTGGGAGTGAAAGATATCGGTGTACCAGTTATGTATGTTGCAACATTTTTGTGATTATTTTTGTTGTAATTATATATTGTGCAGCCCTTCGTATAACTGTGCATACATGAAGAGGATATGCTACTAAGACAATTATGTAAAGTTGTGTGGCTTGTATTGTGCTTTAGATAATGTCAAGGACTGGAGCAAGGTGGTCCTGGCCTACGAGCCAGTGTGGGCTATCGGCACAGGGAAGACCGCCACGCCTGAGCAGGTAGGAGCCATACACATGACACATACTCGGGTCCTGATGCAAACTAGACCCAGTTAGCTGGAAACATTTCCATCAGTAATCACATGTCTGTGAAGATTCTTGTTCGTTCCGGTCATTGTAGTCAAAGGAGCTAAGTTGTCATCAACTGCACTTCTTTTTAGAACTTAAAGATGTTTCACCTTTCAAGGCTTTTGGTTGAAAGGTGAAACGTCTTCAAGCTCCAAAAAAGAAGTCCAGTTGATTACAAATTGGCTCCTTTGACTAACAGTAATCACATCTTCCTGTTATGTCTCGCTGGTCGCCTTAGATTATGTCTTTCCCATTATATCAGGAAATGTTGTGTATTTTGTTACTGCTTTTTCGGTTATCATTTGGTAGTAGTCTAAACCGTAGTAAAAAAAAGTTCAAAATGTTCAATTTCATGCTCAATTTTTATGTTTGCTCTGTCGTAGGCCCAGGAGGTACATGAGAAACTGAGGGAGTGGATCAGGGGGAATATCTCAGACGCTGTAGCCGATTCTGTTCGCATCCTGTACGGAGGTGAGACAGGGGAAAACGCCAAATCCCCATCTGAATGCTTTGTGTAAATTAATGATTAATTCAAAAAAAGAAAAATGCTGTTTACAATCTATTCTTGATAGATGCTAACATCAAAATCAATGACATCTAACTGTTCACAGAAATAACCTGATTGTGCACAACTATGATGCATCTAGGGTCAAGCAGAAGGCAAAACTAAACATCTCTGTGGCTCTGGTGTGGTCATTTCAGGATCGGTCACTGGGGGCAACTGCAAGGAGCTAGCCTCCCAGCCTGACGTTGACGGCTTCCTCGTGGGTGGGGCCTCCTTGAAGCCAGAGTTTGTTGACATCATCAATGCGCGCGCATAGAAAACCAGGAGTCCCAGGAGCAAGCAGAGGCTCCCTCAGGCTGCACTATCATGATGACTGGGTCCAGACGTGGCACACACATAACCGTCGCACACACACCTAACGTCACCCACACCGTCTTCGCCTGTGTCTTTTGAGTTTTGTGTGTGCATGTTGTTTACGTGTGTCTCTGTTAATGGTTTACGCTTCAAGTCCTCTTCTAGATGTGACGGCTGGAGTCGTAACCCTATTATACTGCTGTGTTGTAGTTCTAAAGCTCTTCAGCAATAAGAAAGCCCTGCCCCCCCTACATATTACTGACTAAATGTAATAAGGACGTAAATGTATAGCACAGTCAGGGACTTTTATTGTGAAGCAGCTCTGTAGATCTAACGTAATGTTATAAGAATGCTGTATTACCCTGTCTGAATAAGCAATCTGAACAAACTATCGGACATGATGGGAGGTAACTGAACAGGGTCTGTTCACACAGACTTTTCTGTGTGTATGTGTGTTTGAGAAGTATGCAAACATGTCCTCTAGTGTGTTGTATGTCTAATCACTGAAGTCACTCCAACATTGATGCAATTCCATGTATCCTTCTAAGCAGCCAGTGGCTGTGAAAGAGTACCTCACTTGACTAATGACTTGAAATAAATGGTGTAGTCCATTTTGCTGTGGCCTTGTTTATTTCACATCTATCAGTATCTTATGGGACGTGAGATATGTAGAAACACTGAAAATATCAGTGTTTCGAGCGCCGCTTTCATCATTTGTATAATATATTTAAATTAATTTCTTTATATTGTTATAATGTATGCAAATCCATGCGCAGAAAAATAACTTGGTGTCATTTTTCTCTAAAGGCTATAGTTATAGCTTGTAGAACTGCGTTGCCATTGGAAAGAATGATGTGTCCTGTAATCAGATACTAATGTTGTTAACCATTAAAGAGAAATGATATAGTCAGCATTTAAGTTACCGTTCTAGAACTGTTTCATGTAGCATTGGATTTAACCACCGATCATCACAAAAACCAAACAAAGAACAAATCTTACTACAGTACCACCAGTACTTTGTCAACAATCACATCTTTCCTCATTTAAAAAAGGGTCAGGCTAATGCATGCACAAACAGTATCTCTTTCCACAGACAAGTAAATACACAGAGAGATCTCGTGTGGTTGAAGTAAATGATGGAAATTTTTTAATCGATGGCGTAATTGAACATCCACTTCATTTATTGATTTGCTTAAAATCATTTTTTTTCTTCATCTTCTTCTCCCCAAACCACAGTGATTCTACTGGTTGATAAACAATGGAAAGGAGGCTGGGGGGGGTGGGGGGAACGTGGGGTTAGGGAAAGTGGAACAAGCATGGAGAAACAGGCCACGTTTGCAATCATAGGAACAACAAGGGAGGGGGAAGGAGGGAGGAAGGGAGGGAGGGAGAGGGGTACATGAAAAAGAACAGGAAAAACAGTGATGCAGTTGCTATCGACAGAGGAAAATAGGAGAAAAAAGTGCAGTTGTGAACGTGTGTTTGTGTCCGTGCATGTCTTTCACAGGTGAGTGAGGGTGAGACTGCTACATTGTGTAGCTGTGTGTGTGTGTGTGCATGTGTGTGTTAAACTGTAAGCGTGCATGTCCAGTCGTTTGATGTGTTGCACCACAACCATCATTCCTCTCCTTTATTTATTTTTTTGTGCTTCAGGCTTCATATCTACAGTACAATTATTTGTCAGTGTGCACCTTCATTCTATCAATTCACAGTATTCCTTTTGTGCGTCATCAGTATTCTGTCCCAAGTTGCAGTCAGTGTGTGTATGTCAGTCAGTTTCTCTGTCTAGGTGCCTATCTTGGTAGTTTCTACAGGGGAGTCTAGTGCATATTGGCCTACAACAAGGCTCATTTTTCAGTGTCTACTCTTCAGCAGTATGATTCATTTGTTGATTTTTTCCTGTTATTATGTAATATATCATTATAGCTTTAAATCATAATTATTACTTTTTTGACAAGCAATCATGCAGTCTTCTTTCTTTCTTTCTGCATTCTGCGTCGTCAGTCTTATTTATTTTAGTGCATTCTGTCCTGTTCGTTGGTCTTGGTTGCTTTGTAATGGCTGTCCTGTGCATATCGCCTGTCAGTCTGTCTGTCTGTCTGTCCGTCTGTCAGTCAGTCTGTCAGTTAGTCTGTCTGTGGGCCTATGCAGGGATGGCAGTCTCACAGGGCACTGGGGTTTCTGAAATTGTGGCCAGCAAAACGAGCCTGATCGCCCAGCTCCTCCTCAATCCTAAAACACAAAACAACAAACATGAGTTTCTTTTATTATATGTTAACATGTATTATATCATATATATTGTAATATATATTGTTTCATTATATGTGATATTTTTCCCCTGAAAACCATCACCAATCACTCATGACTGTTAAATGAACAAGCTAACGTCAAACACCCGCTCCGTATATATACCTTGCACATGCACGTGCGTGGCACAGGTTCGGCCACCTGATTGGCTTAGGGCCCCTCCCTACCCCTGCTGCTTTAAGAACTCTATTGGATTAGTTGTAGCTGATCACCACTGAGAGGCCCAATCTCACTGGCTGTCGCTTGTGGGGTGACAGTGACATTGTGACTGTCTGTAAGTGCTCTATAACGGCCAATTACTCAGCCTCGGTCACTGAGGCCATTGATTTTGACCTCACTTGGATGGCTGCTGTTGTCCTGTAATATAAATCTGTGTGTTTCCAGAACATTCTGTTGGTCAACAACATGATTTAAATATTTGTGTACAGATGCTGTCTTTTCCCCTATCACAGAATGCACTGGCTTGTAGGGAGTGCTCAACCACAGATTTATAAAAGCCTGTTACAAAACACTGGCAAAATCCAAAGCTCTGTTGTTACAGGCCAAATGTGCCCAGTAATATGAATATACTGTAATAAATGCACAGTATGATAACATTATTTCTAGATTCAAGTATTTATGCTAGCATACACTAAAAAAAGGATACAAGAAACAAGTATAGAACTCTACTGTTTTAACAATATGCTATTGCACGCTTGCTTGTGTTTAAAATGTATGTGGTGCAATCACATTTTTCTAAAGGTTGATTCTGTGCTCATTGCCCTTGTTTCCATTTAGAACATAAGCCTTCTTTGGTCTGTTTTTATTTATCAATGTCAAAGTAAACATTTTTAAATGTATGATAAAAACCTCTCATTGTGAAATGAATCTTTTTGAAACGTATAATGAAACCTCTTACCTCATCAACTGATTATATTTGGCCAGTCGTTCGGATCTACATGGAGCACCAGTTTTGATCTGAGTTTGGGGGGAAAAGACAGTAATAAGCATATAACATGGTATTTTGCCTAAACAAGCATATTTATCTTCATAGTGTATTTGGTAGAGCTAAGTTTGTTGTTGTTAATAGTGGTATGTGTGTCTGTGTTTGTGTGTGTGTGTGTACCTGTCCAGTGCAGAGTCCCACCACCAGGTCAGCAATGAAGGTGTCTTCTGTCTCTCCAGAGCGATGGCTGACCATGACTCCCCAGCCATTAGCTTGAGCAAGCTTACACCTGAGGGAGGGAGAGAGAGAGAGAGAGAGAGAGAGAGAGAGACAGAGACAGAGAGAGAGAGAGGCATATAGACAGAGACAAACAGAGAGACCGAGAGAGAAAGAAACAGATGGAGGAAAATAGTTTAATGAATTGAAATTGCAGCAGGCAATAAAGGATGTTTTTAAGGCATTTTGATAATTGTTCATCACTGCTCAAACAAAAAAAAGAATCTGCATGAATTTGGCTCATTGTAAGGACAAAAGAAATCAGTCTCTTTTATCATGCCTGAAAAACATTTACTTTCAACATTAAGCCAGCCTTGCATTCATAACTGGAAATTAAGAGATAAATCACCTAAAGCATACAATTTCATAGCTGAATTAGCGGCCTACTCAATATTTATTGTTCTGCCCACATAATTGACCTTGTTTATTGCCTTTGTTATTGACCTCGTTTATTGTCACAGTGTATCAATTGACAAAATTAATGTATAGATGTTAAGAAGTATATTACCAACAAAATTAAACAAAAAAACACATAACATCAATAGCTAAATACCAATGATAGCAATAGCAGTGAATGTGAATGTGGCTATTTGTGTGCTGGTGAATGACCACTAGCTGTCCTTACGCTTGGATGGCCTCTGTCACTGAGCCGATCTGGTTGACCTTGAGCAGCAGGCAGTTGCAGGCACGCTCCTCTGCAGCCTTCTCTATCCGTTTGGGGTTGGTTACCGTCAGGTCGTCCCCAACAACCTGGATGCCCACGGAAGCCGTGAGCTGTGTCCACGCCGCCCAGTCATCCTGGTCGAAGGGGTCCTCAATGGACACCACTGGAAGAACAAGGTCGGGGAGAGGAGGGGTGAGGAGGACAAGTTAGCAACCATGTTAGCAACAAGCCTATATAAACACCTATACAAGATGGAGTGGTGAGGAGAAGCTAGCAGTCCTGGCAGGTAGACATTTAAGCAGCCCAAACAAGGTTGCAACGGGGCAGGTCACACAGCATTTAACTTAACTTGACCTGTGCTCTGTAGCCACTGCAGTTGCTCTTACTTGTCCTCCTTAGATCACTAAAGAAGTCCAGTGGAAATTTGTCCTTGACAAGGCTAACTTAGCTAATCATACTTAAATTTGATCCCTGGCAGGTAGACATATTAGCAGTGTGCCTCACATTTATACTAAATCCCAAATGTTAAGCTTACTCCGCATTTACAAATACTATTACTGTCTAAACACAAAGTTTCTCTTGTTTTTGAATTAAAAAAATATATACCAGTGTAAATTTGTCCTTGACAAGGTCAACTTAGCTAATCACAATTAGCTTTCATCTCTCAAAGGTAGACATTGTGGCAGTGTTCCCAAGATCTATTCCAGATGTGTAGCTAATTAAGCATTTACTTAGACTATTAATTTCTGAACTAGGTAGGTAGTTTCTCTTTCTTGGTCTTTGAACCATATAGTCTAGAGGGAATTTGTCCTTGACAATGTCAACTGAGCTAATCCAATCCCCAACCTTTGGATACACAGTGTAACTGACTAGCCATGGGTAAAGTCCATACCTGGGTAGTCGTTGACGAAGCTCTGGTAGATTTCGGACAGCTCTTCTCCAGTGATGTGTCTCGAAGAGTCGGGGGGAGACTTGAAGTCCAAGTCATATTTCCCCTCACGGTAAAATTCAGAGGCAGCCACATCCATTCCAATTACAATTTTATCCGTAAAGCCAGCGTTCTCTATGGCGGTTTTCAAAAGCTCAAGAGCTGAAAAGACAGAAAACCATACATAAATGAGACAGACACCTGGACAAGCCTTTAAATCATTTAGGTAGAGGCGCTCTTTACTGTCAAGGATTTCTTTTTGTGACACTGATTGATGGTACAGGTCTCTGCTGAAAGCAGAATAAAACGTTTCCCTGTCTATCATTCAGAGCATTTATTAAAGACTTTGCTTTTGGGTTATTCATTCATTTTTAAAATAATCTTACCAAAATCAATGAGACTTCTATTTTTTCAGGACATGTATTTTTCAAATGACTTGAGAAGAGAACTATCCATTTAAAATCAGCGTGCAAATAAAAAACAAGAGAGAAACACAAAAAGCATTTCTACCTTCACTGTTTTCCAGGATGTTGGGGGCAAAGCCACCCTCGTCGCCCACATTGATGGCGTCCTGGCCGTACTTATCTTTGATGACGGCCTTGAGGGTGTGGTACAGCTCTGCACCGATGCGCAGCGCGTCGCGGAACGACTCGGCACCCACCGGAAGCACCATAAACTCCTGCATGGCCAGCTTATTCCCGGCATGAGACCCTCCATTTATGACGTTAAAAGCCTTGAGAGAAAAAGCATGACAAAGACAATGAGAGAGATAGAAAAAAAATGTGTGTGTGTGTGTGTGTGTGTGATTGTGTGTGAACAACAGAGAGAAAAAGAAGAGAGAGAGAGATAGAAAAAATGTGTGTGTGTGTGTGTGTGTGAAAGTCAGAGAGAGAGAGAGAGAGAAACATAGAAAGAGAGACAGCAAGAGAGAAATGGAGAAAGCGATAGAGAGAGAGAGTTGATGTGTTGTGACACGAATGTGCTCAATTTGTTTTTTTTTATCACAGTGGATAATGATCACTTTGGAAAAGAGCATTTCCCTCAGCGTTACAGATTTCTGTGCTGCTGCTGCTGCCGCTACTGCTGCTGCTGCTGAAGATGATGGGTGTTATACTGTGTGGAATGCTTACTTACTGGAACAGGCAGCACTAGTTCTGTGTTTCCTGCCAGGTCAGCGATATGGCGATACAGGGGGACATCTTTCTCTGCAGCACCAGCCTTGCAAATGGCGAGCGAGACGCCCAGGATAGCATTAGCGCCAAACTGAGCTGTTTTTTGGGGGGGTGTTAGAATGAAGAACAGAACAGAACAGAACAGAACAGAGAGTGCTGTTAAAGAACGGGGTTGGTTAAGTCTGTGCCACGCACAACACTGAAGAGGACAGCGTATCAGTATTGTTTGTCTGGATAAAAAGGCACTCACATTTGTTTTCTGTGCCGTCCATCTCAATCATTAGATTGTCCAATTTCTCCTGTTCCTCCACACTGATACCCTATGAAAGAGCCAGACCATAATGCTTAAGTCACATGGCAACACCTCCAGCCAACATTGTAATAATAAACAGAGCATAACTGTAGTGAGCTTGAATCAAGAAAAATCTATTTTCTCATCATCCTTAATGCCTCTGTAAGAGGTCCGGTTTACATAAATCCATCATGATTTGCTCTTTGCAGTCATGCACAGCAAAAATATCCATATCTGTACAATCTATTTGCAGTCTAACACACAATTCTTAACTGTCAGCGAAAACACGCTTTTCATCAGTTTGTCTTTGTATTGATATACGTATATATTTTTGCAATATTGGCTTGCCTGTGTGTTCCCTTTTATCTGTTTCTTTTAAGAGGTCTTTCACAGAGCCCGTAGAAATCAATAGCGGATGGTATTAGAGAAAACAGCACTTTATGTTTGAGTGTGAAATGTCTAGAGACTGTCGTGACGGCACGTGACCTGACAACGGGAGACAAATGAAAGAGCAGCCAGCCCGACACCTACTGAAGCGATGAGCGCCGGTCCCAGGGTGTCATTGATGTGACCAACAGCCTTCAGTACACCTGGGAGAAAAGAGAGGAAGAGAGATAGGGAGAGGGAGGGAGAGAGTATCTAAATACTGGATGAAAAAGGAGAACGTGTCATACCCTTGAGGAAAAACAATGCAGCAAAAATTAAATGGCGTAAGCATTTGCACATTGCTACGCATCTAGGAAATAAGAGAAGGCAAAATAGCTCAATGTTTCATTAAGAGAACAATGACTTTTGCTTTTTTACAAGTGACTTCCAAAAGCATCCCCAATGCATCCTGCTTTTCACACTTCACCTTTAAAGAAATCCATAAGCTCAAGGCACGTCTCTGTGCATTGTGGCCTCACAAAGATCCTATTTGACTGATTAATATATATTATTGTATGCTATACTGTATATATGAGGTGTATGATTGAATAGGATTTGTGTAGCAAATGCTGTGTGCAGACCTTCTCCATCCTATTTCTCTGTGCATTCACATTCTGCGTCCATCAACATATCAGAAATGAATACCCTGGGTCTGAGAGCGGTGGTCAGATTTACAGAGTTTCGCAGACAGACTCACGGAGCCTCACCTTTTCCCTTGTAGCGGCTTTTGTCTCCATCTCGAAGCTCCAGAGCCTCATAGATCCCTGTGGACGCTCCACTGGGCACAGCAGCCCTGAAAACACCTGACAGAGAGAGAGGGAGAGAGAGAGAGAGAGAAAGAGAGATAGAGAGAGAAAGAAAGAGAGAGACAGATGAGAGACAGATGAGAGAGAGACAGGTGGAAAAAAGAGAGAGAGACAGTTGAACGAGAGAGACAGACAAGAGTGAAATGGACAGGTGCAGGGAGGGCCGAAAGAGAGTGAGAAGGCTGTGTGCTTGATGCAGTCTTTCACTCTCTCAGTCGCTTATTAGAATTCAATTTTTGTAAGACACAGCCGTCTGCAGTCATGCGAGCCGCTGCAGTAATGAAATGAAATAGTCAGTTGATAGCGCATTCGAATAGCAAAGGACGAATTTATGCTCTTTGCGTTTTTCTCAAAATAAGGTCTAATCTTGTCATTCTACCTTCTAAGGTTGTGCATTATGCCAGTGGTTCTGTGGTACATGAGATACATCTAAAAACAATGTTTTTTAGGGATAGTTTGCCTATGTTTCATTCTAGCACAAAGCTGTTATCTATTCAAAGAGGCTTTATTTGTCAGGCACTTCTCTGGTTACCTTTCTCGGTCCTCAGGTCCACCTCAACAGTGGGGTTTCCCCGGGAGTCCAGGATCTCCCTGGCAACGATACTCACAATGGACATCCTGTGTTAAAGAAAAGAATACAGCGAACCAATGAGTGAGCAGATTTTGGCTTCCTTTAAAAAAAACTCGGAGTCTTGCTTGTACAAAAAAAATCTCTTTGGTCCTTTGGTACTGAGGGTTACAATCATATGTCCTGATCCGCCAGTGGAAATGAACAGATTCTGAACCGGAGTTTTCCAGCTCTCTTGGGCTCTGTCTAGACACAAGGCCAGTATTTGTGTCTTTTCTCCCCCCTCTCTTCAGCAGACACAGAAGCAAAGAGGGGGGGGGGCGTTTGACACAGGAGTGCTTCTCTCTCAGAGCAGAGATGTTATCAGCCCTGCCCTTCATGATGTGAAAAGGCTCTTTTCTTTTGAGATGGCGGTTCTATTGAACCAGGGCCCAGGCCAATCAAATAAAAGGTCCCCATAAGCACTGCGAGGGATATGCCAGCACTGGATTTATTGGTGAGTGGGCCCATGAATAACACCCCCCTTCCTTCTGACGGCCGTCGCATTCAGGGGGTGCTTTCGGAGAGATTTGCAAGTTGGACGGCTCCATAACGCAACGGATCGTCGTCAGCCTGGCAACTCGCCAGTACCCCCCACCCCACCCCCCCCTCTGTGGGGCCAGCCGTCAAGCCTGGCTCGCTGGCTCAAGGGTGTGGTGGTGCTGGATGGTGCACTGCACTGCTTCCAGGGTTGCCCGCTTGTAGCAATACACACACACACACACACACACACACACACACACACACTGTGTGGCTTTTGTAGTGAGCCTCTACTCAAAATGAGAAAAGAGACCCCCCTTAACACACACACACACATACACACACACACACACACACACATACACAAAGCTGTCCAAAACCACACCCACATAGTGTCAGGTATTATTAACCTTTCATGTGTTGTGTTTATGGACATTTGTGCTTATAAGTGTGTGTGTGTTTATTTTTGTGTGTGTGTGTGTGTGTGTGTGTGTGTGTGTGTGTGTGTGTGTGTGTGTGTGTGTGTGTACATATCTGAGCATGTTTGTGTGTGTGTGTGTTTGTGTGTGTGTGTGCATGACCACGATACTGAAAGAGGCATCATCAAGACCCCATCAGCCATCAGTCAAGCGAGCGTGGTGACCGCTACCCCATAATTCCACACCAGCTGCATGCAGTGCACCAGGGGAGCTGTGAAACTGTCTCACGCAAAGAGCCTGACAGTCCGGCCCCATAAAAAAAGGACCGCGGCTGTGTTTCTTTTTTCCTTTTTTTAAAAAGAGCTTGCTAACAGCTTGAGGACTGCCAGCTGTGCTTTCACGGTTGTCTCAGAAGGTCGGGTGGACATCGGTGTGGACAGTATGCGTGAATTTGTGTGGCGGGGGTGTTGTTTGAGGGGGAGGTGTGTGTGTGTGTGTGTGTGGTGGTGGTGGTGGTGCATTTATGGAAGGTGTAGTAAAAATAGATGGATGCACATCCCACCTCACTGATGACCAGGTGCAGGACAGAAAAAAAAACGTAATCAGATAAAAAAAAGTGAAGTAGGTGTCCACACACTGAGCTATAGCCCAGAAGACTGTTTTATTGGATTACAAACATAGCGTAAAATATTTCGACCCACCATAAGAATCTTATGCGTGAAGAAGACACTAGTGGGTCGAAACGTTGCATTTATGAATGTGGTCATGGATTACGTAATAGAGCGAGTGAGCGAGGAACACTCTTCCCCTCCACCTATGTGCAACTGCAGCCGCACCGCATCGTCAGCAGAAAGCAGGGGAGAGAGAGAGAGATCGTGAGAGAGAGAGAAAGAGAGAGAGAGGGAAGGGGAGAGAAGGAGAGAGAGAATCAGAGAGAGAGAGAGAGAGGGGAGTAAGGGTGGAGAGTGCAGTGGGAGCTGAGACAGATAAATTATTGAACCCCTGTTTCGGCAGAAGAAGAAGAAGTGCGAGAAATTCTAAGGTGGCGTGATGCTGCTGAACGAAAGGCAAAAACACGAGAGGAAGAGGGGAGAAAAATTGCACAGAAAGATTTGGTGTTTCACAGACAGTCGAACAGAAGGGTGTTTTTTTTTTGCACACAGGGAGCACAGATTGGACACACGCTGGCATAGCCTCACAGACCCTCTTGAACACGAACACACACACACACACACACACACACACACATGCACACACACATTGTCTGACACAAACATCGAGCCGAATAACACACACACACACACACGCACCACACATACACACACACACACACACACACACACACACACACACACACACACACACACACACACACACACGTACAGTAAACAAGAAAATATCCCATTGCAGACAACTGCATTCTCTCCCTATCCTGCCTCTCTTTTGGTCCAAGTCATAGTCTATCATACACAAACACACATTTACATGATAACATGTGTTCACAGCAGAACCCCTGGTATTCCTCCTCTCCTATTTGGGAACACACACACTCACACACACACACACACACACACACACACACATGCACACACACACACACACACACACACACACAATCATGTTTTATGCACCACTGGAAATACCCTGAGAGAAGCTGATACCCCAATTTACAATGACAGAAGCAGGGGCTGACAGACTAATAATGAAACTCACATAGCCAGAACCGGACACACACACACACACACACACACACGCACGGCACAGACACGCACGGCACACGTACACACTTACACACATACATATAAGAGCCTGCACCATAACAGCCTCTCAAACACACACACACACACACACACACACACACACACACACACACACACGCACACACACACACTCACACACATACATACATACGATAGCCTGCACCACAACAGCCATAGAGCCCCACGTTCTTTAGCACCCCCCCCCACCCACCCACGCCTACAGCACTCGCCCAATCTCAACACCCCCTCCCCCTTTCCAGCATTCTGCCAGCAGCAGCAGCAGCACAGGAAACATAGAAATAAGCCTAGAAAATACACATACACACACATACATGCACACACACACTCTCTCTCACACACACACACACATACATATATACACACGTATAAAAGACAAGCCAGGGGGACAGGGCACAAGGAACAAGAAGAATGGAGGATAAAAAATGTATGGGAAGAGAGGAAGGAAGGAGAAGGAGGAATGAAAGCCTTCCGTTACCTGCTGTCCGTGCGTGCGTCTGCGTAGCCTCTGACTGCCGGGGAGGATGGAGGGAACAAGAGCAGTCGAGGAGGAGGAGGAGGAGGAGGAGGAGAAATTGAGAGAGAGGAGGGGGGAGTGAAACACAAAGTGAGTGAGGGAGAGAGAGAGAGAAAGAGAGAGGGGAGGAAAATGGAGGGGGGGGGGGTAAAACGTGACAGAAGGGGGAGGGAATGAAGGGATGAGTCAGAGGAAGATGCTGAGAAGGGAGGTAGAGAGAGAGAGAGAGAGAGAGAGAAAGAGAGGGAGGAGAGAAAGAGAGGCAGAGAGAGAGAGAGAGGGAGCACAGCAAGGAGAGGATAGCAGGAGGAGAGAGATCAAGTAAAAGAGTAAGAGAGAGAGAGAGAGAGAGAGAAAGTAACTGTGTAAAAGGGGAGAAAAAAGGGTGAGAGAGAGAAAGCGAGCGAAGACAGACAGGGAGATTGAGGGACAAATAAGAGGGTGGAAAGAGGAGTAGGTCAGGAGAGCTGATTAATGAGTGGGAGCCAGAGATGCATAAAGGATTGATGGAAGGATGGAAGGAAGGAGGGAGGGAGGGAAAGAAAGAGAAAAAGAGAGGGTGCAGTAGCGTTCTCCAGCGAGGATGCTGGGTAAAAATAGCAGAGACGGGGAGGGCTGAGGGAAAATGGGTCTCTGTAGCCCCTTCAGACCAGAGCACCAAAGCACACAGTATAGACTCTTACATAACCTCTTCTATATATGCATTCCCATAGCATCAGCAGCAGCAGGGCCAACAGACACCATTTACAAACTCCCTTCACTGACGTGATACGTGTACAATAGGTGCGTAACAAGAATATTTTATTTCTGAGGTTCATATATGACCAGATATGTCAAAAATGAGTAACAGTGACCCAAAATTCAAAATCGAGGCTTTTGTGCCAGTGAAAACACAAGACAATGCACTTTAAAATGATTTCTTGGTCAGGAAATCTGTTATCTTAACTGTTTTCAAGATAGACTAGTTTCAAATATGACCATCTTAAAATTCTAAACCTAAAATTTTTTGGATTTTTGGATGTTTTGGTAATATTTAATAGTGCAATTGAACTTAAGATAGCCAATTCTTAACCTTTAGATAGTTATCTTGGCAATCATAATCGAGATGTATTTGAACACCTTTTGTTTCATAGTAGGATAAAATGTAAATGTAAATGTAAGTGAAAATGTAATATGTTCAAGGTTTTCTATCAAATCAGGCTGTTCCATTAATTTAGAATTTGCGACTTCAAACTCATTTTGCCCGATTACATCACATCTCATCTGTGGCACTTATGGAGATTGAGACACCAAACACTTTAGGTACATTACAAATACAGGTGGAAAATACAGGCTTTGTTTCACACAGCTACTGTATCAGGTGCACAGGTGCTCCCTGACCCATGTTTTTTATTGTGGATTAAAATAAATTTGGAAACAAAGTTGGATTTTTTTTTATCATGACACGGATTCTTATGGAGAATGTGACACACTAACAAAATGTAAAGATTAAGTGCCACAGACTATACATGTCCTGCTAAGAGCATGCGGGTATGTGAAGGGATACTCATGAAAGAACCATCATGAGACTGGTCAGAGATAATCTATAATTGAAGAGCTGGTTTAATGGGATTACTACGCATGATGGCACTGACCTTGACACCATACCATACATTCATTCATACAGAGTGGAAGAGACAGAGAGAGAGAGAGAGAGAGAGAAAGAGACAAATGAAAGAGAGACAGAGAGGGGGAGTATTGGTCTATGAACATCTGGAGGTCAATAGCCTCCCATCAGTCAACAGGCTGTGTCACTGCTGAAGGACTGGGCTGCCTCCCAGGCAAAAAGGGCAAGCTGAATTGCATGTTGTGCACCGCACTTGGCTGCCTCTACGCAAAGGCTGATGGGGCTGATGGAAGGGTGGTATTTTTGTCATGGATGATTGACAGGGGGCTGCCTCTGTTCACCATCTGTGTCCCTGGCGTCTCTGAAAAAAAAAGGCCTCTCTATTGAACTCACTTTTGCCTGCCTTGGTGGTGTTGATCTAATTTAGTTTTTTAACTGGTGTAGGCCAGTTTTTACATACACGTGCACACACACACGCACGCACACACACACACACACACACACACACACACACACACACACACACACACACACACACACACACACACAAACACACACACACACACACACACACATGCACAGGTTGATGTCCAAATACACAAATACAGGGAGAGACAGAGAAAGACAAAGACAGAAAGACACAGAACGACAGAGAGAGAGACAGACAGACAGAGCGAGAGAGAGAGAGACAGAGAGATAAAACTCTTACCGCAGATGCAGAGAAGTGGATAGAATCAGAGTAGGGTCAGACAATGGAGAAAAGTAAGCAACACAGAATCAGCCTGACAGGCAGAGCAGCCCTCTGTCCCAGGCCTATATGTGTGTGTGTGTGTGTGTGTGTGTGTGTGTGTGTGTGTGTGTGTGTGTGTGTGTGTGTGTGTATTGTATGTTGCATGTGTGTGTTGTGTGTGTAAATTATTTGCCAAGGGAAACAAAAAAGAGAAGAAAAGCAAAACATCACTAACATAAAGCTTTCATCACCCAACAGTGTGGTAACACAGAAGTAAAGCTTGTAGTCTAACATTGGGCTACATGTCTGTACAAGAATAGGCCTATTAAACATAATTTCCCAGTTTGTAGTTTCAGGGGTTATGAAATGGTCACTAACTCAGCCTCCAGGTAATGAAAACAATCTATGGATAAGCAATTTAAACATTTTGTGAAAGAAAAGCAAAGAGTATGGGTCATCACTTCTGAGTTTTTATTTTTGACAGTCTTACGTGTAAAACTCGAGTAAGATAAACATACAAGGCGTCAGGCAGTGATTTAGACACAGCTTAACTAAATACACGCAGTATGATAACAGGTTTATTACATAGACTGTACAGGTTTATTACCGCTTGACAAAATTCCTGACAGAAAGAACACGCCCACCTGAAATGAGCTCTTACCGACACAAGTCCCGGATGTAACAACGCCTCTCTTTTGACAGAAAGGGTGAGTGGTGGAAATTCTAATCCTCCTGGTTTCAATCATTTTGTGTGTAAATATGTAGTGTTATTGTGCTTTTGAAAATACATGTGCCGTTTACTGTGTTATCTGGACAACAGAAGGAATATGACTTTATCTATTATACTTTCGATTCTATTTGGTAATATTGTGTTAAATGATGCTAACTGTTGTGTGCTAGTGGGTAACATTAGAGGCTAACAGAATGACAAGTGAGGGGTAACAGCAGCACAGCCTCCTAGTGAGAGCTCAGCAGTAGATGATCCTCATCTTAAGTCAGTGTTCTCAATCTATTCCTTTTAATATTCATCCAAATAGTGGTACATATTTAGAAAACAATCAATGAATAGCTTGTCGCGCCTTGTAACGTTTAAGACAGCACCGGCTAACAGATGTGCTAACTTAGTTTCCGTCGTTGATTAATTTTGTTGTGAAGGTAAGTTTGTGGTTGTCACTGTAGTGGTAGCAGGTGGGGAGAGGAGCTTTCATTCATAATAGTAACATCATACTACTTGTCACAGCGCTATATGGACCGCATGTGATGTTTCACTCCATCATGACCGGTGTTTTGTTTTCAAGTATCAGGTCTAGAGGCACCAAGTTAGCTAACATTAGCTGACATTTTACCTTACCTTAGTTCTTTTAAAGGTTGTGTTGTGGTTGTGAGCTGGCTATCTATTTACACTTCCATGACGTTATGAGCTGTGAATACAAATATTTTATATTTTTACATTGTATAAGTTACGGTTGGACTCACTTGGGTAGGCTGGCTAGTGGCATAAGATTATGAAATGCTACTGATGAGACACTATTTGCCCCCATACACTTTAGACGGCTTGGCTATAATCTCAGGTGGAATTTTATGTTTCCCAAATACGCTAAGACCGTTGCACTAGTCATGTGAATCCGAGGTTCATTTCCTCCCTAATCCGTTAACAGGTATTCAGCTTTTTTTCTGAACAACTAGCTGGTCACACGGACCATTTAGAGTTTTGTGGAATGAACAACACCTCACACTGCCTCCCTGTTCAAGCTGTCTGACGACTCATTGTCCGCGCTGCCCCGTCATTCACATATCAAAATGCATGGCATTCCTCCTGCATGTTATGTGCCAACAAGTCGTTTGACACGGTTCTTAAGACCTCACATCTCACTCTGTGTATCTCCTCTGTCTGTTTTTCTCTCTCTTTTTGTCCCTGCTTTGTATACAACATACAGATGCAGACCATCAAGTGTGTGGTGGTGGGCGATGGTGCCGTGGGGAAGACCTGTTTGCTGATCTCCTACACCACCAACAAGTTCCCCTCAGAATATGTGCCCACGGTAAGCCATGAGACTACTGGACAGGTTAAGATGGGGTTAAATGGAGGATTGAAAGGGAACAAAAGTAATGAGAGACTCGCAAAAAAAGGGGAACAGACTGGACAGGGCAGGGCAGGGCAGGGCGAGGACAACAGAAAATGGAGATGGACAGGAGAGATACAAGGAGCACAGACTGTTGTTGTGTGTGTTGCCATGTATTAACTGGTAGAATTACAAAAGCGAGGGACAGTTTTGGGGGGCCAATGTAGGCTGTGTTGGCATGACAGGCTTGGTCTAGGTGTGTTTGAATGAAAACTACACTAAAGGCAAGCTGCAACAGGACCAGTAATAAGGCATTGTTATGACGAGATGGAAAAAAAGAATCTGTCTAATGTTGCAGGTGGAAGTCAGTCTGACTCGCTTTGCCTTGCACGACACAGACTTCTTTACACCTCAGCAGTCAGCCAATCGGGGATGATCCTATGCAGTTAAGGTGGGGACCAAGGGATTTACAGGGATCCCATTGGCTACACCAGGTTGTCATTGGTGTCCTCATTTAGCTTTGTGAATGTAAGCAAGGGCGTGCACACAGCACAGCACAGACATGTAGGAGATGGTGATGAAATCTGCTGACAAGTGTTGTTTATGCCCTGAGTCTAAATTATGTCAAATGGAGGACAACGGAAGGTTGCAGAGGCTTTGCGCTGATATTTACTTCCTGCTGCCTCTCCTTATCTCAGTAATATAGTCGTATGTAAGACACACAGACACACACAGACATGCACACACACACACACACGCACACACACACACACACACACACGCACACACTACCTGAGGGAAATTGCTGTGTTGTGTGCTAAAGAACCCCCCCCTTCCCAAGTAATCCTGAAAATAGAGCTGGCCTATCTCCAGTTGCAGATAGATCCTCAGTTTGTGGTCGTGCCCAGTTACAGCAGAAAGGTAAATTAAAGGGAATGACTTGAGGGGACAGGTTGGCCTGCGTCATCACAAACCTGACGAACAGGCTGATTCAGGGCTCCTTTCTCTCTCTCTCTCTCTCTCTCTCTTTCTTTCTCTTTCTCTTTCTTTCTCTCTTTATCCTGACGTCTTTTTAACGTGATGAATGGGAATGAGGATGAGATGTGCTGTGTGCTGCTCATGGCTCTTTATATACTAACCACACCACAAAGCCATCTCAAAATACACATTAATACACATAATGCACATTAATACGTACAGATGGCAAGTCGGGTTATAGCTCTAGTAACGCCCAAACACTGAGGGTGGGGTCAGCGTGAGGAAGAAGATTTCTTTACTTTCTTTACCTTTATTTATTAGGTAGACTAGGGCGAACATGGATATATTGGACTCCTTGTTGGCTGCAGACTAAGAACGCTGTAAATCGCTCTAGATAGAAATGTCAGCTAAATGCAATGCAGTGTCTGTTATATAAACAAAATTGAGGGTAATTGGGTCGAGTTGTCCTTATAGCATTATCAAGTGGAGTAAACAACACAACTAAGTGGCCTGAGGTGTCATTTCCCAATATATATTTTGTTATCAGAGATCATGATGGAATAACTGGGATTACGTGAAAACAACGGAGGCACCTGGCAATCACAGGCTAATAAAACACAGTTGTAGCTAATAAAGCACCACTGTCAAATTAACAACAGTTCATTCATCATTGAATTATCTGACATCATTTGATGAAAGAGTTGGTTAAATGCAAGTGACCTGAAATGTATCTCGAAAATATGAAAGACACATGCCACCTAGAATGCAGACATATTACATCAGAGAAGAGACTGTGCTAATAGATAAAGATTTCCCGCTTGTTATGTGTGCATTTGTGCTTGTAGGCTACAGAAAATATTCTGTTCTATATTAGCATGCGCTCTTTACCACTTTAAGGAGGCATGCACCATTTACTAGAAATATATGTCTTTCCATTTTTAAGTTTTTTTGCCAATATAAAATACTTTGGTAGGTTTGGGACCATGATCACGTAGTGATTTGTTTTAGATATCACTAAATAAGTGTACTGTGTGCACCTCTGTGCAACCTCTGTGTAAGTAGCATGCTTAACTCTCAATGCCCCTTCTTAAATAAACGTTGTTTGGATAGTCAGCCTACGTACAAAACGCCAATCCCTTAGGCTACCTGTAATAAAGTGAAAACTACAGACATATGTTTAGGTGACAGGTGCCTGTGGCTATCCTCGCACCTTTTTCTATTTTTCTAAACAGCTTTTCGGCATGCTTTAATGAGTGTTTTTTTCCCCACATGCTCTATAACAAATACCATGTGTAGTTGGCATTCCCAGACTTTGCCATCTGTGTCTGTCTGTCTGTTTCTGTTTCTCACTCTCTTTTTCTGTCTGTGTTAATAAATTGAGCACCACATAGTGCATCATGCCAAAGTGTAATGGAGATTAAAAATGAAATGCTGTAAACACTTTATTAAAGGGAAAAACAGAATGCTATTTTAAGATTATCTTGGGTCCAGATTTTCTCTCGGGATGTAAATAAATTTTATTCCAGTTTTGAGATAAAGGGCCATACAACAGAAGTGTAGGGGGGCAAAAGTAAAGTAGTAAATAAACTGAAGGATTTTGTTAGTCTGGTTAACCCCACGTATTTCATTTTGTACAGAGGGTCTGTAGTTTCATTGACATGGTTGTCTTAGGCAGCATCTTGCCCGACCAATCAGAGAACAGAGGGAGTCATGACAAGCCGTTAGTGATCAGATCAAGGCAGATTCAGACATTTTAAACTACCACAGAGTCTACATCTCCAGAAAGAAATTGTTCGCTGATTGGTCAGGCAAGAAGTTCATTCATGTTTCAAGTGAAAGTGTAGACACCACAAGATGGGTCCATGTTAAGCTCTCTAAGCTCTCTAAGTCAGGTTATATCTGTTAAGGGGTCTAAAGCTGTGGTCTAATGGTAAGGGAGTTGGTTTTGAGATCGGAGGCTGACAGGTTCGATTACTGAACCAGTAGGAAAAACTATGCGTGGGGGAGTGATCAGTGCTCTCCTGCACCCTCATCCATGGCTGAAGTGCCCTTAAGTTCCCCAATCCCATGTTGTTCTAGGATGATTGCCCCTGTACCTTATTCACTTGAAATCTCTATGGAGCATCAGCTAAATGTAATAACAAAAAATGTTAGTCCAGACTCAGTGAACTGGAAACTACCAGTGTGCCAGTGCAGCCTGTCCCTCTAATAATACTGTAAGTGTGTAGACTTTCTAGGGGATTGCGGAAAGTATGGGTAGGCTGTTATTCATTATTCCTTGGTTTAAATCTAGAATCAGTTGTTTCTGACAAAAAAAATGTCTGTTCTACTCCTTTCTGCTACTGCTCTGTGGCAGTCAGGAACATTACAGGTGCTTAAGATATTTTTAAAAACATGCACATAATAAGCCCTGGCAGTAAATAGGGCAGCACGGTGCAGTGGGCAGCTCAAGATCCTGTTAGCAGGCTGTTGTTCAGTGAAGCTTGGTAATACAGCTCTCCTGATAAAACCCCGCCATCATTAAACCTGAGAGACACCAGAGGCTAGAGCACTGTGTGGGAGTCATGGCGACCTGGGTGTGCTGTGGGTTGCGGAAGGATGACCTGAAGAGGGAGAGAGAAGAGAGGACAGAAGGTTTGGGCTGGGGGTATGGTGAAGGTGGGGAGTTGAGAAGGGTGGGTAGAGTGACAGAGGGGTGGGTAGTGTAAAAGTGGAGAGGAGGAAGGGAATAAGTTTAAAAGAGGGGAGGGAGAGTGACAGAGGGGTGGGTAGGCTAAAAGTGGGGAGGAGATTAGCTTTGGTAGTATCTAAGCAGGGACCATTGAGCTTGAGAGTGTCATGTTACCCCCTGGCCGGTCTGGCAGACCTCTGGTACACCCTTGTATTGTTTGTCTGCTCTGTTATGGGAGTTGCATGCTGTCTTAAATATCATTGCATAACCAGTCTCTCTCCTCCCTTTCTGTCTCTCCATAGGTGTTTGATAACTATGCAGTGACAGTAATGATCGGAGGTGAACCGTACACCCTTGGTCTGTTTGATACTGCAGGTGGGTAAGACTTACACGTTCTGCCACGAATGGCCTGCTGCTGTTCTTACAGTCCAGAAATATTAGACATGGTGGTGTAGAGTTTCTCTTCAGCACTTCCTATTATATTCTCAGCTGTGTCAGGATTGCGCCCATATAGATGCCTTCAACAGTAGAACAAAAGCAGTGCCTAAATGTTCTATAATGTTCCCAAAGACACCACTGGGAATGCTGAAACTGAAACCCTGTGGAAATGGACACTATATGTATTTAGCTTGAGAACGTGTTTGACATACATTTTTAAGTATGCTGTGAGACCTTTACATTAAAAGGTAGTCACTTCCTCAAGATATGCTGTGCTCTCCCAGCCCCAGGACTGGCCTAAGTCCAGCTGCCTCAGTGCTCTCATCGGTACACTGGCGACCTCGTGAACCCTGAAACTGGCACTCCCTTTGTCCGCGTATCTGCCTTATCCATTACAAAAGAGCATTCCAACTTCCAAAAGGTGATATCTGTGGTGGGTAGTCCCCCCAAGCAGAGAAAATGGAGCCTTTGGCTTTACCTAATAAGTGTCAGCTGTCACCAAACAAGGCTCGACTGTTTTAATTTTCAGATATGCAGGCAGGTCTGTCATGCCCTCTGAATTGTTTTTTTTTTCATTTGCTGGAGTCATTTACAAACCTTGGCCATCTTCAAAAACCGAAGTTGGAAAGTGGTCTTGGAAAAACAGGCACAACCTTTTAGATTTTTAAGTTTTGTGTCTCAGGTGTTTAGTGGATTGAGGGCCATAGATGTGTCAACTAGCTGCTCCTATAGACTGGGATAAGCTCAGTCTGTCCATCGGAATACCCCAACTAGTCTTCTGTGTAGTGGGCAAAAATGAGGAATTCACAAACATAGTACGTACGAAGACATAAGTGGCCCTTAGTAGAATGTGTAAGGTATCTGAATGGTTTGCTACGTGCTACTTTTTAAGTGTGCAAGCGAACCACACTACTCTAAAATAGACAAGGGCAAAACATCCGCATCAGAAAACAGGCAAGATGGTGGCGTTGTAGTACAAATGGTACCTGCTACTAGCTAGCTTGCTATGTAGAAGCTACTACTCATTAGTGGTAGGCACTGACCAGTAGGCAATGGCTACTGAGGTTTCAGATGCAGGGAGTGTCTGCCACGTTGCCCTTTTAAAGCGACAATAAGTAGTTTTTGTCTTCAGTCACCCTACAGGTTGAAAGCAAAATTGTCTCTGAGAGACAACTACAGAGAGACGCCTGCTCCTCCAAGTTGATGAACCACTGAACCGATTTTGGAAACATTATTTAAAGGTTTGAAAAAACTACTTGACGTTGCTTTAACATTCTCAATCCCCCCCCCCTACAGGTCAGGAGGACTACGACAGGCTGCGACCCCTCAGCTACCCCCAGACTGACGTCTTCCTCGTCTGCTTCTCTGTCGTATCACCCTCTTCCTTCGAAAACGTCCGGGAGAAGGTTGGTCAGGCTGTGTGCCTATGTGTACTGCTAAAATCAAGTTTATTTGTGTAGCACATTTTATATGACATGCAAGACTTAATGTGTTTTAAGATAAACAACAGGACAAACATATGAATATATAAAAACACTGTGTTTGTGCTGTATTTGAGACTTGAACACACATTTTAAAAAGGTTCAAATAGAATAAATCACTCAACAAATCATCATACGTACATAGCTATAAAATGCAGATATAGCTTACAGAGCTATTAAATGAAATAAATAAAATGAATAAAAAATTCTGTGTGTAATGGTTAGATGGCCCTGATGTGTTTGCCATGTGGTAAGGTCAGCCTCTATGGTTTTCCGTAAATGTAAAACTCTGCGTTACGTGTGTGTGTATCAACTGAAGTCATGTGATAATGGGTGGACTTTTGAGTGGACGGTCTCTCTGACGTTTACACATTTCTTAGAAAGGACTTTTTCTGACCTTTTACTCTGTGCATAATATCAGGCTGTAATTTTATTTTAATATTTTTGTAATTATAAAATTAAAATACATTTTAAATTAGAAATTCAAAATGTTACCATTTTACCAATCTCTCAAATGTGGCCTCTCACCCCAAAGTCACACACACCTTTTCTTTCTCCTGCAGTGGGTACCGGAAATCTCGCACCACTGTCCCAAGACCCCGTTCCTGCTGGTGGGCACCCAGGTGGACCTGCGGGATGACAGCAACACGGTGGAGAAGCTGGCCAAGAACAAGCAGCGGCCCATCTCGCCCGAAAGCGGCGACAAGCTGGCACGAGACCTCCGCGCCGTCAAATACGTGGAGTGCTCCGCCCTCACCCAGGTAACGTCCAATCACTGGAAAGAGTCTTTGAGTGCCATCGGTAACAAAAAGACAAAATGAAGAGTTGCTAGTTAGCAGTCATCCAATATGGCGAAAGAGCAGTTGTTGTTAACTAGGGCTGGGTATCGATATGATTCCAATACACGATACGATATGATTCTCGATCTGATATGATTCAATACAAAATCATTATATATTTTTTATTTATTATTAATTAATCTAATCATTTCTTTCTTTTTTCATTCCTTCTTTCTTTTTTTCCCTTATTCATATTTTATCCTGTTGTTTTTTCTCCTTCCAGAGAGGCCTGAAGAATGTCTTTGACGAGGCCATCCTGGCTGCTCTGGAGCCCCCCGAAACCAAGCGCAGGACTAACAAATGCAGTCTGTTGTAGACAGAGGCATGGAGACACACACACCCAACACAACACAACACACACAACACACACAACACACACAACACACACAACACAACACAACACAACACAACACAACACAACACAACACAACACAACACAACACAACACAACACAACACAACACAACACAACACAACACAACACAACACAACACAACACAACACACACGGGCAACACAAACATGCAACACACACACGCAACCCACACAACACACACACGACCAGGGACTGGAATGTGGACCATTGGAACAGGTAGACCATGTGGAAAAGGTAGGGGGGTAACCAATGAGGGTGGGAATGAGATACACTCTTTGTGCTCCATCCAGTGCCTTGAGTAACCCAACCAAGAGAGTGGTGTGTTTTCTGTGTGCCAGCTGCTCTCTTTGTCTCAAACTGCCTAGTAATTATCAGAGATCAGCCTTAAATATACAGCATCAGCGGAAATGGGAAGCTTATCCATGAAAAAAAGGCGTTAAAAAAAGCACTAGGCATGGATATGTCGTTTCTTTGTCGTTTTTTTTTTTTTTGCTGTTTACTAACCAAATCAGGTTGAAGTCAGCTGTATAAGTACACATCATGGGCACACAAACACACACACAGACCAGCATTCCATACATTGGCCTAACTGGCATGGGCAAATGAAAAGAAGTAAGAAAAAAAAACAAAACAAAAACGAAAAGATGATCAATCAAGTGGGAATATTTTCACTTGTGTGTTGGCTGCAACAAAAACTGGAATTTAAAAGTGCTTCTTACCTCCTCTGCCTCCAGCAGGCAAGAGAATAAACTGAACCTCTATATTCCTACGAACGCTGTGGAGAATTATGGTGTATTAATAATAACTTGAGTATTGTTTGTAAACATTGGGTATGTTTTTCTTTTGCAAATCTTGTTTTTTTTCTTGACCTGACTTTGTTTTTTTATTGTTATTTTTTAATAATACTGAATTGCTTCATTTTGTGCCAACATTTTGAGTGCCACTCCATTGCTGAGTTTGTTTGTTTTTTCATAACAAACGGTTCCACTCCAGTACTCTAATAAGTTTGTTGTTATGATTATTAATAAGAATGCAATAATAACTTCATGTGACAATGATGAGTATTGAGCAGGTGTTTGAAATGGTGGAATGTAAGTAATAAAAACTAGACTGTTTAACGCATCCTTTCATATGAAAAGTCTTCTGGCAATTTATTTGATGCAGTGAATTCAGCTGACCATTAAAAGGGCCACTTCAATATCGATGCCTATATAGAAACAATACTCTCTATATACAGTCATTAAGCTGTGAATATTTTTGTAAAAAAAAAACAGTGTGACTGCTTTTCTCCCTTTTACATTCTCAGGGGTGAGTATTTAAACTCCAAACTAACCATCATAGATAATGTCTGGCCTTAAAAGTGAAGCGAAAAGAGAACCTCAAACCCAGAATGGTAACAATAGTTGGCATGTCCTTAAAATGGCGGCAGAACCAAAGTAAAAGCCAGAAATAAAAAAAGAAAACTGACATCTTAAAGCAACCTAAAACACCTCTTAATCATTGGATATTGTGTCTTAAAGCTAAAGTAATTACAGCTCACGAGAGGCAGTCAGATGAGTCTTAGTTCTCTTCTAACCCTAACCCTACCCTGCCACCTTGCTGCTGCAGCAATGCTAACCACTGCCCTGCAGAAAGCTCAATCACGTCAGTCGTACAGATCTGGAATCAGGCTTGTCTAACTTGTGTGTCCATATTGAGCATCCTGGAGAGCTGTCTATGTAATCAACTTTCCCTCTCTTACTGCCTTACCAGTGATTCGCCAGCAGGGGGAGACCTTTTATTGATTTTCAGATGGTCCATAATCCATTGACCTATATTCATGTTAAATGGTTGCTTGCTTAACTGCAGTGCAGAGGGATTGTTTTTTTTTTCCTCAGGAAAAAGAAAAATCACGCTGCCTTTAAATGATTGTTCTTAATGGAATGTGATAGCGCTGCATTGCGGGTTGTTGTTGTTGCTGGGTCCATAAAGAAGAGGACAGAGGAAACAATAACTCCTTTCACAATTGATTGGATTTCACAAAGATGAAAATCTGACTGGTGCTTCTCAAGCAAGAACATGTCCTTAGACTCACATCTTTTTTTTTATGGCTGCGTTTTAGAAAGCAGGCAAGTAAATGTATTTCAGAGTCGCATACAGTCGCATACTGATTGTGTGGTTTTGCACGGGCATAGGATACATTTTCACACAATATATGCATGTATATTGGCTATTACTCCCAGTATAATAAATGGAAACAATGGTTGTATGATGACACTCATCCGCATAACATTGCTCAGAGTGGATTGTAATATCTTCGTAATGTACCTGCTTAAATCAAAATAATCCTTTAATGTTTGCACACAGAACTGTGTTTTCCAGTGTCAGTTCTCAAATGCACTCTTGGGGTTGTTGTAGTCAATGTTTTGAGCCATGTATGCCACATCCTTAGTTTGAAGACAATAAAAATGAAAGGTACCATGACATTAGAATCGAGAATAAGTACCACAGCACCAGAAGAATTTCAGGAAATACACAAAACATTAGATTGAGAACTCTTATCTTTAAAGCAAGTTGTACCAGTGTGTCTGTCACACTCACACCTCCCATGAGAAGTAGTTCTGCGCTAGTGTTTTAGTAAATCAAAATATTTGCTCCGGTGATCCCTGTTCACAACAAAGGGTGGACCAAAAAACACTGGAATACTAAATAAGCATTAATTTGCATGGTGTTTTGACCACTATAGTCTCAATGATTATGGGGTATAATCATCTAAAAAGTGTTCCAGATTTGTTTTTTTGGTCCACCATGCACTTTCAACCTAGTGTCATAACAGATCTTCACTCCAACCTTAATATCCTTACAACAAACTTTATCTCTGATAACATCTAAAGATAGATTAGAGATACAGGTACATCTCCTGAATTGTACTTAATTTTCAAATAATGTGTGTGCCTTTTTGCATAAGTGAAGAACGTGACCTGAAATCCATCATAATTTCTATGTAGATATATTTAGTAGCTAGTCTGACACCATCGCTCCTGCCAAATCCAACCTTTAATCCGCATCTTGCAATGGACAGTCATGTAAGCACTACACATCAAACTATGTAAAGGTAAAGAAATGTAACCTTAATTCCAAACTAATTTTAATCTCAGTCGAGATTGTCCTTTCTGTGTGTTTGTCCAGAATTTTTAAAAAGAGCCTGACAAGTTTTTGTAGTCCTCAGTTGTGGCCTTCATATAAGGACTGGCTGTCCAGAGACAGTGTGGAAGACATGGCTTAGTGGGCCAAACATGCCTGAGTCACACTGCAGTCTGATTATTATTGGATGGCCATCTGACCTCATTATATGTAGGTTGCCATGGGTAACAGGGTGGAGGGGGGGAGGGGGAGGGGGGAGGGGGGTGGTTGTATAGCAATACAATCTCCTAATTTTTTTTCTCCTATTTTTTTTCCCCTTTTCTTTCATCCTGACTTGTCTTAAATGTGGTGTTTCCTCCACAATGAGATATGTTGTCTGTTGTTTACCTAGAAACTCCACATCACAATGGCAATATCAAATAAACACATTACATGGCATTATAAAATAAACACCGTTTACGTAATCCAAAATAAAATTAAATATAACATCAATAATGATGTTCTGATTCTGTGTATGTGCATACTTGAGTAGACGCATATGCTGCCAGCACACCTTAGACTGGTTGCCATGTGTCGCCGGCAAGGCATATTATGGGATGTTCTTTGTTTTGTCACAACGTGTCCTGGTATGGAATTGAGCGGGGGGTGGGGTGGGGGTTGGGTTGGGTTGGCGGGGGTGGGGGGGGTTGGGGTGTGTGGTGGGTTGAGGTGGGGGGGGGTGGTTTAGCAGCAATAAATGTTGATGTGTGTTTATGGGAAATGAAGGAAACAGCTTCCCTCTGTTTAGTTCAGCATTGTAAAATATGCCGCCATGACATTTTTGACACTGAGCTTCCTGCTTGTCTGTGGTAGTCGAGTATCCCATAAAGTAATCTATAATTACACATCTCTTCAATAGCTATTTTGAAAATGCTGTAATCAGTTTTTATGTTTGTACCATTTTCAATTTCATTACCATTTATCAGCACAATTGAGCAACACTTTATATGTTTTGCTTGGATTTCTGCAAAATTTACTGCATAATGTCGACAAACACTAAGAGACAAAAAGGAGTGAAGCAGTCTCTCTCTCTCTCTCTCTGTCTCTCTCTCTCTCTCTCTCTCTCTCTGTGTCTCTCTCTCCTTGGTAAAAAAAAAAAACAAATGAAGTAGAGGACATGCAGCCATCACACCTCCCTCTTGGTCTGAACTGTCTTGTTCTGTGAGGCCGGAGCAGCAGGTCTGAGGTGGCGCTATGTACAGTTCAAACATGCAGCGTGAATTAGCACTCAGGAGCACTCTCCGATTATTATGGACTGGCAGTGGGGGAGGGGGTGCTAGTTGCTCTGCTTATTATGGTATGTCTGCGTTGTTAGGTGGGGGGAGGGGTGGAGGCAGGCTAGCAAGGCGTGGGGGGAGGTGTGGTGTGGGGGGAGAGGGAGGGAGGGAGGGAGGGAGGGGTGAAGTTGAATATTATGGTCTGGCAAGGGCCTGTGTCTTTTTTTTTTTTCATTTCCTTTACGCCATGGTTCCTCTGCTTACAAGAAAGCGCTGTAGTGTCGCACATTCCTGAATTAGCATCAAGCCTGATGTGATCACGTCTGAAGGAGAGTGGAGTGTGCCCACGTATTGCACATTTCCTGTACTGTACAACAAACAATGAAAGAGAAACATGGGCCCAGGTAACAGAGATAGAGAAAGTGCTCATAGCTGTGGGTTTAAGGCCTAGGTTATGTTACAAACAAATAAACTCTACAGAGCCCTTATTGACTTTCATGATCATTTATGTGTCATGCGTCAATGTGTCATTTCTTCTCACATGAAGGTATCATGAAATCACTCAGAGGAGTGATCTAATAGAACTTTAATTAGCAATCTGTTGTCTGCCACACCAATCCTTCCCACACAAAGGCCCCCATGTAGTATGTCTTGGCGAATGTATTTCTATCTGTCTGTCTGACACTGTTTCCCAATGCAGGTCTAATTTGCTGTCCATCTATCTGCCAGTCCAGATACATAGCAAGTCAGACACTCTATCTGTCTACCCATCTCTCTCTCTGTGTCTGGCTATCTTCCTGCCGGTGTATCAGGGAATTTGCATGATCAACTCCATATGTGCTTGCCTTGTCTGGCGACCGTTCAACATTAAGGACTATGTGGAATGGCAAGGGTGTGATATGTGTGTGTGTGTGTGTGTGTGTGTGTGTGTGTGTGCGTGTGTGGGGGAGGAAGGGTGTGGGTGGAGTGGGGGGGAGGGGGGGGGGGTGTAACGGAAGGAGTATTATGGTCTGCATTTTGGCTTGCATGGTAATCTGACCCCCTCCACCCCACACCCCCGCCCCTTATGCTTATCTCCATAGCAACACCCAGCACAGGAAGAATATTATGGTCTGTACATTTCTTTTGAAAATGTATTATGGGATGTTTGCAGAGGCCTGGTCGGTGGGGGAAGGGTGCTTGTGATTTGGTATCCATGGAAACCACCCCCATATCCCTTTGATTGGTGGGTAAAGGATGTTACTCACACCCCCCACACCCACACATCCACACACACACACACAGACAAACACACACATTGAGAGATATGCAATGTGGGAGGGGTGGTGGAAAATCGTGTCTGAAAAATGTGTGTGGGCATGTGTACAGTGGCCTATGTCTACGCCTTAGTCCTGTTGTTCTGTGTACCTTGTGTCTGTCTGACTCTGTGTATTTGTATGTGTTAAAGACTGCCTATGTATGTATGTATGTATGTATGTATGTATGTATGTATGTATGTATGTATGTATGTATGTTTGCCTGTGTGTTTGTGTGTGTGTGTGTGTTTGTGTTGTGAGAGACAGACAGAAACCCAGGAAGAGAGTGCGCGAGAGGGACAAAGGCAGGGCCAGAGGGAGGGAGGAGACAAAAGGGAGGAGGTTGAGAGGGACAAACTAAGTAGTGTCAAAACGAAAGCTTGCTGAGTCAGACAGAATGGTGAACTCGCTGATGAATAGACAGAGAGATCTAGAAATGGAGGACAGGGAAGGAAACAGAGTCTGTTTACCATGTTCCCCACTCATTACAACCACCGAGGTGTTAAAGATGAATTGAATGTACAGTACATATACAGCCTGGAGCAAAATATGTCAGTCCATACAGGGTTTTTTTTCTGGCAATGATAATTTTGTAAGGTCTGACATAAATCAGACATATGAATGTGTTATTTTTAGTTGTGTAGTTGAAATAAAAACTTTGGTAACTGTGTACCAAAATTCATTCAACAGCATGTAGTCCTCCACCAGTTATGGGCATTCTCACTCATTCAGCTGCAATGGGATCTCATTTGTGTTTTCACATGACAAATATTTGATACTGCACACACTTGCCCATTGTGTCTGCTGGTCTTTGTGTAAGCACAGTAATGTTAAGTGAGTTTCTCATATATGGACATTAATATGGTATTTCCTGGATCTTTTTTTTGCTGTGTATCAAATGCACTGCACTATTTGCTGTATTGCCACAGAGAATCCTGGAGTAGTAGAAAGCATGCTTGATCTGACCTCTGCGCAGGCCCAAGTGAAAAACTAGAAAGAAATAAACTGGTTGGTAAAGGAATGTGAGATGAATGTACAATATTACAACATAGCTGAGCAGTTTGTTTGCAAGGCTTGACCAAGAGTGCTGTTCTCCACATAAATCCCCAAAAGAGGGGTCAACACAATAAGTGCAAGGTCTCACCATATTAATATCCACAGTCAGGTCTCGGACAGATACACATGGTAGGAAGAGACTTGTAGGAAAACTACTGTACTGTTGCTTTGACCACCAACACATCCCAAGGTATCTACCCCACTAGGGTCAAGTTGACAATGGTAGACTAAAGGAGATACACACTTGCAATGACTGTAACCAGCATGACCCCAATGGAACCTTCTTTTTTTCCCTTTTTTTTTGTGCAGCATGAATTCTGTCCTCCTCCACCCCATGTACATTGTGTAAATGTGTGTGTGTGTGTGTGTGTGTGTGTGTGTGTGCGCAGATGTGCATATGTGCCATGTGCCATGAGTCTACTTGTCTACGTGTGTGTTTAGACTGTCATTCTGAAGTGAGCCGTGCTGTATGGCTGCATACATGTACAGTAGATGGGAGGTGAAATCTTATAGTCATGTGGCGTGGTGTTGCCATGTGACAGCTTTTTTTCCTCTTGCTCTCTCTTTTTGGAGTTATGCTTATTGTGGGATGTCAGTGACTGTGCTCATTATTATTATGGGATGTTGGGTGGGGGTGGGAGGGGGTGAGTGTCTCCATGGTAACATTGGTTGCTAGGGGGGCACGGAGGAATGGGGAAGAAAGTGTATGTGGGGGGATTATTATGGTCTGTACGTTGCAAGGTAACTATGCAGAGTGGGGGAGGGGTAAGTGTATGTGGGGGGGGTTATTATGGGATGTCTGGCCCCTGATCTCTTTGTGTGTATGCAAGGGGTGTTAGTGAATGAGAGAGACGGCGACGTCGTGTGATATGCCGGACAACATCCAACATTAGAATACTGTTTAATTGATTAGAAATACACTTAGGCTTCAGTGCGTCTATAAGAGGAGTACAAAATATTTTAGCGTGTAAAGAGTTAATTAGAGAATATCGTAATCCTATATTTTCGAAAACAACGGGATCATTCAAGTTCTGTGAGTAAGTGTGCGTTGGTGCAAATTTTATCTGCTGGTTTTGAAATGTTGTGGTGGAATCACATGTGTAAAACTACCGACACTAGAACACTTAAGTGTTCCGTAGCTATAAGACAAAAAAATGGATTCATGGCGGGACGACATATTCGTGTCTTTGAATTTAGCCGGTAAAGCTAACAGCCGAGTTAGCAAGCATACAAAGCTGCCGCTTGCCAAAGATATATATCTAGCTAGCTAGCATGGTAATGTTAGTTAGCTGTTCGCCAGTAGCTTGGGTGCTATAGCAAACGATGCATTTAATGTAGCCTGTGACATCTTTGGCAGTTTTCTTCGCGATTACATATTTAATGTCAGTTACTTATGCTTTTGTTGTAGTTATCCTATTGGCTAGATCTATAAGAATGTTATAGGTACAAATATTCTAGGTCCACCTGGTGCTCAACCTACTCAACATTAACTTCCGTTTTCTTTTTGTTCTTTTTGATTTCACCCCCTCGCCACCGGCTTTCCCTCCTCCCGCTTCGACTTGGACAGACGCAAGATTGAGTGAAAGCCGAGGAGAAAAGTATATTATCCCACATTGTGAGGTGAAATTACACATTCATAATGTCGGGGAGTGAAGATGAACGGGATGATTTTGGACATAATGAAGAACGAAGCATGATCCAAGGTAATGTCAATTTAATTGGAATTAGCTGGCACAGCACGCACAATTCAGTGAAGTAGCTTGTTGGCTAACTGAGGTTAAAATAGCCACACTGCATTCGTCAACAAATGCTGAAACTACGTTTTCGTAAGAAGTTGTGTTGTAACGTTATCAGACTTAAGTTTGCTTTAGTTCCCCAACTAAAGTTGTACAGTTAATGTTACGTCGAAATGTCTCGACGCTTTTTTTGATAATGCAAATATTAGACGGGACAAGGGCTTGAAGTTCTTATCTGTTTGGCTCATAGTGGTTTCATGCGTATGTGCCTATATGTTGCCTACAAATCATTTGTTCTAGAAGAAAACTAGAAACTGTCTAAAAGTTTCAAGAGCTAGGAGTGAAGATATCTGAACGCGTGCATTACATATAGTCGTCGTGCATCCGTAGATGGCTTAAAATGAGCAGGACTTGGTAATGCCATGCACTTACTGGTGGATAGTCTATAGTTGCCAGCAGTTAGCGGAGGTGGCAAACTGCAACTATGCGGATCAGTGATGCGGATTCATCCATTTGCTGGCTAAGCCATCACTTGTTAGCCATTTGCTAACCAAGTGCCATAATTCCGCATTCGGAAATCCATCCTCGCAGATAGTGTCTCTTTGATATGATCTTCCCAGTTGTATCGCCGATGTTTGAAAAACACAAACTGGATATTACTGGTGTTGGTATACAGCCTAAACCTACGAGATATGCTTTTTTGTAAGGCGTTACTAAATCGCGGCCTACCGGTATTTTCGCGTGCAGTTGGAGCACTGCGAGCTCTGTTGGATTGGTAGCTAGTTGGTTAGCACGCTGATGACGTTGGTGTTTCGCATGTGTGTACGCCGGCTAAAAGAAAGCGGTAGACTTGACTTCAGAA
The DNA here is from genome assembly GCA_030347295.1 of Setipinna tenuifilis. NCBI lineage: Eukaryota > Metazoa > Chordata > Actinopteri > Clupeiformes > Engraulidae > Setipinna > Setipinna tenuifilis. The sequence continues at coordinate 16,187,069 of CM059283.1, forward strand.
GACATTTTCTGACCGTGTAAGTTTGACACTTTGTTTCAAAACGGCAAAGCAACGTTGCACGTTTGCATTTTCATCCAAAAGATCATGTCTACTTTTTCCTAAAGAGGTTCTGCCTTCAGTACAATAGCCAAGTACCGGAAAAGAGCTGCGGGGCTTTCCCCAAACATTCAACAATGCATCCACCTCTTAATTTTCTCTTGGGCATATGGAAACGCGTTTTACTTTGTTACATTTTAATGGTTGCGTAGCTAAAAGGTTGTTGTGGTATGCTGTCATAAAATTCGAAATTTGACAGCCTTGTTTTTTCGCGAAAGCAGGCGTTCCCCTGCCCGTCAGTAACAAAGTAATGTCAGGCAGAAGATTGTAGATTGCATTTTTCATTTGCTGTATTTTTGGTTCGAACCCTCACAAAGCAAAGAGTTGTCTGCTTGTGTTCAACTACTTGAAAATATAAAGTCATTATATAATCTAAACAATAACGATGCCTGTAAAGTGTTGCCTATCTCTGGTTTGAACTAGTTGACTTGCATAATTTCGCTCGGTGATTTTATTTTCTTCACATTCCTGAGACACTATCAGGGACATGTCACTGTGGCGAGGGTCATGTTCAGTCAGATGCAGTGTTACATGAGCTGAATGACATTGGAGTTGTCAGTAGACTTACGGGTCAATTTCGCCATAACCAGAGCTGAGCTACAGCCACAAGACTTCCCAGGCATGAACCAACCACTCACTGACCTACAGAGGGTGCCACAGTCTGGTATTAATCTGCCTTCTCAATCCCCAAGCAGCATTTAAAGCTCTGGCCTTGACACGATAAAGTTTCTTAGCACATGTAAGATTACACATAAACAGCATTTTATTCAAAGAATTGCCTCTGCCAGATTTTGGAAACAATGCCATTCCAAGACTTAAATGGATAGGCTAGGTTAAGTTGTGTACATATGAATATAAACAATACATTTTGATCACACTGATGCTTTGCAATGGTTTTGGATACATGTAAATGCAACATTTAGCTGTTTCACTGCTCATGATAAATGAATAAAACATTAACTTGTGACATGCATCCCACCTCAAAAATGACTACCTTGACTTCAGATGTAATATTCTGTTCTAGTCTTTCATGAAAACAGACTCATTGCCAAGCAACACCTTGGCAGTATTAAAGTCAGCACTGTTGTGATGTGGGCACGCTTTTGGTGCCTTTGCGTTTTTTTTTTTTTTTTTTTCCACACAGCTGCTCAGCACTCCGCTGCCAGCCCCACAGGCTGACTAGGGGGTGGGGGTTGGGTGGGGTAAGATTGGTGGGGAAGGTGGGGGGAGGTGATGGTGTGTGGAGCTGAGCTGATGAGCCTTTGTGTGTCAGTCTGACAGTTTTAGAGGTTTTGAACAGGCATTTAAAAACACATCTTTTTAGTTTATATTTAGGTGAATAATTGTCTGCCTTATAGTTTTTGGAGTGTTTTATATTAATTGTTTCTGACTATTATTAAACCTTTTGCAAGTCCTTTTTAGTCACGTTTGTGATTATTCATATAACATTTTAATAATAAAATTCACTTAAGTGTTATTTGTTAATAAAATAGGAATATTTTTTAGTGGTGTACGCCACTTTAGGCAAACGTGTCGGCTAAATACCCCTAAGTGTAACTGTGTGTGTGTCTGGCCCCTTTCCAGATGAGGAAGAGCTGGAGGAGGACATTTCAGAGGGCGAAGCCCCGAAGGTGAAAAAGAAGAAGAAAGCCAAGAAGAGCAAAGAAAGCAAGAGCAGCAAGAGACAGCGGCAGCGACGCGAAGTATGTGTCTGTCCGTGCGTCTGTCTGTGTGTGTGTCTGTTAAAAACAACCTTGGAGTAATGAGTATGAGGAACATGCATTAGACTATCACTGACTCACACGCCTACTGAGAGGTGGCAAAAGTTCAGCCGTCATGATGCCGTCTATACCAGTTCAGATTGTCCTGGGCTATTTACTTAGAGCATCTGCGAGTTGGCGGCTGTTGTGAACTCGCACCATCCTGAAAATGGCCGCCTTGTTTAGACGCAGTCAGTCAGTCAGTCAGCGCTCATGCCTGCAGTCTGATAGGATAGAGTGCTTGGCAGCAGCCACTGTGTCCCAGGGGGGGCAAAATTAACACAGTATTCCCATCTTCTAAATTTAACCTGCGTTAGGCCCCCGGTTTGCTTGACATCTCTTTTAAGGTTCTCCTTTTTTTCTGCCCCAGTTCTCGCATGAATTTTTAAGAGTAACTCATCTCATAGGTAATTCATCTCTGATGGAGGAGCGGGGCAGGTTCTGAGTGTGACCAAGCAGTAATTTTAAAGTGTTATCACACTCACTCATTGAAAAGACATCCAGGTGCATATTAGTTTGCAGAAGCATACTCGAGCCCTTATTGCCATGTTGTAGTGCTTATAGGATGGCCATCTATGTCAGATGAATGCTTGCATACAGCATGAACTCTGCTTTGAGGAGTCATGCGTTATCCAACTATTGTCCGTAGGCACAGAGTGTACTGTGCATAAGTCGCTCCAAGATTAGTCTTCTTTGCACCTTGTATAGGTGTGTCTTGTAGATTCTCCTCTATAGAAGTTAATTCTCACACAGTGCCTTTTGTATTTGCATAATTCTTATTAATAATGTTTTTTTGGCTTTATTCTTATTCAGAATGTTTATCATACCTGCTTTGACCATGAAATAGCATAGTTGCTAATATGGCATTAAATTAAGTAAACAAACACACAGTGCCGTAATGGTGTCAGCCACAGAAACACCTATGGTGGTCCACAGACAAAGACCTACTTCTTCCTCAGCAAAGTGCACTCCTTTTGGGGAACAGTCCTTAGTACCACTGATACCATTGTCTGGAAACTATGCCCTTCGAAGATCTGCAACACCCCATATTAGGACATCTTTTATGAAGTCATCCATTAGCCAAGGCCTTTGGTTCTTTACTTTTATGTAGTTACATTATGTTCCCTAAAAGGTGCTTTAGTGTTATTGTTATTGATATTATCTATCTATAAATGCAAGGAACGGTTGTCTGTCACACGGTGTGCCACTTTGTGTCTGTCTGTTCCATGCACAACTCTTGAACCATTTATTCCGCTGAGCTCAAATGTGGTGGGTGTCTTGCCAAAGTTTCAGTTGCCTTTTCGCTGTGTCACTCCGGGCAACATATCCACCCCCCCCCCTCACACAACATGGCTGCATCACTGAGCTCTGTACTCCTTATTATTATTGAGTAAAATGTCAGAACACTTGTGATTGTTCTCAGGTGTGTTTGATGGAGTTGAGCATATCATGCCTTCCTTTGCATTTCAGTTCGCAGTCATGTTAAACGTCAGCAATTGGTTTCTCAGTTTCAAAACTCCATTTAGTGTTTGTCATGGTTTGTTTTAATGTCGGCGTTGGATGTCATGCCCTAACGCTCACACACTGTATTTGCAGGTCAGTTCCCCAGAGCCCATGGAGGCGCCCGAGGTGGAGGAACCCGAGGAGGAGCCAGCGGGCGGCGGCCGCTCGGACAGCGAGGGCAGCGACTACACACCCGGCCGCAAGAAGAAGAAGCGCGCCAGCTCGGCCAAAGACAAGAAGAGGAACAGCGGAGCCGTGGAGCGGGGAGGCGGAGGAGGGGCCACCAACGCCAAAAGGAAAGAGCCCGAGGAAGAGGAGGAGGAGGATGACGACGACAGTTCGGTGAGTGATCTTCAGCTACAACTTGAGCCATCATTAAAAAGCTTTCAGATGTTTCTACTTGGGAAAGAAGGCTTTGCTGTAAATGTCAAGACTATTCAAAAAAAGATTCAACCAGCTGTAACAGGAAACCGTTTACATCAAGACATTAATTCCATTCCTACTTGGAGATGCCACACTAGTTTTTATTACTGAATCTTCCCCTGAAAATTTCATGTTGTCCCGAAGCTTGAGGTGTGCACGCACATGAGTCAGAGGTCTGTACTTAATGTACACGTATCCCCTCAGGAACCCAAGACCTCATCCCAGCTTCTGGATGACTGGGGTATGGAGGACATTGACCACGTCTTCAGTGAAGAGGACTACAGATCTCTCACGAATTACAAGGCCTTCAGCCAGTTTGTCAGGTAGGAAACCACTATGGCACTCTGGTCTGTAACACTTTCAGGAAGCTAGTATTGGAGCAAATTTGTTTGTTGTTTTTACAGAGTATTTTAGTTTTTAATTAGTTCGTTTTTTTTTAATGAAGGATTAAATGATAATACACAAAAATGAAACATCAGTACCTTATTACATTAATATATCGCCTACATCTTTTAAGTAATGTTTTTGTTTTTTCCTTTGTTGATGTCCACTCCTTGCAGGCCCCTCATAGCGGCGAAGAACCCCAAGATCGCAGTGTCCAAGATGATGATGGTGCTGGGTGCCAAGTGGCGCGAGTTCAGCACCAAGAACCCTCTGCGAGGCTCGGCCACCGCCACCGCAGCCCTCGCCGCCGCCAACGTGGCCGCCGCAGTGGAGAGCATGGTGACCGACCCGCCCGCTGCCACGCTCGCACCCCCACCGCCCCCCGAACCACAGCCGCCTCCCCCACCGCCTCTACGCAAGGCAAAGACGAAAGAGGGCAAAGGTGAGTCGTACGTCAGGAGTCTTGAAGATTTTAAAGGAAGAGTAGCAAAAGTCAAAATGTGACCTTTATGTTCCTCATATCAAGAAAGTTATTACTAAACACCTTGTCAATTTTGAGCGAATATACATGTTGCTACAAGGTGAAATACTGGTTTTGGTCGAACACATGCAGTGCTTTACTAAAGAGTATTGGCCAAACTTGTGCTAACCCTATTATGATGTAAGCACAACGTGTTTTAGTCCCGTCCTACTTACACTAAGGCTAAAAAGCTATTAGACTGCTTTACCACACACATCACTAAAACATATTTTCCATGTTGCCAGACCAAATGCGTTTTTCTTACTTTACTGCATCTACAAACTCTAAGCTACATGAAGATGTAAACCTGTCTGGTCAGGCACCATTAGATTGAGCATAGGCAGGCCTCAGAGACAGGCTTAGGGCTCAGGCCGCATTCAGCTGTTCTCAATCAGCTGATGGCTCAGCTGATTGCCCGCTATGCATGTAATTGGGCAAATTCATTCAGGGGACCTTATCTAAGCTGCTCTAGCCAGCACATTCTCCCTGCTTCCACTGTAAGCTACACACACATACATACACACACAATGTCATACACACACGCACACAAAAACTTGCGACACACACACCACACCTGCAGTTTAGGTCTTCCTTACATGCTGTGTCTGACTTGATTCATGTCATGTCTGTCGTCACTGATGTCTGGTCTGTTTTGTGCCCTATGGCGGGATCTTTCTGCCATGCCTCCTGCGTTAGGCTTTCTGTGTGCATATCCAGCCAGGTCTGGCCAGGTGTTGGACAAAGATGCATGTTCCAGTTTTTTTTTTTTTTTTTTTCAGTCTGCACACCAGAGTGCTTCCCCTGAATATTTCATCCAGTACAATAGCACTGTTTTGCCCCGAAATTATGTCAGTCAGTATAGCGGCAGGTGTAGCTTAATGCAAAATGAATTTTAAAAAGATGTTTTTTTGAATGAGTGAAGTGGTGGTGTCTGGGCTGAACATATTTTTTTTTCTCCAAGGTCCCAATGCTCGCAAGAAGTCCAAGCCCACCCCCAAACCTCAGGAGAAGAAGAATGTGAAGGCCAAGAAGGTAGCTCCTCTGAAGATCAAGCTCGGCGGCTTCAACAGCAAGAGGAAACGCTCCTCGGTAAGAATTTACGGCTCGTTTCCTCTTTTTTTTTTTTTGTCTGTGATCTTTGAGTAGGCAGTTTACGCCATCACCCCCCCCACCATTTTAACGGTCCATCTCACCTAATGCTCGCCCTCAGTCTCTCTCTCTCTCTCTCTCTCTCTCTCGCTCTCTCTCTCTGACGTATGCACGCACACACGGTCTCTCTTTCTTTTTCTGTCTTCCTCCCTTATTTATGCTTTCTCTCATGCACTCCCCATCTCTAGTTGTATCTTTCTTTTTTCTGTTGGAGAGTCTTGGTATTAACAGGTTTTCCACCTTGTCTCTTTCTCTCTCTCCCCCCTTCCCTGTGACCCGTCTCAGAGCGAAGAGGATGACAATGACGCAGACAGCGACTTTGACGACGCCAGCATGAACAGCGTGTCGGTGTCTGACAGCTCCAACAGCCGCAGCAGCCGCTCCAAGAAGAAGCCCCCCAAGCCCTCCTCCACCAAGAAGAAGAAGAAGGGTCAGTAGGCGCCCATGGCTTACACACATCCAGTGTTCTAATGATTCTTTTATTCACATTTCATTCTGTCAGTTTTATGTATGCTTCATCTGCTTTTGATATATTATTGATAACATTGTTGTTTTTATTAATTATTATTGGTGTTATTAGCAATGAAAGTAGTATTACTAATAGTAATAAAACGAATAACAATAATAACATTGTTATTATTATTATGTGATGCAAAAGTCACAACATTAGTCATTAAAAATGCATAAGTTACTTGACCTTGACTGAAACTTAAACCTGGCTCTGAGGGGTTGATGAAGAACTCGGCAGACTTTAATTATTTATTTATTTTAAACACCGCCCTTTGCCCCTCCTCAGTGGAGGAAGACGGTGATGGCTACGAGACGGACCACCAGGACTACTGCGAGGTGTGCCAGCAGGGCGGGGAGATCATCCTGTGTGACACCTGCCCCAGAGCCTACCACATGGTGTGCCTGGACCCCGACATGGAGAAGGCCCCCGAGGGCACCTGGAGCTGCCCACACTGCGTGAGTGCACAACCCCACACCCAGCATCTCAGTACACACACACACACACATTTAAATGCACTTTGTGAATCCACAATCTCACACCCCTTTTCTCAAGACACAACACACACACACACACACACACACACACTTTGTGAGTCCACAATCCCCCAGCCCCTTTCTCAAGACACACACACACACACACACGAACCTGCACTACATGAGTGCAGTACCCCACACCTCTTTCCTCATTATATTTCTTTGAGTGGTGGGAAACTTTTTGCTTGTTTTAACCCACCCGCTCATTCTTGCTGTTGTCGTCGTTGCCCCGCCCCTCTGTCAGGAAAAGGAGGGCATCCAGTGGGAGGCGCGTGAGGAGGGCTCGGACGGCGAGGAGGAGAACGAGGCGGCGGCCGGCGAGGCGGAGGAGGACGACCACCACATGGAGTACTGCCGCGTGTGCAAGGACGGGGGAGAGCTGCTCTGCTGCGACTCCTGCCCTTCCTCCTACCACATTCACTGCCTCAACCCGCCCCTGCCCGAGATCCCCAACGGCGAATGGATCTGCCCACGCTGCTTGGTGAGCAGCAGGCCAATCACCTGCCTTATACGGGTTTGATTGACAGGAGTTGCTTTGTGCTATTCTCAGGAGGCACACATGTACTTCCTGGTGGGTGGGCAGATGCCTTCTGCTACCAACCTAGGTTTAGGGATTGATTACCTAAAAATGTAGTGAAGCAAACCAAAGCAATTTGTTTTTGAGTGGAGGCACCACTGCAAAACTAGCCTGGCTAATGAATAAAGCTGTCCATGTTTTAAATCATCTCTTCCTTGTCATGAAACTAAAGTGTGTGTGTGCTGTGTTGTGTTTCCAGTGTCCTGCCTTGAAGGGTAAGGTGCAGAAGATCCTTACGTGGCGCTGGGGTGACCCCCCACCTCCCACCCCTGTCCCCCGACCCCCCGACCTTCCTGCTGACCAGCCAGACCCTGCCCCATTGGCTGGCCGTGCAGAAAGAGAGTTCTTTGCCAAGTGGTCTGCCATGTCCTACTGGCACTGCTCCTGGGTGTCTGAACTACAGGTAAGCTCACCTGCATACATGTTTCATATCTGTACACTATTTACATAAGTTATGCTTGCATTGCTTTTTGTTTTGTTTTTTGGTAGATAAGTCATTTTGCACACCCTCAGCTAATGCTGTATGGAAATTTTAAACGGTCATCATACAAAAACCTACACACCCACAGAATGTGAAACGGTGTGATTTTTTTTTTTTTGTGGTTCTGTAGACTCTCAGTTGAAAGCTGTTGTGAAGCAACTCCTAATTTCTCCTCTTCCTCCTCTCCTGTCTGCGTAGTTGGAGTTGCACTGTCAGGTGATGTTCCGCAACTACCAGCGCAAGAACGACATGGACGAGCCCCCTCCCATTGACTTTGGCTGCGAGGGCGACGAAGACAAGAGCGACAAACGCAAGAACAAAGACCCCATCTACGCGCAGATGGAGGAGAAATACTACCGCTACGGTATCAAGATGGAGTGGATGATGATCCACCGTATTCTCAACCACAGGTGAGCACATGAACACCACACACGCACACAAATGAGTGTGTTACACAAATGCACACACCCACAAAGTTTAGTTGTAAATGGACGCAAAATAAGAAAGATGACTGTTGTTAATCTCTCCCCTGTCTCATATGGTTTCTCTTTCCATGCTGTTCTGTGGTGATCAGTGTGGATAAAAAGAACAACGTGCACTACCTGATTAAGTGGCGAGAGCTGGCCTACGACCAGGCCAGCTGGGAGGCCGAGGACATGGACATCCCTGATTACGACAACTACAAGCTGCATTACTGGCACCACAGGTATGCCACCGTCACCAGCCCCTTCACCCTGTTCACTACACACTGGAGCTAGTGGTGGTGTTTTAGTTTAAATGACGTATTTAACGACATGCAGATGATTCATGTTGATTTTGTGTGTCTGTGTCTGTCCATCAGGGAGCTCATGATGGGAGATGATGGAAGGCCTGGCAAGAAGTTGAAGATTAAGGGCAAAATGAAGAGGCTGGACAGACCTCCTGAGAACCCGGTGGTGGACGTAAGTGGGGTTTTGATTTCCCGTGTCTCTTTTTGTCAGTGCAGGCATGGCATAGCATAGCGTAGCATCTTGTCGTAGTTGTTCTGTTTGGAGATTCGATAGCGAGATCAAAACAGATGAGATGAAAATGCGGAGCAAATCAAAGTTCATGCCTTCCATTTGCTAAGCAAGCACCTCTGCATTATTTGCTTTGGTTCTCGATATTTGGTTGGTTTGTTTGTTTGTCTAAGGACGTGCATTTTGTCACTTTCGGCTTCAGCACACAGAAAACAACTAGGAAACTAAGTGGCAAATGACAGAACGCACTTATCGTCCCATTATAGGTTAAAAATAAAAACAATGAAATGAAGTAAGCCACTTGCTAAAGTTGATATTCAGAATGTACATCTGTGTTGACAGAGACATTTTTAATTTTTTTTTTTAATTTTTGTTCTGTTTGTCCCTCGCAGCCCACCATCAAGTTTGAGCGTCAGCCCGAGTACCTGGACTCCACGGGGGGCACGCTGCACCCCTACCAGCTGGAGGGCCTCAACTGGCTGCGCTTCTCCTGGGCGCAGGGCACCGACACCATCCTGGCCGACGAGATGGGTCTGGGCAAGACCGTGCAGACGGCCGTGTTCCTCTACTCGCTCTATAAGGAGGTGTGTATGTGTGCGAGTCTGCGTGCAAGAGAGTATAACAAGTTTAATTTATAATAGGGCTACATTAATGTAACATAGGGTTTAAATTAATGACATAGTCAGAATACCCTGTAATTGCCTTTGGGGATAAAATATTTTAATAACTTTGTTGAGATTAGGTTGGGCTTTAGATTTCATACATGGTTGTATTTACTCAGTACTGTACAAAATTCCCTCTTGTCATCAGGGGATTTGACTAATTAAAACAAGCACATTTGAATGGCTCCTCCAAAACTCGGATGGGCGTCTTTCTAATTATGAATATGTCGCACGGCTTGACCCATTTTATGTACAGCTGTTGCCTAGCAATATGTGGGGAAAGTTTTTTTTTTTTGTCAGGTAGGAGAACTGGCAGTTCCTTAAAATGTGGAAGTGAGGTTACCACGCAACACCTACGTGCCTGTAGCTCTGACCACAAGTCAGCTTCAGATCTTCCATTACAGTCCCGATGTTAATCAGCTGTCTGGCCACTTAAAACTGAAAACTAACTGTAGTTATAATGACTCATGGTGTAGCAGCTACCTTTTCGCACTATGCTACCCCAAGGAAAATGTACCACTGCTGTGTTATCTGGGCCAACTTGGTGAAGAATGTTTTTGCTCATATTAGCCATCTTGGTGCTGTGTCACTGATACCATGCTGATGAATAAGCCATTATCATTATGCTAAGGGATAAGTGGTGTAATCCAGAGAGTCGGTAGCCACATTTTGTTTGGCAGGCTTCAGTGACTCGCTGGCACTGGGCCACAATGCACATCCTTCTGCCCCCTAGTGGTAGAACTCGAAACTGCAGCTTGGCCTTTCAACTGTTTTAGTAAATCGACATCCTACACGTTTAAAATAAAAAAAAAAAAATCTACCTTTATGAATTTACATGTACGCCTATAATTAGTTTTTGAGGGATCCTGGATATGTTTTACTAATAATTTTAAAAAAATTTTTTCTTTCATGTAACTCTAGGGTCACTCAAAGGGGCCGTTCCTGGTAAGCGCCCCCCTGTCCACCATCATCAACTGGGAGCGTGAGTTCGAGCTCTGGGCCCCAGACATGTACGTGGTCACCTACGTGGGTGACAAGGACAGCAGGGCGGTCATTCGTGAAAACGAGTTCACCTTCGAGGACAACGCAATCCGTGGTGGCAAGAAAGCCTCTCGGATGAAGGTGAGTGGTGAAGCGAGGTTTCTAGATGTGTTTCTAGAGTAATGTATTTGAGCCTATCCTGGGTGACCCTTACTCCTTCACCAGTGTTTTGCTGCCGCATCTTTTTAATCATGTCATTTCAGAGGTAATCACTCACTTTAATGTCTGACAAAGGGCCCACGCCTACAGTGTCACGATGATTTAGATTTTGGAGCAAATTAATGGTGTTGTGGACTTCATCTGCTCAATTTATAGGCCTGTTTCATAGTGCAGCAGTTATAAGATATGTATGTGTGTGGTTTGCTATACTCATTGAGGTGTCCATTCCTTCTTTTCTTTACCTTTTGATGTGTGAGTTGTAATGGTTTTGCTGACCTCTGTCGTTTACAGAAAGAGGCACCGGTGAAGTTTCATGTGCTGCTTACCTCATACGAGCTGATCACCATTGACATGGCCATCCTGGGCTCCATCGAATGGGCCTGCTTGGTAGTGGATGAAGCCCACAGGCTGAAGAACAACCAGTCCAAGGTGGGTCTGAACACTTTTGCAGTGCCATGTCTACCGTCCGCCTGTGATTTTAATTAAAAACAAACAAGCAAAAAAAAGATTACAGTGGCGGGAATAAAGAGCATAAACAGTGTTATTAATTGATGTCAAAAAATGCACAGTTGCATTTTGGTTTGAACTGCTAAATTAATTGCGTTTGTGCTCCTGTCTCCTCTGCAGTTCTTCAGGGTGCTGAATAACTACCCCCTCCAACACAAGCTGCTGCTGACCGGAACACCTCTGCAGAACAACCTGGAAGAACTCTTCCATCTGCTCAACTTTCTCACGCCGGAGAGATTCAAGTAAGGCAGTTAATGTTGTCATGTGCCCAGCAGTTTCTATTGTAAAATAGTCTTTTAAAGTGACAAAGTTTCATTACTTAAACTACAGATCCTGTTATCAGTGTGTGTGTAGTGTGTGTGTGTGTGTGTATTGCATTGTATTGCTTGTCCTCTATATTGTGTCTGTCCTAAAGTTCCTAGAGCTGTTGTAAACGTACTGAAACAGTGGCCTGACTTGCTGTCTTATCTGATCTCCTTACCTCAGTAACCTTGAGGGCTTCTTGGAAGAGTTTGCTGACATTGCCAAGGAGGACCAGATCAAGAAGCTGCACGACATGCTGGGACCGCACATGTTGCGTAGGCTGAAGGCAGACGTCTTCAAACACATGCCTTCAAAGACTGAGCTCATCGTCAGAGTGGAGCTCAGCCCCATGCAGAAGTAAGTTCAAAGGCTGGAAGAGAGACTGTTAAACAGAAAGTGCATATCTGTTACAGCTGGAAATGTATACAACACCCCTGAAAGTGGAAAGGAGTGTATTTTGTTCAATGTTTTGAAGCGATGTTAACGTGTACTGTGTTTCTACAGGAAATACTACAAGTTTATCTTGACGCGCAACTTTGAGGCCTTGAACACCCGTGGAGGAGGAAACCAGGTGTCCCTGCTCAACGTGGTGATGGACCTCAAGAAATGCTGCAACCATCCCTACCTGTTCCCTGCGGCCGCCATGGTACGACCTTTAGAAACGTCTACTTTAAGCACACCTTCCCTTGCATAGTATAGAATTGGAATGTCATACAACTGTGCTTGTACAAGTTTGTCAACAGGTGTACAAATTGTTGTTGAACTTGAGAATTTAACACAGCTTTACTTACATAGTACAAAATAAGAATGTGCTACAGATTGGCAAGTGCACTTGTACAGGTGTACAAGTTGCTGCTGAACTTAAGAATTGTTTTTGTGTGTTTTTGAACAGGAAGCGCCAAAGATGCCCAATGGCATGTACGAGGGCAGTGCCTTGACCAAATCTGCTGGAAAGCTGCTCCTGCTTCACAAGATGCTGAAGAAACTCAAGGAAGGAGGGCACAGAGTGCTCATTTTCTCTCAGGTATGAATACTAACACAGAGGTTTGTCTCCTTCAAATGGTGTGCATATCTTTTGGATGTGTTTATATAGCTTTTTCTGCTAGTTGTGACTATATGCTTCCTGTTTTGTGCTTTGTGGTCAAACCAGTTTTGTCATCATTTTGGTTCTCAGTTTGACTTTGTTCAGCAGATCATTAAATTGTTGATGTGTACTTTCCCTAGATGACCAAAATGTTGGACCTGCTGGAAGATTTCCTGGAAAACGAAGGGTACAAGTACGAGCGAATTGACGGAAGCATCACTGGAGGACAGAGACAGGAAGCCATTGATCGTTTCAATGGTGAGCATATTGCATAAACTGTCCATGCTTTCTGACCTGTACTAGCCAGTAAACTGGCCTAATGCAACCCAGCTGCATTTTTCTAAGTTCTGGTAACGATAGTTTTCAGTCTTGTGGCACGATTGTATTGGGCATCCTTGATTTGCGTGGTGTGGTGTTAACGTTCTGTGGTTTCTTTCAGCTCCCGGTGCTGTCCAGTTCGCCTTCCTGCTGTCGACCAGGGCTGGTGGTCTTGGTATCAACTTGGCCACAGCCGACACTGTCATCATTTACGACTCCGACTGGAACCCTCATAACGACATCCAGGTTAGACGCCCAGACTTGCTGTTTTTAAAGCTCTTAATTGGCTTGTTAGTCTTAAATCCATTTTTTATATTGAAGATATTTACCTTTTTTAAAAAAAAAAAAAAAATGTTTTTCCCCTCTCCTCACCAGGCCTTCAGCAGAGCTCACCGTATCGGTCAGAACAAGAAGGTGATGATCTACCGATTCGTCACAAAGGCCTCTGTGGAGGAGCGAATCACTCAGGTACGGCTGATCAGAAGTTGAATATCATGAATAAAAAGTCTAACATTAAAAATTATTAACTTATTATTCAATTATTAACTTACTGACTTGATATTTTTCGTCCATCTTTCTCAGGTGGCCAAGAAAAAGATGATGTTGACCCATCTGGTGGTGCGTCCAGGTCTCGGGTCCAAGACGGGCTCCATGTCCAAGCAGGAACTGGATGACATTCTGAAGTTCGGAACTGAGGAACTCTTCAAGGATGAAACCGAAGGTAAGATGCGTATTACCACCAACTATTGAGCAAAATAGTTTTATTACAGATAACACTTCTTGTATAGAAACAAATGCCACAGTCTCATTGAATTGTATTGTACCATGTGCTTAAAAAAACGTGCTGTATTAATACTGACTTATGGTATTAAGGCGAGAACAAAGAGGAGGACAGCAGCATCATCCACTACGATGACAAGGCCATTGACCGGCTGCTGGACCGTAATCAGGACGCCACCGATGACACGGAGCTGCAGAGCATGAACGAGTACCTGAGCTCCTTCAAGGTGGCCCAGTATGTGGTGAAGGATGAGGACGAAGAGGTTAGTACACACACTGAGAGACGCAAACTTAGAGCAGTCTAGAGGGTGGATGTGCTAAAAATAACAAAGGAATGATGAGTGGTTATACACATGTCTAATGAAGGAGATCTGAGATCTTCCATGACTCCCAGCGGGGCTTGTAAAGTGACTGCAGGGGGTCCCCAAAATAGTTTGATAACCCTCCCAAAAAACGTGGCAAAAAATGCTACCCTCGTAAAAGAGATGGTAATAAAATATTTCTTAAGTATATACATTTACAAACAAGTATCACTGAATGACTTTGCATTCTATACACCATTACAAGGTACCTCCCAGTATACAATATTTAACAGGGGAACCCTCTGCCTTGTCTCCGCCGTGCCTCTCTTGCAATCGGTGGAAGCATCCTGGAAGAGTTTATTACTATTATTATTACCATCATAGCTTTCATAAAGTGCTCTCAAATTACTGGAGCATAATCTTTCCGGTCATCTTTACAATCTTGTGTATTTATTGCGTTGTCAGAAGGAAGGAAGGGCGCCTGTAACTTAAAATAAACATTCCAGGCACTAAAAAAAAAGTGATTAATTTCCACAGCGTTTTATTTGTTAATAAACTTGTTTTATGTGTTTGGTTTTCCCCACCAGGAGGAGGAAGTCCAGCGTGAGATCATCAAGCAGGAGGAGAGCGTGGACCCAGACTACTGGGAGAAGCTGCTGCGGCACCACTACGAACAGCAGCAGGAGGACCTGGCCCGCAACCTGGGCAAGGGCAAGCGCATCCGCAAGCAGGTCAACTACAACGATGGCTCCCAGGAGGACCGAGGTAGTAGACGGGGTAACAAACGGCTCTGCGCGGCATTACTACCTTCTAACCCTCCCTTTTGTTGTGTTGTGTGTGTCCATGTCTCTTGTCTGTCTGTCTCTGTGTAGAAGCATGTAGGTATGTAGAGAAATATGTGTTGTGTGTAGTGTGTCTGTGTCGGGGTGATTTTGCTTTTTTAAATTAATTAATTTATTTTAAAAAGCACCCTTAAGGGTTGGATTTTCTTTCTCTGGGTTTTTTTGTAAGTTTTTGTCTGTTGTCTTAACTCCAATGCATGCATTATCTAAAGGATGATTGCATGGGTAGTTTTGCAGCGAGTGCCGCCATTCACTCACAGATAACCCAAAAGAAATCTTTTTGCAAGACTTTTCTTTGTGTTTTTGCAGTAACCTGCAGTTACATGTTATGAAAAGGTCCTTGGTAGATTCACAACTCCAACATTCCTCAGTCAGACAAAAACATGACTTGGGTGCCAATCACAGTCGGTGGCAGTGACAATATTTTGTTTCTTTTTGTAGAAATCCTTTCTTATTATCTATTAAGTAATGAGCACTTTCAATATATATAACACACACACTCAGTAATGGTTCTTTTGAGTCCTTGTGTTTGTGTTGGTGGGTGAGCACACTGTCACCAGTTGGTTTTTGGTAGAACTGTTTGTAGCTCTAATAGAACAATTGTATAACTCTAGTTCTCTATGTAGCGGCTGCCATTTTCTGTGCCACTTCCCTAACTGTTTTTATTGTCCTGTTCTCCACAGATTGGCAGGATGACCAGTCTGACAACCAGTCTGATTACTCGGTGGCTTCTGAGGAGGGCGATGAAGACTTTGACGAACGAGTCGAAGGTAGTGCTGTCGCGTTCCTCCTGGTATATGTGCTGACCGAGAGCTTTTCTGTGTTCTTATTCAGAACACATATTTGCGTCATTTATAAGCTTTTAAGATTACGCATACAGAAGGTGATTTTAAGATTGTAATGTAACGTTGTAATCTCTCTGTCAATGCAGTGAACAATCGCCGACCCAACAGGAAAGGCCTGAGGAATGACAAAGATAAACCACTGCCCCCTCTGCTGGCCAGAGTTGGAGGCAACATTGAGGTGAGATATTTTAGATTTGGGCATTGTTAAAGTTTAATTAGTTTTCCAGTAAAAGAGTCTGTATGGATATATTGGACTAATGTTTTTTTTTTTTTTTTTTTTTGCGTTTCCCTCAGGTACTTGGTTTTAACGCCAGACAGAGGAAGGCTTTCTTGAATGCAGTGATGCGTTATGGGATGCCCCCTCAGGATGCCTTCACCACCCAGTGGTTGGTCAGGGACCTTCGAGGAAAATCTGAGAAGGAGTTCAAGTAAGTTGCTGCTCTGGTTCCACAGCGCTTTTTTTTTGTATTTGGAAAAATAGAGTGCCCCAGGACTCCATATTGGGACCTGGAGGTTTTTTTTTAATAACCCTCCCAATGTTCGTATTTTTAACCCTTCTAATTTATTTTTTCTTCTTTGTATGGCAGGGCGTACGTGTCGCTCTTCATGAGGCACTTGTGTGAGCCTGGGGCTGATGGCGCGGAGACCTTCGCTGATGGTGTTCCTCGGGAAGGGTTGTCACGGCAACATGTCCTTACACGTATTGGAGTGATGTCACTCATCCGCAAGAAGGTTCGTCTGGCCACTTCCTTGGCGCAGATTGCAAAGCCACGTCTTTAGTGCCTTTGTCAGTGATGTTCTGCAATGAAACCTATCTCTGACATGCACTGTGTGTAATTCCATAGGTCCAAGAGTTCGAAGAGGTGAATGGCCAATGGTCCATGCCCTGGATGATGGAGCTGGAGGAGAGCAAGAAGGCAGCAGCCGCGGCAGCTGCTGCCCAGCCAGAGTCCCCTGGCAAGACCCCCTCCACCGGCACCCCTGCAGACACCCAGCCCAATACTCCAGCACCAGGTAGGCCACTACTTTACTCCCCTACTCCACCTCTCCACTCTACTGTCACACCTTCTGTGTCCATTGTGCAAGTGGACTTGGATCAAATCTGGTTTTATATTAATTATTTCTGTAGAGGATGCATCCAAAACTGAGGACGCAAATAAGGACGTCGACAAAGAAAAGGAACAGAAGAAGGACGGGGAAGTAGAGAAGAATGGAAAAGAAGGAAAGGCTGAAGATTCAGAGGTGAGATTTCACTGTATGCTCACAAGATCTGTCAGTGATTCTGTTGTCTACTACATCTGCAGTATTGTTGGTAGAATGTCATACTGCAAGTCAGACACCTTTTTTTTTCCTGTAATCAGCATTTTTTTCCCCTGCATTTTTTTTAGCTGTATTAATTTTTAAGACATGATGAAACATAATATTGTATGTTAAACGTATCCTAAGTGGAATAAAGTCTGATCTTCTTGAGATTTTAACCACATTCATTGAGATCCTCAAAGTTATTAAACATGCCTCTCCATTCCCCTCAGGTCATCGCCATACCTGACGACGAGAAGCCTTCAGCTGAACAGAAGGACAAGGAGCCCGAGAAGAAGGAGGCCGATGGCACCGCAGAGGCAGACAAGGCCACCAACGGGGAAGAGAAGGACAAGGACAAGGACAAAGAAAAGGAGAAAGAGAAGGAAGGCGAGAAGGCAGAGGAGGCCATGGACACCAGTGAAGAGAAGCCAGCAGCAGATGGCAAGCAGGAGGGGTCAAATGGCAAAGTGGATGATGCTGAAGTAAAAAGTAAGAGAGAGACACACCATCTTTAGTGTACTCTGTGTGGTTTGTGCTTAAAGGTGAATAGTGAAGAGATTCCTTATAACATTTAACATTTATTTTCTTCCTTTACTTTAGCTGAAGACAAAAAGGAAGACAAGCCTGAGAAGATGGACACCACTCCTGCAGCTGACAAGAAAGGTAATGAGAGAGAGATTTTACATCCTGGCTTTCACTCCAGCATGAGGTCCTGTCTTCACAATGCAGCTTAATACCAGTATAAATATCTGAACAGCCTCTCAATCATTAACCATTCATGGAAATGCACCATCACCACAGTGATCATTGAATTGCATGTCTTGTGATGTGTTCAGATGGGAAGGATGAGAAGGAGGGTGTGAAGACGGAGGAGCCGGCTAAGCTGCAGAACGGCGACAGCACCAAGGAGGGTGCTGCCACTCCCGGGGCCAGCGAGGAGAAGAGGAAGGCCAAGACCCGCTTCATGTTCAACATCGCAGACGGAGGCTTCACAGGTCAGACAGTCCTGTCTGAACATCGTCGCCTCAGTCTCTCTCTCCACCTCATATTATTTTTTCCTATCTGTTTATCTTTCTCATTAACCCCTCCCCCTTAATTTTGTTTTTCTTTGTCCCTTTCAACTCTCCCTGTCTCTCATTAACTCTTATTTTTGTCTGTATTCTGTCTATTTTTAATAGTCTATGCTATTCTCTTTGCCTTTTCTCATTACTTGGTTAACATTATCTGTCTTGTGGGCATCTCTCACTGTTTTGGTGGGCTGTTAAGAATAGGTCCACTGTCTCAATCTGTTTATAGTAGTCATCTGATTCCATCTCTTCTCTTCTTGCAGAGCTGCATTCCTTGTGGCAGAATGAGGAGCGGGCTGCCACGGTTACGAAGAAGACCAACGAGATCTGGCACCGTCGTCATGACTACTGGCTCCTGGCTGGGATTATCCAGTATCCTTTAAGCTTTGTTGGTTCTGCAGGCTTGTGTGTGTGTGTGAGAGAGAGAGTGTAAATGAGTGAGAAAGCGTGTACATCTGTCTTTTAACTTGGTAGAAGCATTTTGAGAGATGCCCCTTAACCTCACTGCTCTCTAGACATGGTTATGCTCGCTGGCAGGATATTCAGAATGACGTGAGGTTCGCCATTCTCAACGAGCCCTTCAAGGGCGAGATGAACCGGGGCAATTTCCTGGAGATCAAGAACAAGTTCCTGGCCAGGAGGTTTAAGGTAGGTCACGTTTGTATGAATATCTTCAGTAATTGGTGTGCCTCCTGAGAACATGGGACCATAAGGAGACTGTAGTTTATGGTGTGTGTGTGTGTGTGTGTGTGTGTGTGTGTGTATTGCTGAGTGTGTGTGTGTTGCATGGTTGGTTGAGCAAAAGCCTCAGAATTCTGAAAGATTTCTGAAAAAATTCTGAGGGTGTTTTTTGAACACCACCTCCTAAACCGAAAAGTTAATGTGTGTGTGTGCATGTGTACGTTTTTGTTACGTGTTCATGTGTGACTGAGAAAATGCCTTTGAACTAGTTCCGAAAAACTGTGTGTGTGTGTGTAATGAATTCTCTGAACACAACCCCCTAACCCACATCCTTCCCCCCGTGTTTTGTGCAGCTGCTGGAGCAGGCTCTGGTGATCGAAGAGCAGCTGAGGCGGGCGGCGTACCTGAACATGACGGAGGACCCCTCGCACCCCAGCATGGCCCTCAACACGCGCTTCAGCGAGGTGGAGTGCCTGGCCGAGTCCCACCAGCACCTCAGCAAAGAGTCCATGTCCGGCAACAAGCCAGCCAACGCCGTCTTGCACAAAGGTGAGACGTCACCTACTTAACAAAAGTCGCCTGTGATGTGACCAGAGGTGGGTTGTGATGTAAATCTAGAACATACATGGCCTGTCTCGCTATCTATACCGAATTATTTGTCTACCTCCTTCTCTTTCTCTACATGTCCTATTTATGTATCTACCTGTATCTACTTATTAGTCTGTCTCTGTCTTCCTCTGTCACCCTATAAATCTGTCAGTCTGTCTCTTTTTTCTCTATAGCTACCCATCTGTGTCTCTCTCCATTTGGCTGCATGCTAGGAATATAAACTTTTGAGTATTTCCTATTCTGGCTTTGTAATGTCATTCACATTCACCACTCTTGTCATGTGTTCATGTCCAGTGCTGAAACAGTTGGAGGAGCTGCTCAGTGACATGAAAGCCGATGTCACCCGTCTCCCGGCAACCATCGCCCGGATACCTCCTGTCGCTGTGAGGCTGCAGATGTCCGAGAGGAACATTCTCAGCCGCCTGGCTAGCAGGGGCCCAGACACACAGTCACAGCAGGTGCGTGTGTGTGCGTGTGTGTGCGCGTGTGTGTGCGTGTGTCTGTGTGTCTGTGTGTGTGTGTGTGTGCATGTGTGTGCATGTGTGTCTGTGCGTCTGTGTCTGTCTGGCAGAGTACTCACTGATCTGAGCAAAGAGCAAAGTGATGGAAATTAAATAATATACCACTCAATAGTCGCCAATATAGCAGCATGTGTTGGCTCAGACAGAACCTGTTCTCTGGTTAAAAAAAGTAGCACTTGCAGTTCCTAACCTGATTATAAACTGTTTGCTCTGTGTTTTTCTTAGGTATCACAACAGTAGCCTGTACGGCTCGCCCTTGACCTCCCCTGCCACCAAGCACCGCCCACCACCTCAACATTCCTGATTGGCACCTCAGAGGACATTTCGCCTTAGCTTGAAGCCACACCCCTTTACCTATATATGGACATGCAGCGTTTCTATTGGCTTTAAACCAGAAAGGCTAAGGAAACTAAGCTATTTTATTTTTTTTGTTTCTGATTTTTTTTTTTCTTTAATATTATTGATATAATGTTATTATGAATTTTTGGGACCTAAAATAAAAATTCAATAAAGGCCTCTGTTTATTTTTTCCCTTTTTTAAAACATGGGTGTCCTGTTGCGTGCAGTTCTGATGGAGAGTGTGGAGTTCAAGATATCTTGTCAGTGTGTAATGTAAACATGAATACTAAGACAAAAAAGTGTTTCTGTGGAGACAAGATGTATAGATTGTTTCAAGAGTTTAATTATTAGTATCATAGTTACTCCAACAGTTTCTATTTTAACCTTTCAAACATGGCAGAAGTAGTTTGGGAACAAAATGGGATCTTCAAGCCTTGTTTTTGATTCCTCCATTGAAAGGTTCTATACTTGAACCATATTTTATCAGTACTGTGATTACCATTTTTTTCAGTCGATGGATTGTCTGCCTATTTTCTTTATATCATCCATATTTCAACTAGTTTCACTAGTCTACATCTAGATAATGAGCACATATGAACATGTAGTCATGCAGTAGATCCTTCATCATTAACCTTTATGTCAGAACCTCCCTCTACTCTTTGAGCTGAAGAAGCAAAGAACATGGGTGGTCCATCATATCTCCAGCAAATGCATTTTATTTATTTTTGGCACACGCCTTTAGGTCAAAGAATTCCACTTTGTTTGTGAACCATCTTGAAAACAGCCACAAACAAAATGGCTGAAGGAAAAAAAAAATCATAACTCCCTAGAACATCCACATAATTTGCACCTTGCACTTATTCAGGAAAACACCTTTTGATTTTCACCCCAAGCCATGAAGTAGTACAGGTGTTGAACAAGTTCCCTTTGTAGGACTTTGACCCAGTTTGTAATAATCCTTGTGAGCTCAGTTGAGCTGGTAAACACAGTCTGTGGAAGGGTACTTGGGCAGGTTGAGCTGATACTTCTGCTCCAGGGCAGGGGGCACAAAGCGGCCGCCCAGGAAGTGGTACCGCCCCTTGAACTGCGTGGCAGCTTGCTTTGGGGCTGTGAGGGAGATCAGCATGTCGGGCTGGATTCCGTCTGGATTGCCCTTTTCCACATCCCAGCCTGTCAAAGACCGGGAGAAAAGCACAGTTAAGTTTCATCTACAAACATGCAAGTTTATTCAATCTCGTAGCACTTAAAGTTTTTTAAAAACTGATATTAGTTAAGTGTGCACACACATCTTAAGTACAGGACAACATTGCTAAATATCAAATACTAAACCATTACTGGATTAACTTTATTTATAGGGTCCTTTTCACCACCTAATGCTAAATGACCATAACTTCCAACATTATGCTTTTCAATTGGATTTTCCTACAAATGCTTTCTTACCAGAGGGGATGTCGACACTGGCGATGGGAACGGTTATCTTCTTCAGTGTGGACAGAATGCCACCAAATGGCTCCCGCACTGCACCCTGGAAGCTGAAACCAAAGATGGCGTCCACCACTAGGTTGTAGGCCTCATCAATCACTTTAGCCTGTGTGGGGCAGGAGGGGAGTGCAGGTCAGCCAGAGCTAAACACTACAATCCAAGTCACATCAGTGACTGTGGGTCACAGTTTTTTAGTAATATGCTTGAATGCTGGTTAACTAAAGTCATGTATAAAAATCATGTATGAAAGTAATATTATGTAAAGATCATTTTTATGTTATAAATATTTCCTTAGGCACAGCTAGCCGGTTCCTCAGTGTTTGAATGATTGACGATACCTCAGGCATATCAGACAGGAAGGAGATTCCCATTTTCTCACACTGGATGGTCAAATTGTTGAACAGCGGTTTGTTCGGCCTCTTTGGGTACAGTATAGAAGGTTCATAGCCCTGTGGGATACACATGAGTTTTAGATTGAGTGCTTTGGCCCACAATAATTAAAATTTTAAGATACCTCAATATAACATAGGCTAATGCTTAAATACTTGAATTTGTTTAAAAAAAGTCATTTTATCCAACAATGGAAAGTTAGCCTTACTCAGCTACTGGGCAATTACGATTATTTAAACGATTAGTAATTCAGGTCAGTCAAACAAGGCAGGTTTTGAGAATTCATGAATTCAAATGCCACTCACAAATAGTTTAAGGTGTCGTGCACAGACTAAGCCATCTCCGCCATTGTTCCCTGGGCCACAGATGATCAACACAGTGGGACTTGCCTTCACCATTGACTCAGCAGGATATGCCTGTGGAAGAGAGAATAGCCATCCATTTGGTGTATTATTCTAGATTGCTAACTAGCTTTATTATGTTCCACTCTTTCCTGCACACAGTTTTGTCTATGTGGTTATACTGTCCCTGTCATTCATGGATGGATGGATGGATGGATGGATGGATGGATGGATGGATTGATGGATTGATGGATTGATGGATTGATGGATGGATGGATTGATGGATGGATGGATTGATTGATTGATTGACGGATAATGTGTGTTTGTGAGCGGAGTGAGGCCCACCTTTGCGACCGCTGTGGCACAGCTAAGTCCAGCGAGCTCCATGAGCTGGTCCACACTGAAGCTGTAGTCTGAGAAGAGCTCTTCATCGATGCCCTGAGCTTCTTTCTGACTATAAACAACCAAAAGAGAACAGGCTGATCAATACCAACTCTATGGTGCAGTAGCTGTGTGGAGCTTGTTTTGGAAGGATTTACTTGTGAACTTGTGCACTGAATGGTATACGATTTGATGGTTTGGTTTTAAAGGTAGGGTAGGAACTCCTGAAAAAATGGTTCTAGCAAGCTCTAATTTAAAAGTACACAATTCCAAAAAAAAGTCAATTTCCCCACACAGATGACAGATCTCTCAACCCCAATACAAGACAGACTGAGACAGTGTTTCTGGGATGATTCCTACCCAAGATACTTGACAGGATGTGCCATGCTGTGCAGTGGTCTACGGGACAACTCTGTGCAACTGAGACTCTGGGAGAGGGAGCATGTCCTCTGGGATAAGACCCTGTTCCCCTGCGATGTCACAAGGAATCCGATTCCCAGCAGGGTACGGAGCCCAAACACCCACTTAGTACCAAGACCTAAGAACACATCACACACACTCACACACACACACACACACACACACACACACACACACACACACACACACACACACACACACCAGTGAGTAAAATGGAAAATCCAGAAGTCATCAGGGAATTATCCTATGAAACTTTGGTAAACATTTTTTAACACTGTGCCTACCCACAGATACACCGCACCTGCAATTCACACTATATCATATTCAAGAAAAACAACACATTCAAGATGAGTCATAAAGCTTACGAGTAAGATTTGTTATTTCCCTATGAATGCAGTGTTGAAGGTGAAGTTACATTGTGCTGTGTTGGACAACGTATCTAGTTGTCCACTGCTAAAGTGGTAACATAGTAATGTTGTATTACAACACCAAAAAGGATAAAGGTGCATCTCAAAACCCTTCAGTGAAAAACACTGGGAGCTATATTAAACTCCCCTCGAACACAGTCCTTAGTTGCATTTAAGCAGATGCAATTCAATGAAATTAAGCAGATGCAATTCAACTATTGTCAATTACGAAAGCTGTCACAAAATAATAACAAACCAACTAACCTGCAAGCTGTACAGTGGACATCAATTCGTCTTATTCCCGATGCAACTTTCTATTAACTTCCGGGTAACACATCTTAAGGTATATCAAAATAATAGGCCTATAATTTATTTGAAAGGGGTGCATGTAGTGATTAATATCTCAAGGGACCGTGTAGAAATTTGTTTTTATTTTTCATGTTTATACTTATTCTAACATGTTCAAATGCGTTCGAATGCATTCTCAATTTACAGTAATTGTTGAAGATATTGGTTAGCATCTTAGTTGTCTCCAGTCCACTAGGTGGCGAAAACCATATAGGATTGTTTTGATCTTGCTCCCGAAAAAAACACAAAGGCGAAATCACTTCCGCTGTTAAGAAGCCGTCGCAAACATGGCGGCGGGGCCAATTTCTGAGCGTAATCAAGGTAATACTTTCGCAAACATATATTTTTCAAAACGCACAATCGTACTGATAGTGTATGAGTAAAATTTGACATGTGCGAAGTGGTGGTGAAAAACAAACAAGTATGGTTTAACCACCGTCTCACCTAACTAGCTGACGGTACAAGGCAGCCACGCTCATTCATTTTACACAAGGCACTTTCGCAGCCTTGGCGGTAACTGAAAAGTTTTGTAACTTCGCCATGATCGATATGATTTTCGCTATATTTTATCATAAGTGAGATTATACCTTACAATCATCATTTGATGAATCCATTTGATTAATGGATTATGACTGATGGATCATACGGTCCCATTTCTCTGGCACATCACTGCAGGAAAACAACTAAGGATAAGATTGTCCCGGTGTAGTTTTATCCGTTTTCTGTGAAGGGTTTGCTCCCATTGGAGGGCTGGGTTGACAGTGTAGCTTGTTGTGAACGTATGCAGTAATAGTTAATTTGTGAACGTTGCATTGCAGACTAAGCTTGTTTGAACCCATTTGGAGTGTCACCGTTTTTTTGATAAGCAGGGCTGTGTTTACAGTGAGGCTGTGTGGCAGTTGATCCTAAAATAACTATTCTTGTACATCTTAATTATTTAGATGCCACTGTGTATGTGGGTGGCCTGGATGAGAAGGTTTCAGAGCCCCTACTGTGGGAGCTTTTCCTGCAGGCTGGACCCGTCGTCAACACACACATGCCCAAAGACAGAGTCACGGGGCAGCACCAAGGTAAAAACAGCCACACACATTAGCCAATGCCACAGGAAGACACGTTAATACCATGCAGCCTACTATACTTTCACATAATGTTTAATTACAGATAGCAAAATACAGGGTGTTGGTGATATGAGTTAAGCTTTTGTCTGTGGTTAATGCTTGTTCTTGCTCTGTGGTTGTTATATCTATTGGACTAGCATACTTTCATAAATATAATTGTCTTAATTTCTGTCAAGGTTATGGGTTTGTGGAATTTCTCAGTGAAGAGGATGCCGATTATGCCATAAAGATCATGAACATGATAAAGCTTTATGGAAAGCCTATACGTGTCAACAAGGCCTCAGCCCACAACAAGAACCTGGACGTGGGTGCCAATATCTTCATTGGCAACTTGGACCCAGAGATCGACGAGAAGCTGCTATACGACACCTTCAGCGCCTTCGGGGTCATTCTCCAGACGCCCAAGATCATGCGCGACCCTGACACAGGCAACTCCAAGGGTTACGCCTTCATCAACTTCGCCA
This sequence comes from Setipinna tenuifilis, assembly GCA_030347295.1. Taxonomy (NCBI): domain Eukaryota; kingdom Metazoa; phylum Chordata; class Actinopteri; order Clupeiformes; family Engraulidae; genus Setipinna; species Setipinna tenuifilis. The sequence continues at coordinate 16,212,717 of CM059283.1, forward strand.
GCTTTCGACGCGTCCGATGCAGCCATCGAGGCCATGAACGGCCAATACCTCTGCAACAGGCCCATCACTGTCTCCTACGCCTTCAAGAAGGACTCCAAGGGCGAGAGGCACGGATCGGCGGCCGAGAGGCTGCTGGCTGCTCAGAACCCACTTTCGCAGGCCGACAGGCCACATCAGCTGTTCGCCGATGCCCCACCACCACCCTCAGTGCCCACCCCCGTCATGACTACTCTCGGACAGGGCATGCCCATGCCAGGTGAGTCAGGGGTGTTGAGTTTGGTGCAGGTGTTGTCTGTTTGGAGCTGTGTGTTTTGTTTTGCAGCTAAACAGGAAACAGATGAATTTGAGGAAAACAATAATGATTAATAGATACGTAGATACATAAATCTTTTTTTGGACAAGGGAACTCCGAATGAGTAGTAAATCAATGACTGACTCAGATAAGTGCTGAAGTGGTGAATCCAATGGCTTTATTCTCTCACAAAAACAATTAGCCTCTAGAGGTTTACCGCTCACTCTGACCTAACATACCCAGACAAGTGATGAACCCACATTCTGGAGCACCCCCTTGTTTCCTTAAAGAATCGTGTTATTTACGTTGCTTTCCCTCTTTGGTTTCACAGGTATGCCTCCACCAGGCGCTTTCCCACCAGTTCCTCCACCGTCCTCCATGCCCCCAGGGATGCCACCCGGTATGCCCATGCCTCTTGGCCCCGGGGGCGGCGGTGGACAGGGAGGAGGTGGAGGACCTCCACCCGGCCCCCCACCCTTCCATCATGGTATGCAACCACCAGGTAAGTGCATCTGTCTGTGTGTAGTAGTCTGTAGTGCAGGAGTTTAAAAGGGCCTTCAGAGCAGTGTTGGTTCTTTAATGTGTAATGCAGCTTTTGTGGTAAAGGGTGTGCAGTTAAACAAGTGCAAGGAATTCTGTAAGATCAGACACTTTGGTTTATGGAAGTCCCTAACTTACATGAACAATGCATGAACAAATCTTGTTGCAATTCCAGCCATCTTATCCTCAGTCCAGTTTTGCTACCATGTATTGTAGTTCCTATACAATGAGGAACATTTTACTGTTAAATCAACAAACACAAAAGATTTTTTTTGAAATTGTAATTGATAAAAGATGTGTTGATGTACTTCAGTACAGCCCCTAAAATACAGTGACCAGTGAAAATAAGCATATGGTCTACTGTAATTGTGTGTGATGTTCAGTCATGAGTCACTGATAATGCACTTATAGCCATGATAATGGTAACATCACACTGCGTATGTAGAGTCCTACATTTAACTGGTAGATTCTGTCCCCTCAATAATTTTGTAGAAATGTACACGTGTTGAGCTACACAAAAATCGTTTTGTACATCCTAGGTCTAGGTGCATGATAATATGTGTAAAGTAATTCCAAATGAGATTACACTTCTGAACTACGAAAGTTTACATATATTCTCAAAGAAACTTTAGGCAAACTTTATCTAAGTCATAGGAAGGTAAACACATTTCTGACTCACATGTGTCTTGTTGCAGCCATGCCCCAGATGCCCATGCCTCCCCCTGCTCCCCCTGGCATGGTGCACCCTCCTGGTCCTCCAGGCGCCAACCAGCACAGGGCTCCTCCGCCAGGCATGCCCCCACCACCCATGGGCATGCCTCCCCGATCGCCATTTGCCCCGCCTATGGGTAAGTGCTGCCTCCATGGAGGAATGTTTACCTCAACTAATGTGCTGACATGTTTGACTTACATTCTTGCTAGAACAACCAGGAGGAGTACCAGTGTTGACATTTTTATCATCTGATGGCTATTACATTTGTGCATTGTTCTATGCACTTTAAAGGTGCTATATAAGGGACTGTGACAAAAACTGTTACTGAAATTAGATTCAAAATATTGTGATGTTTCCTCTCTAGAGCGCAATTTGCAGACTCAGTTTTAAAATGTGAATATTCTGGCTGTACTGTTGTCAGTGAAATGAGTATTTCAATCTAACATGTCTCCCTAATCTTTGGCGACATATCAGGCCCACCTTGTGATTACTTGCTGTACTTGTCCTACATATAGCACCTTTTAAATACTGAATTTTAAAACTTGATGCATGGAGTAATATAGAAATACAGTTGTTTGTATTTGCATTTAATGCTTATTATTCCATGTTTTGCAGGACCACCAATGGGTATGAGAGGCCCACCTCCTCCAATGCCCCCACCAGGCTATGCGGGTGGCCCACCCCGGCCCCCTCCATTCGGCTTCCAGAGAGGACCACCAATGCCCCCCCGGCCCCCACAACCACCCAGGGGGCCCATGCGACCAATGCCCCCTTAGACATCCGCTGTCAGGCACATCATGTTTTTAATTTTGTTCTTAGCTTTTTCACAGGTGACTTGTTATTTTGTATCTTTTTTTCTCTCCTTGTGTCATTGTTCAATTTGTAATTGGACAGGGAATAAAGTTTTTTTTTTGCTTATACTGTTTGGGGTCATTTTTTACAAAGAATTAATGACCCATAGTGATTAAATAATTCCAGATATCTCCAGGATCTTGACTTATACTGTGTAGAATATTAGACACCACAACTGACCACGTCATTGTTGCTGGCTCTCAAACATGCACATTTTGGTGATTTTGTTGACCATTTTATGGCACCACATTTAGTGAGGTAGTTTCGATTTGCCTTCTGCCATCCTTAAAGAACAACTTGACACTCGCAGATTTCTGTTATTGCAAAGAGCATTAGCCATCTTGGGTGACTCCTTCTGTCCAAGCACCTAGATGCACTGTTCATGTCTCACAGAGAGGTCTAGGACATCAGGGTTAGGCCATTGCTAAAGAGTCTAACCTCCTCAAAGTAGAAGAATGATTTTTTTAAAGGGCATTGTTGTTCTAATGTGGTGGGTGGGTGTAGGTGGTGTTCTAATGAAAAATAAAAAGCAAAGGAGAAATAAAAAACTGACACTTGGGTATCACAGGTTAAGACCAAGGTGGGATTTGTTACAATTGACAACAGATGAAAATATTAACATGTTTACAATTTTTGTTCTGTTATTTAAAAAAATGCCAAAACAATTCAGTAAGTCATAGTGCCTTTTGAAACGGGATTGCTGGTCCAAACACATTTAATATCATTCATACCAGGCCAAAATATATGAAAGTGATATTCATGAGGTCAAAATATTTCACCATTCATAGCCAGCTAAGTACTGTAAGCAACAAAAATATTACACAACTACCTCGAACAGTGTGGTGTTTCATAAAACACAAGATGTGTATAAATACATAGTCCCATTGATGATTGTGCTGACGAATGGAACTCAAGATGCATACTGCTGTCAGTCCAGTCTCTGAGCATGCCTGCTCAATACCAGTACGAGGTACGGTGCCTTCTGTCCTCTTTGATCCCCATGGCCTCCATCACCTCCTCCTGAAGGGTCTTCAGAGATGGGGTGTACGTCTTCCGTAACACATCTTCAGTGGGCGTGTCCTTAGGTCCATCTGGAGAAAAAATAATTAGAATCAAGTTTTTATTGTCCAAGTATACTTATATATACACTAGGAATTTGACTCTGGTAGATGTTAGTGCTCTATACATTTAATATATAGACATGTGGTAGTATACATTCAATAGACAAATAGAAATATATAGACACAGACTGTACAATAGAGACAATATACATATACGCAACTATGTATGTATATACAAGTAGGACATAATACACAAGGCATAAAGTGTATCTAGTAGTGCAATGTAGTGTGCAAGACACATTTGGAATGTTAATGTATGTCATGTAGATATAGTGTGCAAAGACAAAGAGAGAAGAGACCCTCAGATCAGCACTACTGGTAAGTTGATCCTCCCAATGTATTAGCCTTTGCAGATCTGTACACTTTCTGGCAACCGCATACTACTTAGTATGAACTGACTGTAAATCAAGTCTCTAAAGATGATCTCAAATGCTGTTATATTACACTACAACAATTCCTCTACGAAGAGCTGAAACCTACCCTTCCACTGCTCAGGGATGATTCCATCCCGCCGCTGCACAGGAGGCTTGGGAATGATGCGTCCTGTTCTGAGGGACACACGGACCTTCTCCCCCTCCTCTGTGAACCTCCATTCCACTTCTGTTGGTTTTCTATTGAGTGGGAATTAGACCAGAGTTGTAGATCCAGCTGACATAATGTGCTGTACTATTCTTAAGGGAAATGATGCACGATAGTAGGAATTAAGATGTAATTAATTGTATGTGAACCAGAAGGACCACCCAAGGTTACATAAAATGGGTCTTTCTGCTTTGTTCTGAAGTTTTTAATTGTTTTTTTTTCATCTATCTTGCTATCTTTACAATCCTTTTTCCTTGAACAGGACACACAAAGACCGCATTCAGTTTCTAAAATCTTAGAATATCGAGGCACAACAGCATTTATGATATGCAAATGATATTTGTTGGGACACAGATTTGAAGGAAGCTTAGAGGCTTGTCAGACATTACCTGTCAGTGGGGTCGATGATGGAGATGTCACTCAGTAATAACGGAGCCTCACTGGCAATGTAGGTGCCTCTGTAATCTCCAGTCTTTGCAATGTATCTGTAATGCTGTAGGGAGCCACACAAAGAGGCAGCACATGTTGGCAAATTTTCATCACAATTTACTGGCATTTCAATTCCATTCAAATTTTCACAAAAAGTGTGGGGGACTCTTGTCCTCAACAACACACTATAGAATTGGATGTAACACTTTATTTTAATGTTCCCTGTATCATACACCGCAACACTAACCCTACGGTACAGTGTAAGTAAAGTTTACATTCATCACCTGCATCACAAGGTTAACTTTACAGCACAGAAAAGAACACACATATTGACATGATAGCATTTTATATTACCGTATTGAGACCCTCCAGTATGACCCAGTTGCGATGTCTGAACACTTGGACCACTTTGCCCTGCTTGCCTTTGTCCTTTCCAGCCAATATCTCCACCTGCATAACACACCAAAGACAGACTTGTCAGGTCAGGCCCTGGCATAGTTGTTGTTGTCTGTATTGAAGAAAACTTCACTATCCTAATAATGAATGTCGCATGATCTTTATTAGTGCAGAGACAAAGTTGTGGGTACAGAAATTCCACAAGACACACTCAAAATGGTGAATGAGAACATCAGTTTAGGCTGAAGAAATTGTACATGAGCCTGAATTAAAATATGCATTATAACATCAACAACGCATGAAATCCAAATTTGGATGGCGCAAGGGCTTGATGGTAGACGTACTGTGTCGCCTTTGAAAACGGACCACTCCTCGTCTGGGATTTTGTCCACAAAAACCTTTCTTCTTTGTTTCCCTGCTGGATTCCGCCTCTGTGCCGCAATAGTCCAGGGCCTATTTGTCCCATACCGATAGTTACGGGGAAAGGCCGCTTTGGCAGCCATTGACATCAAGGCTGTAAGCCTCATTGTATCTGTCCCTGTGGTGGCAAAAAGAATCCTTTGATCAGTAAAGCATTTATCAGTCTTAAATGTATGAAATAAAATCAAATAATGAGGATTCTACATTTAGTGTTCATGCTTTACATTTGTCTTTTTAGACAGACACACAGCTCAGCATAAAAGTACATTTAATAAAATTGAATTCCTTTTAATGATGAAAGCATTTAACAACATAAAGTACATAAAATAAGCAGTCCTCTAGGTGGGCAAACTTCCCAGAGTAACATGTTTGTGTATGCATCCAACCCAAACGTTTTTCAAAGCTTGTTATCTATACAGCTCTACAGCCAAAGACGCAGGGCTCCCTAACGGGTCTTACGGCCGGTTCACACTACAGCGAATTTCGCTTCGCTCTCATTGACTTTGAATGGAGGCGAAATTTCGCCTTCCCAGGGCGAAGGCAGGCGAATTCGCCGAGGGAGGCGAAATACAGTTGGCGAAACCTGAACTTCATGCAAATTAGACCACACAAGCACCAATCAATTCAGCGTGTGATGTGTATTGTACGTGACGTCTTGTGTAGAGGCGGGAGTATCAAAAAAAGTCTGACCAACATGGCGGCCACCAGTGGAGTCAGTAGCGTAAAAACATTTACATGATTAAAAGGTTTCTTGTTGACCAAAAGTGTGTTCATCAGCACGGATTGTTGTTTAGATGTGATGTGAATATAATCGAGGCAAATAGACGACCGTAGATTGCCATCTAAGCATTCGTTTTTTTTAGCTAGATAGCCGCTAGCTAAATAGCTACGTCTCCAATCCATTTACTGTATTTTGAAGAGGGCTAACGTCGGGGAAACACTGGATGGTTAAAATGATATAGGATGACCTTGTAGTAACCATGAACACAGATGAATTATGTTTTTAGTAGAGGTAACTAATCACCGTATAGGTTATACAACATAGTCCGGCAAGAACACCACTGCATATATTTTGAACACTCAAACTGTTGAGCTAGCTGACAGGCTGCTCAGTTTGCTAGCGAGCCGGCTATGCACTTGGTACTTTTACGTGACGTATGCAATTTCGCCGACCACGCCCCCAGGCGAAATTTCGCCAGGCGAAATTCGCCGGCTGTGTGAACCGTCCGTTAGGCAAAAAGTGTGTTATGTACTTGTAGTAGCTTATTAGAGGGTTGATGGAAGACTGCGACATCCATTGCTTTATACCTAAGTAAACACATTCAGTGACCCATATTTCTAGGAATCAATCATGGACTAAGAGGAGTGCAACCATCTGCGTTCATAACATAACTAGAATATGAACACAGAAAACAAAATCTATTGGTGAGACAGTGAATGGCAGAGCGGAAAACCATACCGATCTCTACAAACGTCCCACGACTAGGTTGACATGTTTTTTTTTTTTTGTTGTTTTTTTTTTTTAAACTGACACTTCATTCAGCGTAGCCTAGCCTTGGACTGTACATTAAGGACCTACGGCTTAGAACTAATTCTGTGATGCAGACTTGAAAGAGGACCTTAAATCAGCTTTATCTTAACAGACAACTGATCACATAGGGAAAATGTTAGCTAACTGTACACTTTTGTCTGGGTTAAGAAAAATCTGTACGTTGCAAACTAGTTAAGGGAAAGTCTGAACAGAATATGATTTAAAGTAAGCATTACTGTTTGAAAAACAAATTACTTACTATCACCAGTTCACTGTTTTTTCGTGTGGATACAACCAAGTCAGCTTGGAGAGATGCACGCACCTCAATGTCAGCCAGGCACACAACTGAACAGCAGCACTCGCTTATTACATCCGGGTGAAAGAGTGCGTAAAAGTCATATATGAATGAAAGATTTTTGTGGCAGACAGAGGTGGTCTGTATTGTTTGGCTGTGCTTTTGTCGTGTTTGAAAAAAATCTAATACGATATTTTTACCATATATGTGAATATCTACATGATGCCGTTAAAATAGATAAATGTCTTTTCGGTGTGACCATATGCAGATGTGAGAAATACATTTGTTGTAAAATAACATTTTGAACAAAACCCATAGTCATGTGTTTAATTGACATTTTTGTGTAAAAAATCGATTGAAAGTGTCAAGGTGGGTCTATCCTTTGACACTGTAAGACCTAAGGCCGAGCATATATGTGACTTTTATTTTGCTTGCAAATTTCACCCGGTTGTGAAATGGTTGTGTTGCTTCTTTTAAGCAGCGTCCCGATTTAGTCTGGTCCCCCGTAACTCGAAAGGCCTAAACAAGGAATGTTGTTTGCTAACTGACAGGGCATTTGTTTTGAAATATATCTAAGCCAAGGTAATTATTCTTATACAAGGCGTTGGTTGTATTAGGTGCTGTATATCCCAAACTATTTTTTTCAGCTGCAAAATTAGCATGACTTGCTTGATTTGCTAATGTTTTTTTAACTAGCTCGCTAGCTGGCTTTTATAAAGTTAGATACTTCAGCTTTAACCATTCAGACAACTATCTGCGCAGGTTTGAAGGTTTCTGTCTTTAGTTCTGCACATACGACGTTTATGCAAGGTTTTGCAAGCTAGTGCTGGTGTGGTTTTCTATCTGCAGCCATCCTCAGTTGCATTGTACACTGTGTGGTAGCCAAGTAATCATATCTCCGAGGCCAACTTGAAACAGCAAGGCACCCACTGTCACTGATATTATCAGTGTTTATGGGCACATGATGGCCGTATAGTAGCGTGTCTAATTTGTCTTGTTGCAGTTACAAGAATAGAATAGCTGATAGGGTAAGCCTGCCCGTAAGTAAGGTCAAACCCTTTGACACTAGATAAAGTGCTTTCAAATATATGTCTTTGCAAGAGGTAGGTAAAATCTAATAGCAGCAATGTCTTTGGTAGCATATGGAAGTAGTGATTCTGACAGCGATTCAGACGAAAAGCCCGTCAGTCGTTCAACAGAAAGCAAAGTTGGAGGGGGATTGTTTTCAACCCTGCCACCGCCGAAAAGGGCTCCTCAGCAGAGTGCCAGTAGAGGTTCAAGTTTAGAGACTAACTTTTCTACTAAAGACAATGTGTCGGAAAAGCCAACGCCAGGATTTCTCAAAAAACCTCAGGGCAACGTGGAAACGAAAGGATTACTATTCGACTTGCCCAAGCCCAAGAAGCGGACAGAGCCGGTGAAAATCACTGTTCCAGACTTAAAGACTGCAGACGTGAGTACTGAGGCAACACATTTCCGTTGGACAGTAAGTAATTATTGACTGCTTGCCTTGTCTGCGGTGTTTTTACATAGTATTTGTTTTTAACAGTCAGACTCGGATGAGGATGAACCTGTAAGAAAGAAGAAGATTCAGCCCCAGGTAAATCAAATTGCTTTTATAATAGTTAATAGGTGTATTTGTGGTGTCCTGCAGAATTAACCCAATGTGAAGTTAACAATTCTACATGCATTAATTGGAAACTTCGACAGACTTGTTAAATGAATGTTTGCATTATGAACAGTCCTGTTTTCTGTTACACTTTTGGTGGTTGGTACCAGGTTACCCTAGTTGGTTTAAGAAAACGGTAGCATTATTAGAAACATTTGCCCTGCATGATCTGATTATATGGCAAATTTAGATATATTTCTAGACATGATTCTTGAATGACTTAATTTAAAAATAAGGTCTTCAAAGGTGTTGAAGATATCTATTCATTCTGTGTGTGTTTTTTTTAGGGCACCGGGCTATCTGGTTTGCTTCCCCAACCTAAAAACCTGGTGGTGAAAGAGATCAACCGTCAGTTAGTCCCACATTCCCTCACCAAGCAGGCCGCCCCACCTGCCTCCCGGACTCAGGTACCCAACCCCCCCAAGAGCCTGTCCGGATCCACCAACGCCTCCCCCTCGGCCATCAAGGCCGCGGCCAAGTCCGCTGCCATGCAGCTCGCACGCCAGATGGCCGCTGACGAGGAGGGCAGCGACGAGGAGCTGGCCCCAGAGAACTACTTCTCCCTGGGCGAGAGCTCCCAGCCCCCTCTGCTGGTCCCCAAGGACGATGCACTACCCTCGGGCCTGCCCCCTCCCCCCGGCACAGAGAACGCCCCGCTTCAGTTTGGGGCGCGCCTGCCAGGCATTTTGGGTGAGGGTGCGGACTTTGGTGCGCAGCAGCAACAGCAGGAGGCTGGATACCCACAGTACCAGGATCCATCTGGGGAACCAGGCGTGGAGCCTGCCAGTGAGGTACCCAAAAGGGGGCCGGGATGAATATAAACGAGTGAATGAGTGAATCAAGCCTTATCATTTCCCATTATTATTTGCCAGTGTTGTCACATTAATAACACATGTCCCATTGAGCCCTTTGTAGTTCCCCATTAATCTTGGCCAGTTGCAGTAAGGATTTGTTTTACCGTATTTCTGAGTCCTTGAGCCTGGGTGGGGTTGCTGTTATCATGTGTTCTGCCACCAGATGGCATGTGTTTTAAGGCCCTCCTAAGCCTGGGATTAGGCTGATGTCACCATCCCCCAATGTCACCATGCGCAATATCCAAATGTGTACAAACCCACAATGACTTGGAGACCAGTTTGCCATTGTGATGGCTAAAATGAAACAGTTTATAAATGGATTCATGTTTTGATGTGATTGTTTTGTTTTGAAGTATTGCTGCTCTGTAGTAATGCTGTTTTCTTTTACAATCAGGGCTACTACCCTGGCGGCTACTATCCAGATGCAGAGCCTGAGCAGGGCGGATCATCCTCACTTTTTGATGATGAGGCAGTAAGGAACAGTATTATCTCTCAATTTTGTTTTTTTTTCTATAAAAAAAAACAGGCAGTATAAATCTGCTGGAAAATGTTACTCTGTCTAATGGGAAGGAGATATTGTCTCTGTTTTTTGCAAGTGCACTTAGCAAACTTTTGAATTAAGTTGTAGCATAAAGGCTGGATGACCATATTAAGGGTTGTATGTTCACGTCACTGTAAACACAGAATCTACATCCCTTTAAAAATAAGTTTGGTATTCCAAAGTATTGCATAGTTTCACTATCACAGATAGTGTGATACTATTGCAAAGTTTCACTATCACAGATAGTTGGGTCACAGTTGTGCAGTCTAACAGAGTGTACGGAGCCACTGCATACATGCGTGCCGCCATCTTTGAATCCATTTTGGTTTCCCATCTGTGTATGCTAAAGTCAGTCGTTCACCCACATCCTCCGGTCCTTGTGCCCTTGTCTTAGTTCCGGCGGCTGCAGGGCAAGAGGAATCAAGGCAAGGAGGAGGTGAAGTTCCTGGAGATCCGGGGCGATGACCAGCTGAGCGGGGCCCAGAACTGGATGACCAAGAACATCTCAGAGGAGAAGGAGCAGCGTAGCTCCTTCAGCAAGGTGAGGAGGAGGAAGAGATGGAGGAGAAGGAGGTGTCAGGGTGGCTAAGCACCTTACAGTTCAGTTTCTATATAACTGTAGCAAGTATTTATACTCTGGAGAATCAGTATTTTATTGTACAATTCTGAAATGCCACATGAGCGCATAATAGATTGTTGTTGATGTAAAGAATACATCAGTACTACTCTGTAGGAATGTAGTCTAAAGCCAATGGTATACGTCTGTGCACATGTGGTATGCCACAAGTGTGACAAAAAGCAACAAGAATTGTGTCATCTTTGTGGCATGCACAGACCTCCCTGTGTGTCGCTTTACAGTTTAGTCCATATATAACAACAGAAAGCAGAGACATCAGCCCGCTGAGCACCTTAGGCTGGCCTACACTGCGTGATTTTTGGCCCATTTTGAGCTGATATTTCACTTGTTCCATTATTTTTGGAATTGGGCCGAGTTTTGGCTTAATTATGTGTCGTGCATCGTGTATACATGGGGTAACGAACAACAATTAATCCCTCACGACCATCTCCCGACTGACAATCACATGGTCTAAAGAAAATCAAACGTGTTTGAAATCCTTGCCGCACCTTGTGAGGGTAAAACGATTGAAAGTAAAATGACTGAAAAACAAATTGTACAGTGTATGCCAGGCTTTAAGTTGTTGGTATGATTCTGTACACACGGCAGTATGCACTCAGTATGCTCTCAGTGTGCATCACAGGCCTCATGCAGACTTGTTTTTTTTTTTTCAATTATCTTGGTGCAGGTTGAGGCCCCTGCCTTATCAACAGGGAATGCAATGCACTACTGTACTCATCTGATGTCTTCCTTTGCTGTGGACATGTTTTCCTATCTGGTGGAGTAGGGTTTTAATCAGTCATTCTCTGTCTACTCCACCTACTGGTGAGGTGTGCTTAAGGGAGTTCAGTTTTGTGAATGTGAAGTCCATGCACAGGCTGCAAGGTCGATGCAGTTCTTGTTGATTTTAGTCCCACGCCTGTGGCCTGTGCCATGTGTGCAGAGGTATACTAGCCCCTTTACAGTTCAATCACTGTATCGGTAGAAATGCCACATGAGCATGCACTGCATTGTTGTTGATATTAAAGACGCCCATTAGTTGATTAAACATCTTAGACTTCATTCTTACAAAGCAGTTAAAGGACTAGAGGCTTTAGTTTATGGTATGGTCAGGTAACACGTCATTTTACCGTTACTTATACCATAAACCCCAACAGTAACCCTAAGTTAGGATTTACATGGGACTGTGACATGAGACTGTGTCGCTAGACACACACTACCATTACAAAGTGAAGGGTTTTAATGGGTGGTCCGGCTGAGCTACAATATCATAAAACATAAAATTGGGTTTTAAATAGGTTTTAGATATTTATGTGCTGTGCAGCTAGCTCTGAGACACTTTACAGCCAACATTGCAGACACAGGGAAGACACTGGTGTTGATTGCAAGCTTCCTGTTTGATGACCTCTAAACCAAGACTGACTCCATTTTATGTTTTGCAGAAAAAGGGAGGTCAACCGACTGGACAGCAGAGGCGCAAACACCAGATCACATATCTCATCCACCAGGTGAGCTCAAAAACTAGTAAAATGTAAAGTCTTTATGGTGTGTAGTTAACAGCTGTAAGCAAGAAACTAATTAAATACACAAATTATTTTTTTAAGGTGTATTTGAAGTTGTATGAAATGGTAGTATTTATGTTGCATATATTGTATTGTAATGTTTAGAGATTTTCTAAGCTTAGCTTTGTAAAACATTCTTGCTGATTTCTGTCAAGATTAAAATTATAAAATAGTTGATCAAAATGCAAAGGGAATTTAAGAGCTCATCTTTCGGTGACTGACTAAACAGTGCTGTTCAAAACAATCTTCTTTTTTAACTTTACATACATTTTAGCTGTCAGTGCTGTTGTCGTTGACAATATCTCTTTGTGCATCTCAGGCCAAGGAACGAGAACTGGAGCTAAAGAACTCCTGGGCGGACAACAAGCTGTCTCGCAGGCAGACGCAAGCTAAATACGGTTTCTGAGGATGCTAAAAGGGCAGCAGTAACAGCAGCAGCAGCAGCAGACTTCCTCTTGTACAGTTCAAACAGATCAACTCCACTCCCACCAACCCCACCCACCAACCCCCCCCCCCCCATCCCGCCAACCCAGTCCACAGAGCGGGACACTCGTCTATGCTAATGGAGGCATGCACTGTTTGTATGTGATGAGTCTTTGGGTAGCTCAGTCAGTCCATTTTGAAATCCCCCCCCCACCCAGAACTGTTCTTCTGTGTGTACTTGTGTGTATATTTCCCGGCCAAGGGAGCGGTTGTGAATACACAATGACAATACACAGTGCTCACTTGGTTCGTGCATAATCAATCATCTCATCAGAGAAGGTGTCGACTGTGAATTCATGGCATATTTTAAAGACAACAACCTTTTTTTTCCCCTCCAAGTCCTTGTAATTGACATTAATTTCACTTCTGTAAATAAGAATGAACATTAAACCAAGGTACAATATGATGTCATTTCCTCTGTTGTAAATAATTTCCCCTCCACATGCAGTTATAAATAGCATTTTGCCCATTCAAACCCTTTTTCCATTCTCCATGCCCCTTTACACCTACTAACTTGGGTCAAATCGTGAGTCAATCATAACGTTACACATGAAGACAGACTGCACTTCATTTTGTAGTCAAGTCATTTTTGCATTAATTTCACACGATCTAGCATGCAATATAACTAAACCAAAAAGACACCTCCTTAGGCCATTTTCCTTAATTAATATTACCACTGACTATCCTTAAAAGTGGTGACTATGTAATTAAAATGAATTACATATTAGGGACTATTGTTTTTTCAGCCTCCTGCTACCTCAAATGCCTCCATCCATAATCACATCATTTACTTGACACGTCAAGCAGCCTTTTAACACTCGCCTCTGCAAATGGACTCGCACGTCCATCAAATGGAGGGCTTTTAACTCCATATAGAGAGAAAATCAGTGTTGGTCTGAGGTTTTTTTTTTTTTTTTATAAAGCAGTATGTGGCTTTTGAAGGGACAGCACTCTACTCCATTATTAGCTTCCACTGTGGCGTGTGGCCTTGGACAAGGCACTTAACCCCATATTTCTCCAGTTAAGCAGCTTTTAGTGCTGGTGCTTACTGCAATGCTGCAGGCCCCAAGTGTGAGAGATCGCATGTCTGTGTGTGTGTGTGTGTGTGTGTGTGTGTGTGTGTGTGTGTGTGTGTGTGTGTGTGTCTGCGGGGAAAAAAAAACACAGAGGCTACTCTGGTAATGTGTCCCTAGAGAAAGAAAAGTGTAGCAAAGTAATAAAATGTCCTGTCCATGGCAAGACACATCACAAATCTCTTGCAGAAGTAGAGACGACTTCACAGTTAATGGTCAAGCAGCAGTGCTTTCTTCTTCACATTCTTATCTGTACAAGCTGAAACTACAAAGATGCACTCCAGATGCTGTGTGTTTAGGCTGTTTATCGCTTGACCTAATGACCACCACCAAAGAGCAGACTTCAAGAATTTAACCGACATGTCCTTGGTTCTGTGCTGTAAATGTTGATTTATAGTGGCAGAATTCTCTGCTGGCTTGACTTGATGCAACATGGGATAAGAAAGAAGATGTCATGGGTTTCTGTAGAATATCATCAAACATGACTAATACATACAACACCATAATATGACTGGTGTAGTTAAAATCTTCGACGTACATTTAATTAAAGTAATCTGAATGAGAAGCAGTTTTTGTTACATTGTAAAAAGTTATTGGTGAAAAAAAAAACACTTCCCCACTGCCCTTGTTTTTAAGAAGCAGGGCCACACACAGAGCTTTTGTCACATGTGAGTTCAGTGCCCCGTCTCTGTCCTTATATTGTCCCCTTTGGCAGACAAACAAATCTATGCTAATTCCTCCATGGTGGCAAGCCAATGATTCCATCAACACTTGGCAAAACTCTTTCCTCTGCTAGACATACATATAATGCAGCTGTTTGTTTTGACTTACTACAATATCACGCCCTCGTCTTCTGTCAGCTACATACGCAAAGGGTTTCATGATGTGGAAGGCGATAGATATTTACACCGGAATGTTTACAATGGCGGTAGAATGTGCGTATCTCTTTTCATCTGCCGCAACAATGCTCTTTTCACACAACATGAAACTGGCACTGTTAACTGTGTGGAGTATGTAGTCCTATTTAAATATCAGTTGTATCTCATGTTCATTATTAAAACCTCTGTATCATCAATAAAGTATTTTCTTTTCTGCACATTAAATGGGTAAAATATTCAGTAATTAACGCTTTTTCATAATATGTATTTACATATTTTTTTGGGATTTTTGGGGGGTTGGTCTTGTCTTCTTGTCTTCAATTTTCAAAAAGTAGCCAATCAAAGCTCAAAACTGAGCCTGATTTGTTTAGTCAGTGGACCTCAATTTGGAAGTGTTTTTGAATAATTTGGGCTGTTTTAAGGACAGAAGGCAAGGGAGAGGTCATGCCAAGCTGAGAAAAGGCTCTGTACATTAACCTCCGAGGCAGAATAACATGGCCCCCTTTTTCCCCTGCTTGCATTGTGACTTGTCTCTTTGGTTGGTTCGGTTCCTCGAAAAATCGCTTGCAGCTGCCGTGTGGGTGATTTTGGCCCCAAACACCACATGCCTCTGGAGGTGGGGGGCTCTATAGGCAACACTGGGGCCCCACAGCTTAGCTCCATGGCGGCCATTGTCTTGCACCGCTCCCCTCCTTGACCCCTGCCAGGACAACAAAGCCCTGCGTCTTCTTGACACAAGGGCGCCAACAGTGTGACCTGCCCACTCCGTGCATTCCTGCGGGCTATCTCTGCGCTGGCAGTGGGCGCTCACTAGAGGCGCGGCAAGGGCTGACAGACCGGCCTCTGTGGACGCGGGCGCAGACAAACACTCTGCCCCGGATTCCAGCGACGCACCTCAGAATGAACCGCACTTGTTCGGGATCGCCCGTATTATGCGAGCGACCACACACACAATATGGCACATGTAATGAATGCATAAGCTGAGGCAGTCCTAAACAAGACTGCTGTATGGAGCGGCCATGCTCCTGTGGATGCATTGAGTTTAACCTGTGAAAACTTTAGGTCATTGTTTTTTTTTCTGTCTTTGGAAGGTAACTCTTGTTCTATTAACCTACATAGACTATTGGTTACCTAAGCAGTTGCCTTGGCCCCTTCCACTATTTTAGGATGTTCTTTCTTTTTATACAACCCCAACGTATAAGGACTATGGGCAGTTATCATCTGAATCTCACCAGTGTTTTTTAGATAATGTGTTTCACATCAAACAGTTTGAATGAAAATGAAGTTACAGTCCAACAGAAAAGAAAATACAATGCTTAAATGCAGGATTTACTAATTTGTTCATACCTGAATTTTGAAGGGCATGTCTCTCACCTTGCTTATTCTCACTAAGCCTAGGCTATATACATTTATTTTAGATCAAATGCCAATAAAGAACAGTTTTCTCCACACTAGTATTTTGTTGATGGTAGCATTTAAGGGTATTTAAGTGTTAGAATACTGTTACTTACTGTATTTCAGTTATTTACAAATACAAACCTGAGATACATCATGTGATTTTGCCACATGTTTGTTTTTGGCAAAATCAAATCTGTCTTCAAAAGGGTAACACAGTCAACATTCTGCCAACAGGCCAAAATAACCACACTACAAAAGCCAACTGTTGTTAAAAATATTTGTATGCTAAGCTTTTGAGGTTTAGTTGTACAGCGTAATACACCACAGAAGCTACTTTGTTCTCTGTACTCACTGATCCCTTTTCAAAAAGCCACCACCACATTCATTTTTCAACATTCATAGATTTCTGTCAGTGGCACCATAGTTGTATCTGACACAATAGTTGTATCTGTTATGACACAAGACAACAATTGCTGAATAAATAATAACAGTTGATATTAAAGCGATTCCTCAATTCCAAATTAATTAATTAATTGGGTTGTGACCTTGTAGGACCCCAGTCATTGTCAGCTCTGGACAACCCCATGACAGAATTTCTCTGTGTTCAGTACAACCAAACTGCAGTGTTTAACTTAGTGTATTCTTTTCTAATTAATTAAATTCAACTTAATTCTGAACTTAATTTATAGAATAAATACACAAGTGACATCAAAATGTAATCTATTTGTGTAATAGGTAGAAATCACCCTGTAACAATGGCTGCTTTGTGGCACGAGGCTGTTTTGCATGGTGGCCAGGTTCTTGCTCATAGACAGGCCTTGTTTATTTGAAGCAGATGCGGAGCCCTGGAACAATGGCTTCCCCTCAACTGACAGCAGTGACAGACTCGAGAGGTCACAGGCAGGCTGGGTCCGAAGACCGCTTGGCACAGCCGGAGGGACCACGCCCCCCCCCAATCCCCCCCATCCCCACTGATGTAGCCCCGTGGACCCACCTCATGGCCCATGATGCTTTGCCACAAGGGGTGTGTGGGGCGTCTCTTCAAAGACCAACTGAGTTGAAGACGTCAGAAAGTCAGAGGACCGTTGAGGATTTTTAGGGCTGGACCGGTGTGGTGGAGTGGACTCAGGATTCAGGGCATCTCCAAAGCATCTCCAGCCGTTTTAGCAGATCTGTATAGCCAAACCAGAGAAGAGTCAACATGGCCACTGCAAGCACCTCAGGTCAGAGTGCCTTCGGACTGGGCAGGAGGAAGAAGGCCCCTGGGCTCCTGGACCAAATCGGCAAGTTCTTTGGAATAGACAAAAAGAAGAGAGGCAAGGTGAGTGTCAAAGGTTCTTGGTTCTGTGGAGAGGAGGGTAGCAGTGTTTGATGCATTGCAAGGCATTCATGCATAAACTGACTTTGATGTTTTGGTGCAGGGCAAAAAGAAATGTATTTATACTGTTAAAGAATGACATTTGAGTAGACCATGCCTGAACTGAATACTTATTTGAAGTGAACATTGTGAAAGCTTAAGTAACTAACTTTATGCTAGACACAAGGAGTAATTGCTGGGGTTTGTACATGTAGGACATGAAAAGAGGGGGTACCATATAAAACCTTCAGGCATTTCTGCTTGAGACAGTAGACAGCTGTATCCTAATTGGCCTATGTGGTAATGCAGACATGGAAGAAACACCATTGTACAACGGGTGTGAGTTCACGTCGTAGTCAAAATAGATGAGCTAACCTCTTTTAAACGTCATTCCGCCGAATGTATCCCCTCAGTGTGTGTGTGTCCAATTATGTCACTCGGTTGGATGAGGAAACTCGTTTGAGTGACTTAATCACAATGTGCAGACACAGACGTTAGGACATGGCAAATGTAGTAACATGGAAATTGGTGGTTGTCCCCTTTGTTTAGGAGGAAGAGAAGCTCTGTGGTTATGCTTGACAGGATGCACTATACTGTCTGTTAATGTTTATGCTGTGCTTGCAGCACAAGATTGCCAGTTGTGGAAACTTAAAAAGGGAACCGCATGTTTAGGGTATAGAACACACTGAAGTTGTAGTATATGAGGTGTACTGAATAAGTGGCTGTATATTTGGGATCTACTGAGTGAGTTACTTTGAGTAAATATAGCAAGAGTATGACCTGCTATGACCCACAAGTTTTTTGTTAAATGTACAGTAAAAGTAACAGTATATCTCTACGAGAGCAGGACATTTTTCTGCATGCGTGCAGAGCAATGGCTGTATGGGCAACTGTGGGAGTATTATCAAGACATTATTTCTCTGTTCATAGGGCCAGTGTGTCATGTGCAAAAATGTTTTGGCATGTGGGAGGAAAGCTATGCATTGCCCAGAGGACAGAGGCCACCGCAAGAAAACATGAATTATATTTTGGTGACAGTCTGAGACAGGTCCTAAATTCTGTTAATTAATTTTCTTAGGCAGTGACATAATTCATCTGTTCTGCATCATTGATTTTTATCACGCAGTAGATTTGTCTTTCTCCTTTGAAATCTATCATATGAGAGTCTATGCTGCAGTGCATGCTTGCTACAGTGATGCATAAACCTTTTAATTTTTCCGATATAAAACTCCTGTTTTTATGCTGCTTTGACTTGTAGGAAAGCTGATAAAAGCAACTAGTTTATGAAAGCACATGTATGCTTGGGTGTGGCCACACCACTGCAGTACCTCTTACTTCCAAAACTGCTCCACTGTCGTGTAGATTGGTAGGTTCATTTTGGGTTGTCAGAAGAGTAAACGCAGCTAATGCTGTTTGTGTCACTTGGCACACTATGGTCAAGATGGAGGTCATATCTGGCAAGGATGTACGTTTGGCCCCAACATTGGTGGGAACACAACAATTTGTCAAAATCTGAAAACATGGCAATATGGAAACTATCTGTGTGTGGAAAAATTTTGTAAGGACGATTGAGCTAATTTGTAAATTGGTATGGACACGTCCCTACTGTCCCATACCATAAATTACGCCCATGTCTGGCATCGCATCACTGCTGGCACAGTCCATGTCTGGCGACAGAATAGATGTCCATGAAGTTAAAATGAATGGGTGTAGCTGCAGACTTATGAGGGATAGAGAGGAGGGTGCCCTCCAGGGCAAGACATGACAAGATGGAAGGAGCCTCCTCCACAGCCCCTGGACACTTGCCCAGCCTGTTGTCACAGGGGGTTTATGTGAGGACTGGGTGGTGGCATAGTGCAATGCTCCCTAGTCTGTGTGATACTCCAGTAAGCAGACATGCTTATGTGCTTCCATTTGTAGATTTGTTATTTCCATAATGTGCATGATTGTCCATGAAGCTTTGCGAAAAAATTGAACCACTAGAATGGATTTGAATTTGGGTCTTGTAGTTCTAATCAGGAGCATTGCAGGCTGATTCTGCCAGAGTTTCAGCCTGTTTTGAGTCTAGCCCGGGTAGCCAAAATAATTGCCTAAGAGTTAAGCGTATTTATTTCATTGTGCTTCCTAACCTATGTCTTGTTTAGGCAGTCTACTGTGTCTACTATAGTTTGTAGTCTACCATAGTCTATCGGAGCACCTCTTTTTAATCAGCTCAGGGTGTTCTTAAAAGCTGAAACAAAAGCTGGTTCTAAAATAAAAGAAGTTAAATTGACAGCTTGCCCAATTACATTATTTACCAGTAGGTTTGCCTGCCTGACATGGTAGGTGATGGTCTTTGATATTGGCATGGTATTTTCTCCATTTTTTATATTTCGTAGACATTCTGAGGATGATCACTGTAAAGACAAAAGAGGTTCCGTCATTCCATATAATCTGTGTCACAGAAATAAAAAGGGTCTTTCTTATGTATGCACTTATGTTACTCCAATACATTTGAAAGCCCTTGTGCCTTTAATGAGATTCCAGAGCCAATGTGACAGATGATCACATGATCACTTCTGGTGGGTGGTGAGTTTGTCTGCATGCCAATCGCTAATGCATTCTTCTCAAGTGGGAGTTACAGCTTCCGAATAAGTCCTCTGTCCAAACAAGGACCCCACCCATGAACCCTGTTTGTGAGTTCCCACCCAAAGATTCCCCCTCGTTACCTCTCAACATGCCTACTAAGTGCATGAACACTAGGGGGCAGCATTAGCATTGGTGGATATTAAGCTATATCCAGACGCATAAAGATGGACTGGTTAAACGGCAAACTGTGTTAAAAAGCTTTTTCATCATGAGATTATGTGATAAATACTCGCATGCCTTTATATTAGCCACTAATTTAAGTATCTAAATGTAAAATTTTTCCAAACTACTGTCAGAAAGCATTTGTCTCCATTTCACAAGTATTTCTTTTTCTGAATTTGTGAAATCCTGATGTTAACAACGTATTCTTTCTGAACATGATTTCCTGCATTACATATCAATTTGCTTCAACAATTAATTGCTTTTATATGTCTGAATGTGTAATTAGACTTAGATAAATTTGCAGTCACAGCGACATTACTGTGGTGTTTTAGAAGGGTTAGACAGCCCTCGTCCATTCAGGGATCTCAAGTGATACTATGTTGTTTTTAAGGGGTCCTTCCGTGGTCACCTGTCATCCTCACCTCAGAGGCCACAGCATTCATCCCGTCGCCGTGCCGATGAGAACGTGGTGGTACACTTCTTCAGGAGCTTCGTGAGTACAACCATGCCACACACTCTGTCAAAAAAAATCTAATTATTTTTCGTGGCTAACAATGCTGTACTGATTGAATGATTGATTGGTGATTATAAAAATTACAATAATTGTGCTTTGACCCCTACTGAAGTTTTGGTTGTTCTTCCCTTGGAGTGTAATAAACACTAGTGCATTTGAACACATTTGTAGTTGTTGGTGTAAACCTTATTTTTACTGTGTGTATTGCCCTAGACAAA
The DNA here is from genome assembly GCA_030347295.1 of Setipinna tenuifilis. Classification (NCBI taxonomy): domain Eukaryota; kingdom Metazoa; phylum Chordata; class Actinopteri; order Clupeiformes; family Engraulidae; genus Setipinna; species Setipinna tenuifilis. The sequence continues at coordinate 16,233,837 of CM059283.1, forward strand.
GTATGAAAGTACACTTAAGAATGGGGTGTTAGTTGATTTGTGATTATAAAGATGCTAATAATTATTCCCCCTTTGGGCACGGAAGATGGTTGAGTGGTACAATTGCTATGGGGAAACAAAGATGACATGTTTCTCTCTCTGTCTCTCTCTTTCTCTTTCTCTATAGGTATCCTCATCCCCCCGCCCAAAGTCAAGGGTAAGTGATGTGTCTGTCTCTCACAAATATTCAGCTGGCATGCAGTTATAGCATTTTTTATTACAACACCACATATTTGTTATATGGTGAATGAACTAGACTGTAAATTAGTTTAGAGTGTAAAAGTAACACCAAAGAATACATAAACTTCACATTCCTATTGAATTGCATTTTGTAGATTTTGATTCATTTTCCTTCCACGCACATTTCTTCAAAAGCCACCGCCTATGAATGGAATTGTGTCTTTTTGATAATGTGAACAATGGATTTGGTGTGCCACTACCAGCCTATGCACCCAGAATATGGCTGCCAATACCAGGCTAGTGGACAGGATGATGAAGCTAGAAGCACTGAAATAAAGTTTAACTAAAGCACACACATACTGTGCTGACAGGCAGACAAGAAACTGTCTTCATATAATTGTATATATCGAGGGACCAAATTGAACTAAGGTGTCAGAGGTCTCAGTATTACATTCCTTGCATGTAATGTGATTGAAATCAGGACACTATAGAATTAAATGGAAGTTTCCAGGTAAATCAGCTAACATTGTCCATATATATATAGCTGGATGAAAATGCCTCCACAGCTCAGTTCTTCTTAGCTGAGGTAACCAGCATTGTGACTCATCATAAGTTGTTTTTCATTTCTTCTGTCCTCAGTGGAGAGAGCTCCTGGGTTTGGTATGTCACATGTGATATGATATGGACTAAAAAACATTATTGCATTCACAGCACTTGAGTGTGACAGGTTTCTGACAAGACCCACTCAACCCTTCGTGTCTCATGTGTCTTAATGGTGTTGTCTTCTCCTTTAATGACCTGTTGCTTCCCCTCCTCTCTGATTGACTTCCTGTGTGTCACTTCCTGTCTGATTTTTCTCTTGTTCTACTCAACAACACCAGGGACAATGTTGTACATTTACGTACTGTATGCCATCACGTATACACTAGGATAGCAGCACCATGCAACATGTAATTTGCAGGAAAACCACAGAAATTGGAAAGTTAAATGCATCATGCTACATGACACAAGAATGAACTATGGTTTAACTATTAATCAGTTAGTCATTGGATTCTTGTGGTTAAGTGGTTAAGAAAGAACAATACACATTAATTTTTAATACTAGGACTTCAAAAATAGCTAGTAAGCTATTGTTATGAATACTATCCCCATTCATTTAGCTGTCTTGTTAGTATAGTGGATATTTCTTAAAGAATATTTAACCAGAAATGAATTGTTTTCTATTTCTGTAATATCATATTGTACACATATATAAAACAGATAGCAGACATCCCTTTAAATGTCATTGCTTTGTTGTCACAGTTATAGCTAAGACATTGTCCCCTGGCATTGAAGCGCTGACACTATGAAACCAGAACAGTTGTCTGTCTTTTTCTTTGACACGGCGATCCAGAACGAGTATATGCTTGTGGATGGCTTTGACACAGCTGGACTTTTTATGCACCGCACCCGGTAAAGCACTTTCTTTCTCAGGGCTCCCGTATATATCCCCTTGTTCCTACGTCCTCCCTCCCTTCTTCACCACTCCCTCCACTCTTCCTCCTTAACAGCCTCCTCTCCTGTCTGTAAGGCTTTATTTCAATAGTTATACCACACCGCAGCAATACAAAAAATGGTAAAATGTCCTTGAGAAAAACGAACACAATGACTATGTTAATGTTTATTGCAGTATAATGCTACAATTTTAAATAATTCCTTACTTGTATATCACTGTTTCAAAAGATTAGTATGAGTAATCTGAATACATTTCACTCTAGACATGAGAAGTATTTTTTAAAAAGCAGGCTCCTACATAACAAATTGAGAATTGCTCAGTTTGTTGTTGGTGTGGTGTGGTGTGGTAACACTGTTGAATGGAGTCCTTTAATGTTGACTGATTCACCAATGTGTCTCTGTCTTAAACAATATTGTCTTTTCGAGCCTTCGACAGACCTTCCCATGAGAACTATACAAACCAGACCTGTTTTACCTGCATGCATTAATGGTCCTGTTGGAGAGCAGGTCTTTCTCTCTTCTCTTTTCACATTAATGTGATGGATCTCAACCCTAATTTTGATTCTGTCAATACGGTCACATTGTTTTTCCAGAACAGTGTAAAGAAAGTGGAAGAAGAATGATATTCTCATGAAATTAGAAATTCTGTTTCTGCTTAAAATGCAATCCATCACCAGTATTGTTTGAGGTTATTTTGTATACACTAAATCAAAATTAAATCTGGGCCTGTGTATATTATAAATTATTACATACTGAACAAACCTACTGTTTTTCTGAACTATTTTTTGGGTTATGCCTGCTAGTCTACATGTTGTTACATGTAGTGACAGCACAAACCTCCACCACCCACTATGAAGATGACAGTAATGCTCAGTTCAGAAAAAATAGAATTGTCCTGTGGGTTAATTTTTTCCTTTTGTTTTGTTTTTTGAGCCATGTGTTGCAAATAAGCATTTGTAAACACACACACACAGACACATAGACAGACACACAGACAAACAGACACACACACACACACACAGTCTTACACAAGCATCCACACACACATACATACTCACACATACACTTACACTTACACTGCAAACACACACACACACACACACACACACACACACACACACACACACACACACACACACACATTTTGGGTTCTGATGAGGGGGTATTTCTTCAGGGGGTCGCTAAGACGCCGGCGCCTGCTGCGAGTCTCCGATCGCCCCGCAGAAGACGCCGTGACCAGACCAACACACTCTCCAGAATCTTCAACCTGGTGAGACTTACAGGCTCTCGTGCTATACGGGACCCTGAGGCCCATGCCCTTACTATACACCGACAGCCATCTGCCATGTCGCACTGCTTGGAACTCGGCTGTGGAGACCTGAGCTGCATTATCACCAAAGATTCTAGAGCGTAACGTTCTAGAATGTTTGATTACTACTGTATGTCAAATAACTAAACCTCTTCCCATGTTGGGGGACATGCACACTGTGCATGGTGTAGTATAGTTTAGTTTATATAGCTATTGTCTGTCAATAGACATGAAAAACAGTTGCACATGCACTATTCTTCTAAGTCCCGCTTTTATTTACAGGTTGTTTTGGGGATACACGTAGTTTAGATAGTGTATAAACTATAACTGTGCATTTATTTTATTCTGCCTAAGAAATACCATTAGCAAAGATATCACTTTTTCTATTACTGCCCAAGGTAGTCAAGGTCTTACATATTAATACATATGTATAGCCTAACTGTGTTACAATGGTAATGCAAAATAGTGTATATTCAAGATTTTATTAACAATTACTGATATAATAATTTTGTATATTTTAATCTTCACATTATGTTCTTATTTTGTCCTCTGTTGGCAATCAGTCACTGCTGCTTTCCTAACCTATTTCTAAATTTACAGGTGTTGCAATATTACTATGGATATAAGCCGATTGTAACAATCAGTTTTCCCCTCTTAAAATGACATATGGAGTAAACATTCTCAATCAGAAACATTTACCTTGAAGGTCTTTAGGCTTAACCTGACACTTCAATCTGACATATGGCAAAAACTAAAACGCCTTCATCACTGACTATATGACAATCCATATACAATATAAGAATGACCTCTTTCTTTTCCCTTTGTCTCTATAACATCTTTTATGTTCACTCTTTAATTCCACACTGGAATTCAACCGAGACACGAAACTGCTGACTTGAGTTATACCTCGGTGCTTACTCGATTAGCCTAAATGATCTGAATGCCCCCCCACCATCCTTACGTGAGTGAGACCGAACGTGTGGTGTCACCTGCAGGGAGAGACCCGATCCCGCTCCCCCCCTAAACGCTGGAGCACCATCTTCTGAGCCCGCGGTGGACGACAGGAACCCGGACGAACGTGAGACTGAGCGCAGAGGCGGTGATGCTGACGGAGGTGAAGAGGTGAAGAGAGAGAGGGAGAGAAGAGAAGACGGCTGTTTGACTGATGCGAGTTTTGAAGAGATTAACCGACTAACGCCTGCCAGCACTGCTTCTTCTCTAGAGGGACACAATCTAAGCAGTTAATTTCACACTTGTGTGCATTACTGAGTGAAATAGAAAAGCTGTTTGTCCATGCTAGAGGTATACTTCTAGTACTACTTCATTCATTCATAAGGCACAACCTTATATTTATTTTCACATAGGGCCTCAACGTGTGCTGTGTTACTTTTAGTGAGGTTTGTAGTGTTGAAATGTAAAAAAAAGAAAACAAGAAAAAATGTCCTAAATATCTTTCAAGTCAGAGTTAGCCTCTGTAGCAGTACATCATAATATTTTATCACCAAGCTGAACACTGCAAAGGGTTGCAGAATCATACTATTTACCCTTCAGCTAACTTAGGACTGTAGTCCAGCGTGGCCACATCTATCACCAAGCAGAACCAGATGTCATTGTCAGAAACTAATATTATCTCTTTTTAAAATTCTTCCCAAACTAAGCATGTGAAGTGACTGTTGGTATGTGTGAATATGCTTCACTTTGCAGTATCTGTCTCAATCTGGAGGATCTTGACTTTTTGTGGGCGTCTCCGTGTGTGTCTGTGTGTGTATGTGAATGTTGTCTCCAAAGACCTCTTCTGATAAGGGCTTGTGTGGGCTTTTTTATTTAGATCTGCAAGGAGATGAGCAGTGATATTCTTCAAAATGTAAAATATTGTAACTGCTTAGCCATACTGTCTTTTGTAATACACTGAAATGCATCATACCCAATTTAACTGTAATCTATATAGAGTGTTACAACAGAATAACATTGCATGGAACTTGACCTTTTACTGATTTGCTGATACAAAAGCCTGCACAGTGCACTAAATGGCAACTGTACGCTTTTAAAGTGTGTACTAGTTACTCCTGAGGGAATTTAACCAAAACATTCAATCACCATCATACATGATGACATGGTTAAATGTTTTAGCTGAATTCCATCACTTTTTTAACCACTTCAAACACAGAGTACCTTTATCAGTTCTCTATAGGTTGTGAGATTGTTTTACACTGCTTAACTAGAGTTAATTACTATATTTCCATTTTGAAAGTAAAATAAGTGGTTTTTATGGTGGCATCCAGAGTAAGCATAGGGGGAAAGTAACTGAAAGTTGTTGAGAGGGTTAGTGAGGATGGAGGAAATGATGTTTCATTGGAGAAAAACGACAGCATACATCTCTGATGTTCTCTTTGCAGTTTTATATTCGTCCTTGCATGTACCATTATTTCGTCCTGTGGTTGTTGTTGTTGTTGTTGTTGTTGTTTGGTTTTTAATTTCCATGTATTTGTGCATGTGGTCCTTCTGAATGAGTTAAGTAGTGTTAAAAATCTAAATTGTTCTATACGTATGTTAGTGTCAAATCTGTCATAAACATGGTGCTAGCGATGCAGCATAGAAAATGCAAAATTAGATATAGCAGTGACTGTATTATCCCTGTGTATATTTCTTAGTGTTACAACTTCAACCAATACCTAATGTTCTGCTTAACTTGAAATAAAGATTTGGAACATGCCCTCATCCATTGCCTTGTGTAGTCCTTACAGATATGCATGTGCTTTAAAAGAAAAGAAAATAAATTAATAACATGCAAAAGAACTTATAACATTGATTTAGTGCCTGGCGACCACAGCATCCATGCAAGGAAGGAGCATCTCCAAACCAACAGGGGACAGCACTGAGTCAACATGTTGATCAGGATTGACATGAGAGAAGAGAAATCACTGAATCTAAGCCTGAAATCATTAAGGGTATTCCTTTTTGTTTATTTGTTTTGTGAAACAAAAAACTTCTTGAACAAATAATGACAAAACCAAAGAAATTTAGTTACGCTTCTTCTTAATCAGTTAAGGTGTCAAGTCAGTTAGGCTCTGTGCCATACCCTTCCCTCTGGACTTATATGGACAGTTATGTAAGCAGATCTATTTCCATTCCAAGACAAAAGGTGTTGTAACTAACCCCACAGACGTGCAAGGTGTCTCAGAAGCAGTCCTGGAGGATCTAATGATGGATGATGTAGTAGATGTTTTCAAGTTGACCAGTTGGACTACAACTCTAAATGTGGATCAGCTTGTGTGAACCTGACCGAAAGACGAATTCTTGTGGTGAAGGTTGGGAATTAAAGGAAAACGTGCTATATTTCTATTCCATAGCACCACGATACATGACAATTTAGAAAATACAAAAATTCACAATGCTCTTAGCCTTGCAGTAAAGCATAATGCATTTTGTCTTAAAGCAATCAGTTTACGTTTTAGTGAGGCACAGGCCACCATTTTCAAAAGGTTTAAGAAGGAGGTTTATGGAATTAGGTCTCAGCTTCTGTGTTCTGTTGTATTCACAATGACAAGGACAGAATAATTACTGGGATCGAAACAGCAGTATGTAGCAAAAATACATAAATAAATAAATAATAGCTACTGCTAACATGAACTGCAACTCTTTGGAATGTATTAAAAATGCCAGTGAATGTACAGGGCTCGAGTAGTTTTGCACTTACTAGCCAGGATTATAACCCTTTCACAGCTCCGATCACAGTCTGAGCCAGAGACTCCACAAGCAATGACGACAACCAACAGAAAGTCGTCTGTCTCCTGTCAATGCAAATCAATTAGGAACCATTTAGCCAATGCTGCAAACATGCTTTACTCCTGTTCTGGAGAGCATAATGAAGTTTGCATCCTGTCCCGGTGCTAATCACAGCCACTGAGAGGCTGAAAGATGAAAGCCGGGCCTGGGTCTGATTTGATGGACGATATGGCCACTGGGGGAATATGATTTCTGCCCTTAATTTGACAAAGGAGGGTTGTGTTCAGCATGTGGTCTGTGATCACTACAACATGTCAAACAGGACCTATACTGCACCTGAGGTATTTTTTATTATTTTAACCACTATTACACTATATCACAATATAGAGGCTATGTAGTCTTGTTGAAAATAAATGATACTATCCCAGGAGATTACTAACTGCAAGAGACTGGATTCACATTGTCATTTCCTTACTGACTGCCAGTGGCAGACTTTCTATGGGCATGTTGTTTGTGTGTGTGTGTGTGTGTGTGTGTGTGTGTGTGTGTGTGTGTGTGTGTGTGTGTGTGTGTGTGTAATTTATTGTTAAAATGAAAATGGTTGGATTTAGTATGTGCTGTCATTTCCCCCATTTAGCATGTATCTATTTGTGATTACAGTCAGTAATTACTGATGATGCCTGAGATAAACTTGTCACTTGATGCAGTGAGAGTGAGAGAGAATTTGGAAACAGTAAACCGCCTGTGGCCTTGCACTCACCAGGGCTATCCCGCATTCAGTGACGACCAGCAAGAGGAGCTCATGCTTCAGTCTTTCATCCAGGGCATGCAGCTGGACCAGACAAGGGAGTGTATGTGCTGCAGCTCTCCAGACTTTCTGACTGCAGGCCTGGGTGAAATTGGTGCAAGAGTTGGTGCAACATATTCTGTGTTCGTCCACATGGTTCTTCTCTGTGGTGTTAAAAAGAAAGTTGGATAAACTTAGCATGCAGTGGTTGAAAAAGGTGAGTAAAGTACACATGCATATTTTTATCATAGCAATAATAAATACATTGGTAAATGTTTGTTTTGCAATTTTCAAAGGTGCTAACTGCATTTCTAACCAAGCTCTTCCTGCACAGTCCTTGCTTGAACCTGTGACCTCACAGCAACTTCCGTATGGGAGACAGACATGTTACCAAGTGAGCCACAAGTTAGCTAAGTCAGTAGCACATCCTTTTGAGGTGTGGGGAGGGAGGTTTACTAACTTTCTACGTTGAGCTGTGCTAGCTGGCATTTGTTGCACATTTACATGCATTTCCCCTCCAAAACACCACTGGTTCTTCTAGATCTCAGCACTGCAATTACCAAGCTAAGCAGTGTGAGAGTAAGCAGCAGAGCCAGTCAATGCACAGAGGCAATGTGTTCTGCCACCATCAGTGGGGACCACATCCACAAGAACGAAGTTCAAGTTTGTCACACCAAGGCCATGCCCACCAATTGCTCTATAACAGGTTGATCTTAACAAAGATATACCCCCAACAACAGAGAGCCCTTGAGAGACAGGAAATCATCCAGGGGAGGACAGCACATCCTTGATGTTGCCTTTAATGAAAGCGAGCTGTCCGGGGCCTTTTTGCTCTGAAAATGTGCATACTACTGCCACTGATCCAGGAGACAAAGTCTTTTCTTTTAATCCTGCAATCTAAAAATCAGAATCTGCTGCATCAGAGAGCTGAACAGTTTCTGGTCTGGAGGATTTCACTGTTATAAGTGTTGCCTGAGATGAAGACTGTGTCTACAATAAGCACAATACCATCATCAATGACCCCTGGCATTTCTGCATTTAATACTGGTGCCTTAGCCATGTTCCCTACAAAGATAGCTACTCCTTGCCCCATAGCTCAAGGTTGCACCTCTTGCCCTTGATGAAACTGCTAGGTTATCTTGATTCAGTTTACTTGACCTCTGCAGCAGATGGAAAACAGAGCTGAAGCCAGAAGACTCCTTCTCCATTGACCAAGGGTTATATCAGTTTCAGTTTCTGCCCTTTAAGGCCTTAAGCAGGTCAGCCACCTTTAAGGACCTTATGGAGAGAGTACTGGTTGATATTCCCCACACCCACGGCAGGTGTACCTGGATAATCTCCTGATGCATTCAGCTGACTCCCTCAGTGTCTCATCTTTCAAGCTGAAATGGCAGGTTTAGCAGGTGTGTGCACTGACCAATGGAAAGTCGTAGCCTTAAAGGCCTGGCCAATCACCTGTGATGTTGGGGAGCTATAGATCTTACTGGAACTGGTGTCTGACTACGGACAGGTTACCCAAGATGCTACCACATTATCCAGCCCACAGCACCGACACTGAAAGACCAGCTGTTCCATTTGTTGACTGCTGTCAATACACTCTAAGCTGTGATGGCTGAAGCTTCTTGTAACTGGTGGTGGTCCCTGACCCAAGGTGTCATTAAACCTGTGTCATTCATCATGGCAGTGATATGAATCTAGGGACAGTGTTCTCTCAGGAGGGCGACCATGGTGAGTGAGCGACTGCCTACCTTCTTACTTACAGTATGTACCACTGCTGCTCACTCAACTGACCTGCATGAACTTTCTGTATCACTAAACAACTGCTGTGGCTTGGTGATCCTTCGTATTCGTCATTTCTAAGCTCATCTTCACAGAAGATGGTTCTTATTTTGCACTGATTACACTTCAGTCACATGACTGCTGAAATACAAAGAGCTGGTCCCTTGCTGACCTTTGGCTCTAGGGACATAGTACCCTCCTACATATGCTCTCCTCTGCCTTTGCCTTGGAAATACCAGATACAGTGCCTCACACAGAAATTTTCTGCATTAATTAATTTTTATGCTGCTTACAGCTACATTCTAAACCATTTATCCCTATACACTTATCCCATATTTACTTAATCTACTCTAATGACAGAAGTTGAGTGTGGACCCAACAGCAGCCAATGTTCCTGTATCAAGGCGTTGTTTGGAGAACTATATAGAGGTGTTTATAATTTCATTGTAACACCTGTGTTAGCCTTACTTTTTCCTGCTAGTTTTCTGTCATGATGTAAAGCAGGCAAGCCATGACATTAAAAAGTAAATACAAAGCATCACACTTAGGCCTATATCGTACATTGATTCTGTATCAATCGGCTGCCATAACAGTTGAGACAATGCAATATTGGGCTACGCAAACAAGAACATAGCAGTCTTTGTGTGCAGTGATCAGCAACATAAACTCAGAAGCAGAACTCATCACAGATTCCAAACCACCTACCTGTGCACTTAATATAAGTGATTACACTAATTAGCTGTTTTACCTAGCTGGAGAACTGTGCTAATTAGAATCAGCTGGTACAGTGAACAGCTGGAACAAATATGTGGTACCTTAGATTGTAGCTTCTAAAGTCAGTTTGCCCATTACGGTTTGTATGGTTGCCTAAGACAGTAGCTGGACAGCTGGGCAGACAGTAGCTATTCTTACCAGGAGATTATGCTGAACATAGATTCCGTTTTTACTTCTACAGGGAGAGACTGAGTAGGAAGACTGGTAGGAATTGAAGACAGCAACAGGCAGTTTTGAAAATATGCACATGTAGGCTATCGGTTTAGGCTACCTGTTCTTTGATTCGCTCCAAATTACCAATCTGCAGTCAACTGGACCACACGTCTACAGGACGGGGATTTTTTTGGAAAAACCTGGAAATAGACTACAGCAACAAAAGCTATTTTGATTTGAACTGAAGACGACTTAGAAGGTAAAGCGAATATTCTAAAAATAGACTGTCGCACAGTGGCTTGGTCTATTTGGGTGGTCATTATTGCACATTATGGTTATACAGGTTATGGCTGTCTGTGTACTACACAGGGCCATAACCTAAGTTTAATTACCGTTTAACAAAACGGGTTAGCCTGTATTGTCTGAGAATCAAAGTTGCATTAAAATATATCCATGCATGTACGGCTCTATGTAAAGGGATGCTCAATAAAGAGATGTCACTTAATGTGAGTTTTAATGCTACCTCTTAAGATTTCATGTGTGTAAATGGACCGTCTCATTTAATCACCCACATTTAATGGAAGAGCATTAGGCAGGAAGTGGACTGTGTGCCCTCTAGCCTTCCTTTGACATTAAATTTGTCACATTAAACACGAGTATTTGTTGGCTAGTTATGGAAGAAATGGTCAAGTTGTGCTTCATAAGGTTTTACACCATCCGCGTACACACATTCCATGTTTTAAAACAGACTGGGAAACTTACCGAGACAATACTGAATTACTTGACAGTTAAAAAACACCCGTCACTTCCATATCCATATGCGGACCTACTTTTTATTTCTCATCAACAAATTAGTAGCCGACTGATACACGTAACAAACCAGCCGCGCCGCCTATGAGATGCGGGCTACTAGTGGTTTTAACAAAAAAAAAAAAAACTCACATCACAGCCACAACATAAAAGTTGCCTGGACTCAACAAACTGCCCATCAAAGCATTGTTACCCTTTGCTTTTGATTGTTTCTGGCTCTGTCCTCAAGTCATTTAAGGTGATAGTATGTTTATTGCTCACTGCACAGAGTGGAACACTGACAGACATGAGTTAAGCCACTATGTAGCCTACGTGGTCAACCAACCACAGGCTGTTATATAATAATGAGGGGCTGATAGGTCAGTATACATCTCATTTACTAAGTTGAATGAATTATGTCGGTTGGTGATATTTCTGTTTGGTGTATTTTGGTGATAACACTTAAGGTTAAAGTAACCCACTCTGGGATATCCAGGACAAATAGTCCAGGTCCAGTTTTAATCGATCATTTAAGGTTGATGTCTCGCTGGGGCATTGTGATCTATTCTTGTCTCAGGGCGGGGCTTGATCCATACTTTTTCTGTTTTGCTAAGTTTCCCTCTCTTGTGCTCCCCAGCTTGTCAGATCGCATTTGCTGACATCAAGGCAGCCCGTGTCCTGAGAGGGTCCAAACGAGATCGAGTAGACAGCGTTCTCGCTGGCTGGAATTAGCTATAACGGTTCAATCCAATAGTACCCCAAAACCCTCGCCACACAGGACCGGAGAAGCAAGCGCGTCAGTAATTTGTGCGACGAGGGACAGAACAAGCAGAGATTTGAAGATTGGGAGACAGAGGGGGATGGCATAGCAGCTGTAAGGCTAAAACGAAGACCCTGTTTTTTCCTCCCGGATACTTTACGAAGCATGACGGTAAGGCTCTTCATAGTTGTTGAGCGAGCTCAGATTAAGCTTCATAGAATACGTAATAGATTTAGGTTTAGAAGTGCCAACCTGTGAAGCGGTGCTTCTTATTGCATTTTTGTCTCTGTACATCTTCTCTTGACATTGTTCGCATGCCGCGTTTTTGTCCAGGTAGACAACAGAGCTCAGGGAGAAGTGCGAGTAATTAATTATAGCTAAATCTCAGACATTCTTACTGACGCACGTAGAACGCAGCACCCAAGCGCGAGCGGTTGTATATTTGTTTATTTGTTGTGTCAGTCAGCGAGTTTGTGAAAATAAGTGTTTTCCCCTACTGTTTATGAATGCTACACACTTAACCTGCTGTCGGTCTCAGGAAGCTATTTTATCTATCAAGTGATTTTCTATCATATGAAATTTCATTTAATGAAATCTATCATCGCCATATACCATGAGTGTTCTCACAAAGGTTTCTCAGATGTCTTATGATTTATTGTGCTGCTGTTGCTCTCTACAACATCCTTTGTGAAACTCCATGAATGCGACTGGGTTGACACTGGCTAATCTCTTTAGGAAGCCATAGTGAAATAAAATACCTATCTTCAGATATGGTAATAGACACTTTTTAGCATGGAAGATCGTCTTGGCGTATTGCCAATCAAGGCAAGAGGAGCCATCACTTAGTGAATATGCTTGGTTGTTTGTATAAAGCTTTCTCAGTTAGAATTCCCTTCCTAAAAGAAAGAGTATGCAAGCTCTGGGTTGTGTGCATTTACAAAGCCTTAATGCGCTCAGATAATCTGACTAAGGCTTGAACAACCCAATTTTGTTTAAACCCCAGAAGAAAAGTGAAACTAGCAAGTACTGAGCAACATGTTTTTTTTTAAAACTGTTCTTTAAAGACTGGCCAGTCAAATGAGAAAAGTAACAGGTAACTTCTTAAAAGAAATGTGGAGGACAGCAGTTGCAGGCATTACAGGCAACAGCTGAGACAGTGTCAGTCTTCCATCAGACACTGGCTCTGTGCCCTAAGCAGTTTGTCACTCAGTTTGTCACAAATCCACCCCCTAACATCTCTCCTCTGCGTGCACATAGAGCTATGCGCTGTTAAGATGTGGTGAGAGAGTGAAACATTTCAACTGAATCAATTATTCTCCCCATTTTTCTATCTGCGAGCGCACATAGAGTTGCACTACTGATTAGCCTCCAACAATGGCTACAAGGGTGCCATTGTGAAGGATCAGCAGCAGATTACTGGAATTCCTTTTTTTGTTGCCACCGGCTAAATGGGCTTTCAGTCCCTTCCATCTGGACCAACAAAAATCTTACATCTGCAAGTTTAATAATTTAATATCTTTGGTCCCCGCAAGCATTTGGACTCCCTGCTAGTTTTTCTTTTTTTCTCAAAGACTTAGTATTCCAACCATGGGTTAAACAGTTCATGTTAAAATAAGCATAATTGATGTAGTGCATACATCAAAAGGGCCAGGATTGTGTAGTTTCACATGGTTTAAGACAATTGTTAATTAATTTGTTGGTTTCATTGGACTATCAAATATCATAATTCAGCTATGCTACCTGTCATGGAGAAAGTATGACTATTGTTGTTAGAGCTGAATGCTTAGGCCAAACACAGAGGTACAGGAAAGTTGAGTATTCATTTTGAGCTTCTATCTACAGGTGACTGCAAACAAGTATGTTTCTTTTTTTGCTGCATTAATATGCTGTAAGATACCATACATCTAAACGAGTGCATGCCATTCCCAGTTTGACCAGTTTAGGATAGACTGAGACTTTTTATAGAATGTAAACACACCACCAACTAATGATAGAACCTGAACTGTTTAATGAAGCATTGCGTGTATAAAATCCTCTTCCCCATATTTGTTATAAAAGAATGTACATTAATTCATTAAAAATACAATGGCTTACTCAATCCCTCGTTTTAAGCAGTGATCTTTTTTGAGGCAACTGAATCATCAGTGGTTTAACAGCATTAGATAAGTATTGTGAATGTGTGAAAGCCTCAGTTGTCAGTTAAGAAGCCTGTCGCCGTACAGCTGCTTCCACTAAGAGTTTACTTCATAAGCTACTGTAGTTTACGTAAGCTCTCGTTGCTTCGGTGGTTAACTCCAGTTCAGCTGTAATGCTACTGACAGTGAGCAGTCCCTGATTTCACCTCTGTCCTGAATGCGCGTCTTTACTGCAGACCATTGACATGTCTCTCTTTCACACGGTGACTCTGCTGGTTCTCTATGCTCCTCATCTGTTGCTTTAAGCTGTTCAACATGTATCCCTACGTCTGGCTAACACAGGCATTAAAAAGCCCCTCATTTAGGAAATGAAGTTTTGAGTTGTTTATTATCATAACCCTGGTGGTAGTGCCGGCACTGTAGAGTTGTAATGTCTAAAGAGCCCAGTCCATTCCCTTTAAGGCTTCAGCAGTGTTTATTTTATTGATTTTAGCCTATTAGGGGCAGACTTATCTTGAGTGGCAGCGTTCCCTCTCCAGCACAGACGCCACGCATGCCCAGAACAATATGTCCTTGTTCTTCACCGTTTCTGCCCCTCTTGTGTGTCTGTCACAGACCCTTGGCTGTGTTACTAGGAGGGGTGGGGGGTGGGAGGTTGGTTTTGAAGGGGAGGGGGGCACACACACACACACAACCACTCCACGTGTGGCCAACATGGGGAAAGATAATCCCGCTATTAGGGTAATCTGCTCAGAATGGCAATCGATGAAGAGTGCACCCTGGGCCCCCATTTCGGCCGAGGAATTAGGAGCAAAATTAGGGCCGAAGAAAAATGATTTAATCAGTCGGATTAAGAAGGAAGAGATGGCGTTGAGGAAGGGATGGAGGTGAGGATGGAAAGAGGTCGACCTGGCCCGGCGACTAAGCGTGCCAGGGTAGAGGTGTTGCTGGTCGGCTGTCGGCACACAGCCTGATTAGTTTGGTCAGTGAGGGGTTTGATTGGTTTGGTCTGCAGGGTGTGGAATCTGATTATGGATTAAGGATAGAGTGGTGGCCCTGGCCTGTCTTCTCTCTTTACAGGATTTGTCTGTTTCATGCTCTGTGCTAAGGAGCACATCCGTGAAATAACCATAATAAATGCAAAGTCTGTGCCAAAGTTTCTATCATTTCAGACCAGATAAAGTAGTTTTGACAATAATGTACCTGTGAACATGATGAAGTCCCTGAATTCTTAACGCAGATATTATATGATAATAAGTATATATATTACCAACAAAACTGCAGAGAGTTAGTGTATTAATAATTAATCTGTATAGATTCAGAATAGCGATAGTGTATTAGTGTAGGACATATTAGTGGCAACAGTGATAAAATATTTATGCTTTAGCGTGAAGAACAAACGCAGTGGAACTGAGAGCATGTTAAAATCAATAAAAAATCCAAGTTAAAAATCACTTATGCTTAATGTGCAGAATGTAAACAGATGGAGCTGAGATTATTTATGTTTTAAGCTGCTTTTTAAAAAAAAAAAAAAAAAAAAACATGGCTACCCTGCCTGCTCCTCTAAGATCCTTGGGGTCATGTGACCCCCGAGGACGCGATGCGGCAAAACAAAAGGTTTTCTCCTCCTCACATCTGTTGCTTTTTAAGACTGGTTGCATTCAATTAGTGACATACAGCTTGTCAGCTTAGGGGGGGGGGCTCACAAAAAGAGCCAAGGTGAGCATGTGTGTAACTAATGAGTCACTGAGGAGAAGCTGCTGGTGTGAATGTTCAGATGGGGGTCATATTCAGTGTTGTCATTAGTGAACCTGTTGAAGTGACACCAAAACATGTTGTTCACCAAAATAGAATAATTAGCTAAAACACTAATACCGGTGTGTGGTTTCTCTTGAAACTTATGAGGAATTAAAACTTGTGTAGCACATTATCTGCACCAGAGACTTTTTAAAGACTGTGTACAGACATTTTGGGGTTGTTAAGTTGTCATTAGTCACTATTGTTGTTACAGCACTACCTGTCAGAACATGAGACATAATTGACCCTGACAGTGACACTAATGCTTTGACACATTTGAGGGAATAGCTTGTAGAATCGTAGGGATACAAGTAAAGAATTACACATGATGAGCATTTACCATTTACATCAGAGAACTAAGCCCAGTGGTGTAAAAGACCAAATATTAAGAATTGGGATGACATTTAATGTAAGAAACGGAAACAATAGAGTTAATGAAAATACCAGTTAATCACAAGCTTTGAAAGTAAAGGCAGACTTGAGTTGAGATGATGTAACGTGGTGTTAATTCACTCCGCTTTTGGTGACTAGAGTGCAGCACTACAGATGCATGTTTATTATTGTGTCCCCATTTTTGATGCTTTTGCAAGGTGATAGCACAACACTTTTAATTAACAACGTGACATGCAGCATATTGATGTTAGTGCCTGATAATACTTTGAATCTCACACAGAATCTCACACATCTTAGCATTATGCATAGGTCGAGAGATAGCTGGCACGAATCCAGCAGATCACCCACCTGCATATGGATTTCACAACAACACTCCCAAAAGATCCTTAGGATTGTATGGACTATATACTTTTCTGTCAGGGTGGGGGGGGGGGGGGGTGTGCGATGCTGCACATTATTCTCTTTTTTTTTGTAATGGGACAATAAGGATGGGGACATTGGAAGTATGTGTTGATAATATTGGACCTCATTCATCAGCACATTTCTCTAGAACACAGAGTCTTCTGCCATCTGGCCCTGCTGCTCCTCAGTAGTATCTTAGAAGCCTTGATCATTCCAAGGTGGACTTAAAAACCTCACAGTATTTCCTGTGACGCTGCTCCACTCTCTATTAACTGCCGCCAGCTTTATTAAACCAAGCGATAGATAAATAAATTCATCTCTCCATCTGCGTTGTGTTTCTGTCTGTAAAGGTATGCCTGCGTAAGGCTGACACAGTTCATATGTCCTGGGTAAAACACAAGACAGCACACTGGGAGAGAGAGCGAGAGAGAGAGAGAAAGAGAGAGAGAGAGATACAGAGTAAGCAAGAGAGTGAGAGAGACAAAAAGAGAGAAAGACAGAGATACAGCAATAGAGAGAGATGGGAGGGAGAGAGAAAGAGAGAGAGAGATGGGAGGGAGAGTGAGGGTGTCAGCTGTTTTGTGCCCACACAGGCTGGTGTCTGGTGCTGTGAGCTTGGCGCTGGTCAGCTGGCACTCGGGCAGTGGGCAGTGGGCTCTCACCAGGCAAGAGTGGGCAGAGGGGCCTGTGTTAGCCTGGCGTGGTGCTGGCAGCCGAGTCTCTCCCTCCCTCATATCAGACATGATGCATATGCCCTTCAGGAATTCGTCCGACGCAGCGGGGAGGGCATCGTCGTCGTCTGAACAAGGCAAAGATCAGATGAGCACAAATTAGGTTTAAAGATTGATGAACATGCGGCAGCAAAATGCACTGGGTTTTTCAGAATGCATGCCAACATGAGTCAGACCCACTGTCATGGCAAGACCATGATTCAGTTTGTCAGGTGAAATCTCTGCAGATTAACTATGTTTTGTGGTCAGGGAGATTCTTCAGTAACTGCAGTTTCATGTTTGCCTTTATATTTCAAATGGTGAAGAATTGCTAAAATTTAGTCGTGTAATTATGTCTGCTGACACGTTTAAGGCTTGATAGAATGTGTTACAACCAGGGCTTTGAACCAGAATTTTTTGCCAGTTGGTTTGTTCCTGACATTCCTGAATCGGTTATATTCCATGTCAGCTGTGAAACATAAAAATGGTTATGGTAGGCTTAGCTTTAAAACTTTCCCGTTGGCAGGACTAAAAGACAGAGTTATTGTCTATAAAAGCCATTCTACACCAAAAATTTGCGGAAAAAAAAAATCTGAAAAACAGCAAGTGTCTGCAATTTGAGCATTTTCACTTACAACGTTAGATGTTACCATAACAACATCCATCCTGATAATCCACATATCTTAAGATGTGTGGTATCACAGCTAGGATATATAACAGAAGGATAATAAGAGTGCATGTCATTTGCCTCGGCAACCGAGATCGAAAGTTGAACTGCGCGGCCATCTAGAACTGTGAACTTGGGGTCCTCTGTGCTGCTCCGACCTTGGAGGTCAGACGTCCGATACTCGGGGATGCACATGGCGCCACTTCCTGCTTATCTTCAGCAGGAGGTGTTAAGGCCAGATTTTCAATTCTCAGTTTGGTCACATGTCTACTGTGGTCTACTGCGCAAGCTCAAGAGCTAGCTAGGTGACATCGCGTGCAATAAATTGACTAGTAGATGCTCAATTGAAATTGTTGAAACTATTTCAAGTGTTTGTTATTTCATTATGCATATTTTGTATACATTATTAAAGATGGTGCAATCTGCTAAAAAGTTATGTCAAATGAGGTTAGTAACCACTTAACAAAAATCTCCATAGTCAAAATGCACTAATGAAGAATCCACACAGTACAGTAAATTTCCTCCTGTGCAGTGCGACGGACAGTCACTAGCCGTTGCTTGATTTGTGACATCACTTTTAGCATCACCCCAGATCAAAGGTTTTTACAAGGTGTACAACAACGCCAAAATCAAGGTACATGGCAAAATCAAGTTCTTTGGTTTCAAAGTTATGCTAAAATTAATGATAGTGAAATGCTAACAGCTACTGGGCTCTATTCTGATTGGGCCCTTTCCCCATGGGTGTTCCAACTTCTGTGTCTATTCCTGCCCACTTGTCAAAAACCTAGAATACTTTATCTTAGGTTCTGGACGACTACAATATTTACCTCTCATGATTACAGTCAAGACTGGGAGACTGCATAGCCCACTCAAATGAGTGTTGTCTGTATTTGTATGAGCTTCTCTGCACTCTCTCTACTCACTGAGTGAACAACAGGAAATTAACTTTATGGGGTCATTGTAAATACAAGACTTTTTTAAGAATGAAAAAAAATGGTATGAACCAGCTACATAAATGTTTATGTTCCAGAACATAAAAATATATTAAGTTTCTAGTTTCATTCTTGTTCCAAAACAATAGCAAAACACCAAAAGTTTACATTTTCGTTCCATGAACTAGTTCAAAGCCTTGGCTAGAAGTGATTAAAATCTATAAAATGACCCTAATTCCTGAAAGTGGCTATATACTCTGTCTAGTAAATGTATGACACATTATTTTTTTCCCTTGACACAGTACTGCATTTCCTGTTACATCATATAATTTGTGATCTGTGGTGGCACTGTTATGTAGAGAATCATCGTTAATCACAGTTACATCATGGGAATATGTAACTTACTATCAGTGAGGAGTTGCACCAATTATGGAAATCAGTGTGAAAAGATGCATCTGGAATGCTGGATCCTTTTTAATTTGATTAGCTTATGTGTTTAACAGATTTTTGTGGAAAACTATTTTTTGACAGTGTTTTGCCCTGTGTTGTGCACTAGAATCACACTTTGTGAATGGTAGGTGCTAGTGTTGCTAACAGTGTAGCACATGAGTCACTGGCTAAAACAGCTTCTTACCTGACATGAATTTAAATAAATCTTATTTTTGCTCGTTGATTTCCTACCCCATTTAAATTTAATCCAACTGTATTTGGTTGTGTAAGTGTCGCTATATAATGAACGCTGTCCCAAAGCAGTGTCCCAGAGAGTCATGTACCAAAAGTCCTCTTCACAGCAAAGAGCTGCTTTTTTTACATAATCTAGTTGTGAGATTGACACAGAACTATATAGAACAGCCATTGTGCATCGCACAGTAGCCCACAATGTATTTGTGATTCATTTTAATGACCTCAGAATTTTTTTCAGCAGTGTAGAACATTACCTAATAGGAAACGTATTATGGATTTTTGACATCATCAGCACTTGTAACATATGTAATGACATAAAGGAAACGCGAGTAGTTTAGATATCGGTCACTCCCCTTCTGTCCACCCACAGTAGCATTTTCCGCTCCTATAGTGAGGGACCTTGCCCACGAATGTGTGTGTGTGTGTGGTGACTGAGTGGAGGAATGGGGGTGGGGTTGCCAGTTAGCAAATCCGATCCAGGTCAGTACTGGGCAGAGATTTTTTCGTCCTGGAGTGTGTTTTCCCGACCCGTTCCTGGAACAACAGGAAGTCTTGGCTCTGATGTGATGTTTGGCTTCCTGTTTATAGAGCGGCCAGTGCTGTGTAACAATGGGATGTAAGGGGTGATCTGCACACAGTAGAAAGGGACAGGCCAGTATAAAAGCAATGTCCTTGAGGGCGGATGTTTGATTTCTTTTTTTTTCTCTCGCCAATGCACACACACAAGTGATTATCGACACATTATCAGAAGAGAGACACATAGAGATGGAATAATCCTCCTCCGGTGTAATGCACAGTAGTAACAACCACTATTTGTTTGTGTAATAATGTGCATATTTAAGTAAAACATTATGTCCCTCGGGGACACGATCTGCTATTTCCACTCAGCTTTAGCTACAAGACAAGGTTACAGTCATCCCTGACCTATCCTTGACAAAAATAAAACACGCCTGCCTCGCTCTGGCTGTGCTGTTGGGCCCCTGGGATTTGTGGTCTGTCCAGCTGGCTGTTTGCTGCACAAATCAGTTGGATTATGCGCGACTAATCTCGTCCTGTATGAGGAAATGAACAAATGCCTCTGTCTCTTGCTCGGAGTCCCATTGATACTCAGCTGATACTAAACCATTTGCTCAGGGATATCACCAGTTATCACCACCTTGCGTCATTATGTAGCTGACAGTAAGTAAGACAGGGAGGGGAAAAAAAAGTCATTATGAAGGAAGAATCAAGAGCACAGATTTCTCCATAAGCCTTTAATGACACATAATGTGTGCATGAATTATTTGCACTTCTTCTTGCAGATGTACAGCCAGCACATGAATAGAATAGAACAGCAATCATCTATTAGGGTTTTGCTTTGAAGCTACAAGTCTCGCATAGTTTTATCTGGCTGACTTATGGAATGACCCATGTAATGTGCTGGAGAGGAGGCAAAGCATCCAAGA
Organism: Setipinna tenuifilis; assembly: GCA_030347295.1. Lineage (NCBI taxonomy): Eukaryota > Metazoa > Chordata > Actinopteri > Clupeiformes > Engraulidae > Setipinna > Setipinna tenuifilis. The sequence continues at coordinate 16,254,792 of CM059283.1, forward strand.
GGGAAGGAGGAAGGGGCCGAACATCTGTGAGTCAGTCAGTCAGTCAGTCAGTCAGTCAGTCACGCAGACCCAGCCATGAGAGCAGTCCTAGACAGGGGGCTAAAGAAGGAGGAGGAGAAGGAGGGTGAAGAGGAGGGGGAGAAGGAAGAGGAGGAAGAGGGTGGGGGGGTGGGGGGGGGCAAGAGGAGGAGTAGGAGATCAACTGCAGGGGACAGCAGGAGGTGAGGGTACAGTGAGAAGGACAGGACTGAAGATCAGTAGTCAAGGTTATTTGGCAAACTGTCAGAGCAGCATTTTTAGTCATTTTGCTCCATCAACTTGCTTTTGTGATTAGAAGTCTGCTGATTATCTTTAGTTACTGTGTTATGTGTTACTGCTATACTATAATGTATTGCAATTATATAAGCAGTATTACAGTACTGTGTGCTTCTGTACAACAGCAATATCATTTAAGTATGTACAACACAGCACGTAATTGAGCTCCGTGAGTGTAGTATACACTCAGGATTAGCACTTCATTCTTCGTTGATATCATATGACTACTAGTCTACTGTGCATGTGTAACGTATCAGAAATCCTCTTGTTAGGACACCTGGGCAAGATGTTATATTGTCTACATGCTAACAAGCGACTGTAGATTTTTTCTCCTATGTTTTTTGAGGTTTTATGAGATAGATAAACATTTAAACATTCCATGCTCTTTTTGATTTTTTAATTTGTGCATTAATGTACAAATGTTAAATAATATATGTTGAAGTCTGTAAGGAAGCATGAAAGTAGTATTTCACCAAATACAAAGATAGTGTTCAGACTGTAGGTATACAGTGCCAGAGCAGGAGAGCCCCAGAGTTGGTAGGGAGAATGAATGCAGAGGCCCAGAGTCAAACTGAAGAAGCTGTGCTGCTGACAGTGATGACTAAATATTTGGCCATTTTGTGGTTCTATGTTGGAGAAATAAAAGGGAACTTTTGTTTATTTCTTCAGTTGCCTGTTATCACTACAACAACAAAGCCTGTTTTCTATCCTTTGTACCGTTTTTTCCTGTCTTTCTTTTTTCGTAAATAAACACCTGAGCAGTATGTCAATTTGGCAAAAGACTCCTTCTGTAGACCATCACATTTTGTTGCTCGGCTGTGCATCAATCTGTCTCTTCTGGCTGTGGCAGTTGTGGAAAGAGAGAGAGAGAGACAGAGAAAGAGAGGGAGAGAGAGCGTCTGGACTGACCTTACCATGCTAATCCTATCCGTTGAGAGTGCTTTTTTTAGAGAACAACTTAATGCAACCAGATTATGCACCCGCACCATACCCACCAAACCGCCACGGTTTTGGTGCCATCTCACAACCAAGCAGCAACTGCAGCTGGAGTGGTTAGGCAGCAGAAGCAAACGCTTGTTGAGAAATAGTAATTATAGGGGTCGTAATTAAGCATAAATATGCACACATATTGTACAGCAGGGTCACAAAGTCAGGTTGCAGGCTTAAGAGTTTTTAATGGAAGACGTTTTTTTTCTTTCTAGCTCTCTCTCTCTTTCTCTCTTACTCATTTGCTCTTTCTATCTTTTTTATCTATCTCTGCTGTGTGTGTGTGTGTGTGTGTGTGTGTGTGTGTGTGTGTGTGTGTGTGTGAGGGAGCATTAGCATTAGTGTGCATTAAAAGGGAGAGTATGTGTGTGCTCCCTATCCCGGGGACCACACCGGTGTTATGTCACACTGCCATCAGTCTCACACACACACACACCCACACACCCACACCCACACACACACACACATGGACACACACACACACACACACAGACACTGCAGGAGCTTGGTCATGTCTTACATAAGGCTTTCTTCTGCTCCTCTCTCTCTCTCTCTCTCTCTCTCTCTCTCTCTCTTTCTCTTTCTCTCGCCCTCCCTCTGCCCGTGTCTGCAGTCAGTGCTGTCAGATTGTCTATAAATCTCCCTCCTCCACTTTCCAGTCCTGTGTTAACCTTGCAACAGTGTATGTGATAACCAGCTTAAACTAGTAGACATTCATTCTATTTTATCTTCATGTCATATAGCCTTGTTCAGATTCTGTTAGCTTGCCGTTGCAGTTGTCCCATTTCCTGAGTGGTTGGTAACTCACATTAAAGGTGTGAAGGAGAGTCTTATGAGCAGGCGGTCCTGTGCTTTGGTGTATACTTGTCTTATCACACTGTAATAAAGAGATTACATAAGAGGGGGACAGGTGGAAGGTTCTAGAAGATGCTGGAGGTGAGGCCAGATGAGATCAGATCAGTTTAGATGTAACTTATTTTTTTTTATTTTCAGATGCCATCAACCATGAAAAATGACGCAAAACAACTAATATTTCTTCAGATGAGTTCTTATAGATCTTATTAGATCATCATTACAGTGTGTGGTTGTCAATGTCTGGTTTTAGTCATGCCAATGAAAGCAGGATCTCACCTGACACAGCCCATTAGTCACATTTAGCATGTTCTCAGTTGATTCGTTGAGACCAGCCACAGACGGACATGCCTATGTCCAGCCAGAGCGGCACAGAAAGGTCTAGCTGTGACCACACACCAGTTCTTCCTCCACGTCATTCTGATGGATTGTTATTACATTTCGGTTGAACATCTTTAGATGCTCCATAGCCCCAGTTTCCAGGATACTTGATGCAGACCAACTACTACTACTACTACTACTACTACTACTACTACTACTACTACTTGGATGATTGCATATATTATCATAGTAATAACATAGTGCAGGCAGTGCAGTGCATGTTGAAAAAAAACTTTACTTCCACATCACAGAAATTCTTTACCGATACATTACAACTTGAGCACAATGTTATGACCGAAAAAAAAAAAACTTGAAATAGGGGGTGTGTCTAGAGAGGTTAAACAAAGGTTGATGACCTTTTTTTGGCTAATGCTGTAAAAAAGTGTGCATTGTCAATTAAAAACAAGATTAATTTTTTCGTTAGTAATTACCTCCTAATTAACAGATAATACCCCAGAGACGGTATTTACATGGCAGCACAGTGCAGTTCTTGGGCAACATCAGATTGCATGTCTGGGGAGGTAGGATTCGTGATGGGAGAGTTGAAGGACACATCTTTGAGCAGAGGAGCACATGCCTCTGGCAAGGCAGCTCATGAGAAGAGGAGACACCAGGATGGAGGTTGTGTGGCTGGGGTTGTAGTATGGGGGATACAGCAGTACAGCCACTGAATGCATGTAAGGTGCCACAACAACAAGATGTAAGGTGCCAGCATTTTTAAAATACGTTAAAATAAAGAATGAAAAAGATTTCACTTTGATTTAAATATTGAATTGCTCAATCCTTTTTAAACACGGTGTGGTGAAATAAAAACCTTCCAGTTCAAATATTTTAATGTATGTAAGGCTCTGAAGGACACAAAATACAGCTAGAACTTAGAACAACAAAGTATTTTTAATTAACTATTCAATCGTGTTGGTCTCTGGCATAACAAAAGTCATTGATCGATGGATCGACGGTGCTTGTCCAGATGTACGCAAGAGGCCAACGCCCGAGATTAGCCTTTGACTGGAGCCTGGTGATCAGAGCCACAGGAACCTCGACGCAGCAGCTCCCGGCATAATCCTTACTTAGGTGTTGTGCAATGGAGTTAAGGGTTTACACACAGTAAAAGAAAGGGAGAGAGAGAGAGAGAGAGAGAGAGAGAGAGAGAGAGAGAGAGAAAGCGAGGAGAGGAATACGGGAAAGACAGAGAAGGTTGGAGGCTAGCAAATTACCAGAGGGCAAGTTTAATCTTTGAAACACTGAAGGACATTCCTTTCCAGTTTGTGCTGGCCAAGACCACTTGTCAGAGGTGTACGTATATATATTTAATGCAGTGCATAACAAAACATGTGTGCAATATACGAACTGTGCATTTTGTGGTTGGAGCGCTTTGTTACTTACCAAACCCAAACCAGTCGGAGCTGGATTTCCACATTCAGGTGTTCCAGAGAATGCGGCAAAAGTGAGCGTGTGCAACAGAATACAGCTGACAACACTTTGGGGTTATATATATATAATCCCTAGACTGCTCAGATGTTGCAGAAGCCCATCTGGGTACAACTGTAGAGATATTTCTAACACAAACTTACAAATAAGCAAAACTAAATTAAAGAAACCTGTCAGTAGTGGATAGCTAATCCCTTTTTTCCTTACAAAAGTCATTTAGGTAGCTTCTTTATGTGACATACATGTCACATAAGCGCAGTGTTTTGTCCATTTACTCCGAATTACCCCTGTTTCATAGATTGACAGCATACCCAAATACTGTGATTCACAATAAATGCCTGCTAATAACTTGTCAGAGGAGTGTCGGTGCTGGTTAGCACAGACCGAGTCATGTTTGCCCCTGAAGAAACGACTCCCCCCCCCCTTTGCCCAGCGTGGCCGAGGACGCAGACTCCTCACGGCGGACCCGGGAGATGGCCGACTCTGGACTTTAAACTTGTCCTCACTCACCAAAGCTGACGACGGCGTCGTGGCAGCCTTTTTGTGGGCTAAAGGCTCCAGTGTTATTGAAACAGTGGCTGTCTGGTGTGTGTGTGTGTGTGTGTGTGTGTGTGTGTGTGTGTGTGTGGTTTTAAGCCCATGGGTGGAGGGGTTTGAGGATGTGGTCTTTAAGGGTTGAAAAGGGGGGTGTTACTTCTCTTTACTGTGGCTCATGCATGCAAATTGTGTCGGATAAAAACACAAAGACATGAGGG
>CM059283.1:16262012-16277012 GCA_030347295.1 Setipinna tenuifilis
CTCCTCCTTTTATTATGTGTAACTCTTTTTTTCTGTGTTTTCTTTTAACTGATCATTACGCACGGTTTAAATTACCGTATCCCTACTCCTATTCTTGCTTGCTGCAGTGCTTTTATGGCGCTGCCTTTACCTTGTCAGCCCAAGTTTGTCAGCCTCTGTGACATCACTTCCTGTTGCATTCAGTTCACTTGGCACAGGCAGCATGTGCAAGAAGAAAGACATTCTGTGCCTTTTTTTACAGATGAAGTGTTTGGAGACCTTTGTAGGTTTTGTCAGAAAGTGACTTATGGTGATTTTTCAGCACTTTTTTTTTTAAGTTAGAGATATTTGTCCATGTGTGTGTGTGTGTGTGTGTACAAAAGTTTCTCAGTGGCAGCCAGTTTTAAAAAAAAAAGCTTCCAGGGTCCTGGTTGGCGGTAGGCTAGTTTTTCTTTGAATGGTGACTAGGGGATGATTTGAGGTCTGCAACCAGCCCTGGACTGGCCCTTTTGTGGGTGGTGTCTGTGCCCCAACCCCAACCCCCACCCCCACCCCTCAGTGTGTCTCAAAAGCCCAGACAGGCTTCAGGCTGGGACTCAGCCTAGGCAGACTCCCCTCTCCCAACAATGACCTCCCACGACCCCCTGGTGATTTGAGTAGGTATGGACGTGAGTTATTGTGACAGCTGTTGTGCAAGGCACACAATGCAGATTTTTTTTTTTAGGTGGGGAGGGTGTGTGTGTGTGTGTTGGGTGTTGGGGGCTGGGGGGGTGGTGGTCGGTAGGGGGTTAAGAGTAGATTGGCTGTGCCACTGTTAATCATCCTACCTCTCTTTATCGTGTTTAGTGCCTCACATTCTCATCTTGTGTTTGAAAGTCAGTGCGTGTAAAGTGCCTTACAGCCTACAGAGGAAGCCTAATTGGATGATTGGCCAATTTTGCTGGTTAACATTGATCACGTACCCTTCATTTATTAGTCTCAGCACAGACATGTTGCACAACTGCCGTGAAACAAAATGGGGGAGCAACAAAATCTCCACTTTACACATGAACTGTTTAATCGCAGATGTGTGTGGACATTAGCCTGATGTGCCTGTGAATATAACTGACTTGTTGTAAATCCAGTATGCAAACAACTGGTGTTTATAACAGGGGGGCAAGTGGTCATGATACATCTAATGACTTGCAACAACGACACAAGCGAACTGTGGTGTATGAACGTCTCGTGGGGTTGGGGGGGGTGGGGTGGGGGTTCTCTGGGGGCTGGTCCGGGCCACTGGGTGAACAGGAAGTGTGGTTCTAGGGGCCGGCCCACCCACAGATCGTTTCGCACAGCATCCCGCACGATGCTCGCCCAAGATGAGCTTAACTGTCTGGAGATATCTAGGTCAGCAGCGCTGAGGTAAGCCCTCACAGAGAACAAGCCTGCTCCCTCCCAGTGATGAAGCCCTACTCCTGTACTGATGTGTCTAGTGTGTATGTGTGTGTATGTGTATGTGTGTGTGTGTGTATTTTCTCTCTATGCATGAGACAGCCGTAACAATGCAGAATAAAAATGGAACGAGCAAGTTGCAAAATATATCAATTATTACTCCATGTCAGTTTTGTACCAATTTTTGCACCAATTTACCTGAGTTCAGTTAAATGAAACACACTACTTGACTGTCCTGTTTATTGTCTAAAAGTAAACAAACCTCTTAAAATAGACACATATACAAATTAGGATTATTTGTTCTCCATTTGAGTACATGCTGTTAGTTAAACAACAAACAACATTTTCTTATTTCAATTTCACATGCGATCAATGATCACCTCCCCCAGCCCCCTCCATTCTCTGCGTGCAGCTTGTCCTACATAAGCCGTCCTGTATTCTGTGTTAGGGGAAACGAGCTCTGAGGTTGTTCAGCACAGCTCTCTGTCTCTCTCTCCCTGTCTCTCTCTGTCTGTCTCCTTTTTTCTCACTCTGCCTGTCTGTCTGTGTCTTTCTTTCTCTTTCTATCTTTCTTTCTATCTGTCCATCTTTCTGTCCCTCTGTCTGTCTTTCTCTCTCACTCACTCACTCTCTTACTTTCTCTGTCTGTAAAGGTTGTGGGAGCATGCTGTTGAGGTCCTCTTTGTGCATATCTCCTGAAATGTTGGAGGTTCATAATGGAATATTGATTGCTGTGATAGGGCCTGGCCCTGAGGCTCATTGCTCTCTCTCCCAGTGTCTCTCATTGTCCCCTTTTCCTATCTCTTTGTCTGTCTCTCTCCCTCTCCCTCTGTCTCTCTCCCTCTCTCCTCCCCCCTCTCTTTCTTGCTCTCTCTCCCTATCTCTCTCTCCCTCTCTTTCTCTCTCTCTTTCTCTCTTTCTCTCTCTCTCTCTCTCTCTCTCTCTCTCTCTCTCTCTCCCTCCCTCTCTCTCTATCTCTCTCTGCACTCTAGCACTGAATGCATCCATTCTTCATGCCTCAGCACACATACTCAATTTAGGCTGCGGAGCAGACGGCCATCGCTCACTCTCTCTACGAGGGACTGGAGTCGGCCTGAGCCTGGCACCACTGTCCTTAAGACGGATCCACACACACGCCTATGCAAACACTGACTAAAACACACACACACATACACAGACACACAGAGACACACACACACACACACACACACACAAATACTAAAACACACAAAATCCCTACATGACACACCTGCTACTTTGAATATGCATAAACTATTTGCACTATATATAAGAATATGCTAGAATAGAAACCGACATACACATGTTAAACACAATGGCATTTAAGCAGACGGTTTGTCAACAAACTCATGTGCACTGTCCCGTGGTGAATAACATGGTGTGTAGTTTCAAAAAATCATCCAGGTTTGGAATTTGTTGAACTGATGGAAAACCAGACAAAATTGCAGGATATCCTGATTCCAGGGGTGTGTGCTCTCTATTTTAGCTCCAGGCCCAGTGTGATACCACCCCAAGAATATACTGTACAGTGCGCTGTTTCACATGGAAGTCACTATTGTTTTGTGTCATTTACAGTAATTAAGTGTGTCTATTATTGGGTCCTTCAGGACCAACAAAGCGAGTTCACCTCAAAGGGCATTGCTTAAGGTCCTTGTTGTATTGACGGTTTTGGGGAGATGTGAAACGCTTCCCTCTCTCTAGAAATCACAAAAGGTTAAGGTGCCATACACGTCTCTATATTTAAATGAAGTTAGGAAGCATACCACTCAGCTCTCTGTGGGAAAGACTGGAGGTTATCTGCAACTTGAAGGGCAAAAGCTTACATAAATACATGTTACACAGGCAGTTTCATAACCTAGTAGGGGTCCAATCTAAAATCCTACCTCTGAATGAGACAATGCACTGTTTTTGTAGCCAACAATAGGCCATAATGCAACAGTAAATCAGATATAGACATTGTTGCCTTATAAGTCTCAACCCTTGCTGTTGCTTGTAGTTACATCTTTAATTTCCCATAACCATCATGTACTTAAATTTGGTATATTAGGTTGATGGAACTGTGTTTCTGTGTCCTTTGCCTGTCATCCATGTAATTTGTTGTCAACAACAAATTCAAGTTTTAACAAAAATCTACTATCGGCGTCTTTTGAGCTGAGTGCATTATTGCTAACAATAAGCCATTTAATAACAAATGTTGACAGTTTTTTTCTTTCTGTTCTCTGTCCTTTTCAGAATGAAGGAGGCACTATGTGGATATGATGACTTTCAAGAAGTGCCCTTTACACTACAAACCAGAAGACACTCCTACCCAAAGCAGTACCTCCAAGAAGCAGAAGCCAGCCATGACAACCTCTCAAGTGGTCAGAACCTCTAACAGATCTGTATGACAGAGGTGTGGCAGGAACACACCACCTCACACAGCAGACAGTGACACGCCAGGAAACACCTGTGGCACCCCCCCGCCCCTCCCCTTGACATGGAGGTGGAGGGACACTTGAGCGCAGTGACCAACGAAAGCCAGGCCAAGCCCTCACCCCATACCTGTGACACCTGTGGCCAGTCCTTCCCTTTTCTCGGTGCCCTCACCAAGCACGCACTCACTCACGCCAAGGAGAAGCGCACCAAGGTCCCGCTGGACGAGATCAAACTCGAGAGCAGCTTGGGCCAGACCTCCATGGAGATACAGGAGGAACAGGAGGAGGGACGGCGGGAGGAGGAGGTGAAGAAGAAAGAGGAGGAGGTCAAGGTCAAGGAGGAGGAAGGGGACAAGGAGGGAGGGGTTCCAGAAGAGCAGGAGGGCTGCTCCAGCCCCACCGAAAGCACGTCAGCGTGCAACAGAGTTGTTGACGAAGGAGAGAAGGACGCTGTGAAGTCCCAGAGGAAGGGAGCAGGGAGGAAAGAGAGGAGCACAGGGAGCCCCTGCCCTCTGCGACAGAGAAAACTACGCAGTCAGACAGAGCAGGAGCGAAGTACGGCTCCTCCCGAAGAACCGCTCGCCTGCCAGCTGTGTGGCTTTGAGGCCTCCAGCAAAGAGGAGCTCCACAGCCATGAGGAGAAGGTGCATCTCTCCTCGGATGCCCTAGCTGCTGGGGAGGGTGCCCCAGAAAATGAGGGAGTCCAAGAGGGTGACCTTACCCAAGGATCCCTAAAGGCTCACCTGAAGAAGCACCAGGGTCTCCTTGACCACGGCTGCCGGCTCTGCGGACGCCGTTTTCGTGAGCCCTGGTTCCTGCGCAGCCACATGAAGACGCATGTCATCAGGGCCAAGCCCAAGGCAGGAGACCCCGAGGGCCCGGCCACCATCAACGGCGTGCCGCAGGACGAGGCCGTGCTGGTGAACGACGTGTGTCTCTATGAACTTTGCGCCAAATGCGGCAGTTTCTTCCAGGACCGCCAGAGCTTGTGGCTCCATGAGCAGGTTCACGAGCGGGTCAGTGGTCACGATGCGGAGAAAGAAAACGAGCCTGTGCAAAACAACACAAATGACACAAAGACTCCCATGTCTAAGAAAGCTTTCCTGGAGTGCCTGAACCTCAGACCAGCAAGTCCTGAAGAGAAGCCATCAGAGGAGTCCCCAGTGAGTCGAATCCCAGAGCTCGACCCCATCAGCAGCTACCAAGCCTGGCAGCTGGCCACCAGAGGCAGGGTGGTGGAGGCCTCTGAACACGGCCTGGGCTGGGAGGAGAGGCTTGCTGACGCAGACGTGGCCTACGACCGGGAGAAGGGCGAGTACGTCCTGCTGAAGCAGGAGAAGAGGAAGAAGCAGCAGCTTGTCGCTACGGCCCCGAGTGCTCCGAGCACCACTGCTGCCAAGAAGAAACGAACGAACAATATCGCTGGGGAGAAAAACGGACACGGCTCCTCGGGAGACGTAAGCCCAGAGAGCCACAGCGACTCGGAGTACCGGCCGACCTCCTCAAGCAGCCGACGGGCCTCCCAGAACAAAACGTCGGAGTGCCTGGAGTGCGGGAAAGGTTTCCGCTCGCAGCAGCAGATGGTGATCCACATGCTGATACGGCATGGCGGAGGCAGTGGTTTCGGGGCCGCCATGGAGTCCTCGGCCCCGATATTCGGGGACGCAACACTCTCCTTCTTAACAAATGCTGCATTTAAGGATCAGAAGCTTGCTGGACAAACCAAAGAATCAGGTGGGTTTTTTTTCAATGTGTTAAGAAAGGGATGAAATATAATTCCTATCAAAATACAATTTTATTTTATTTTTATTTTTTATTTTATCTTGCATGTGTGTTAACCAGTAGGTTGTACTGGTGCATACCTAACTTATCATCAGCCAGCCATGTAATTGGTGTTTTAATGAATAGCTGTAATGATAATGAAGTTACTCTCATTTCAGAAGTAGTAAGCCTTGAGTGTATAGCCGTAGGGTTAGGGTTAGCATTAATGTGAATATTAACATGTGTACACACATTAGGCTACATCTGTTCTTACTATTGAGCTGGGAAGGACAGTATCTGAAGACAGATTGGCCATGACTGTTAATATTTTTAGAGAAATATTCTCAAGTATTCGTAACATGTTGTGCTATCACACAGAATAGGATGACCAGATCTCTGAAATAAAATCAGGCACGTTTACCTGAAAAAACAGGGACATTCTCAGTTCTGCAGTTAATATAATTAAAACAAGCAATATTTAAGCTACATAAAAACAGGGCAAAGTTGGTTTTACTGGACACAGAACACAAAAAAACATGGACTATCCACCGAATATAGAGACATCTGGTCACCCTAACATAGAAGGACTTGAGATTTAGCATTTTGTTATGCTAACCCTTTGGCAAGTCAGTGTTGTCAGCTCCATTCATATGAGATGTGTTTTCTGTAGTTAATTGCCATACATGTCCTCAGACATGTCAACAGATGTCTTCATTATGTCACAGTTTAGTGTTACATTCTCTAGAAAACACAGATCCCAGAAGGTGACTAGGAACTGATAGCATTGGCTAAGTGCTGTGTTTGGGTGATTTAGCATGACAGAAGATGGTGGCCAATCAGATTTGTTGGTTTTCAGGTCAGTGGGTTTTAGGTGGTGGATTATTATTGGAGAAAAGATACTGAAGTTCAGGATTAGCTATGGATAATAGATGTGTTTTAGCTGTAGTGTTAAGCCTGAATATTGATGTAAATGAAGCACTGAATTCATATTTTACTGAAGCCCAGTTAGTAAATATTTACATATTCTACAATAGGGACACTTGGCAGCTGTTTTTGGCTGAGCAGACGGTGGACATCCTGATCATTATTTTGGAAACTGGCTGGGCTTTTGTTATTTAACAAAATAAAGGTCCTCAGCATTGGGGACAGGTAAAAGATAAGCTAGTGACATATAGTAAGTGGACCTTAAGAATGTTAAGAGGTATACATCAGAAGATATGAAGTTTAGTTAAAAAGACTTAGAAAATGCTTACATATTGGACTCTTGATTTTATGTTGTCACACCCTAGGTGACGCAATGCATTTGCATTTGCAACTGCTCAGATTGTTCCATTCTATCATCATAATTTAGCTAACCCTGTTTGTCTACAAACTGACCATATGGTACATTATACCTCAAAACATATTGACATATGCTCCCTTCCTCCAGAAATGGGGATTTGGAATTGCATTGGTGTTAAATTCTTGGATAAGGGAGACATCTTGTGGAGATTTACATTATGCTAAATTGTAGTTTTGTTTCCTCTGTTCTTTGCTGGTTAGCAAGTGCCATTTTTCCTCTCATCAGTAACATCTGTGGATTTATATTTGTGTGCACTGAATTATCTACTTTTTAGTGACCAATTACTTTTGCCTACATATCCTACTTTCCATCTTTTAACAGACCTAACTATATTATTTCTACTCCTTACTCGTCTGCCAAAGTAGTTCAAAGTGCAGACTGCTGTGGTCCCCTGAACCCTGTCCAAACGCTCCTAATGTTGGTGTGGTGCTCTCCCTGACTCTCCTCCCCCTGCCCTCCCCCACTGGCCTCCCTCAAATCTGCCCTAATTACTTGTCTCTGTGTAGGTACAGCTCTGGATCAGAGAAATACAAATGGATACCAGTTAAAAAAAGATAGAGAGATACATTCTATGTTGTTCTGTATGGCTTATCTTTAAAAAAAAAACAAAAAAAAAAACAAGTCAGTCCCTATTCCAGGCAGCAGGTGGAAAACACTAGTCTCCACAATAGTATGACATCACAAACATACAGTAACTTAACCCTACAGATAGCTTCCAACTTCCCATATAAGCACAGTGCACTATTAACCTTTATTAGATATCACTGCTGTAGCTGTGTCCAGCCTTTAGAGTCATTCAGAGTTGGACAGCTCCAGGGTAAGCAAGAACACTTATTTCCTAAGCTTTCTTTATATTTAGGTACATTTCCAATGTTTTGCTGCCGTCCCCCTTTTTTACCTTCAAGACTCTCTACTGCCTGAAGCTGCTCTTGTGTGTCTGTTCTCAACGAGTGATTTTTGCCATCGTATCCCATCCCGTCCCATTTGCAATCAAGTCCCCCAACCCCCCTCAAATGTTTTTCCTCGCGTAGGTTCCTCTGGTGTCATGGCCCTTTGTTCACCACTGACTCCCCCATCCCCCCAAGCCCTCCTCCATTCTCTCTCTCTCTCTCTCTCTTTCTCTCTCTCTCTCTGGTTTCTCTCGAATTCCTTTGCCTCCCTTGACAAAACCAGCCGCCTCAGCCATCATTTCTCATCCTTCGTTGCCACACACACACACGCATAGCACACACACACACACATAGCACACACACACACACACACACACACACACACACACACACACACACACACACACACACACTCATGCACCCACACCACACACACAAACTGCTGTTCCAGGGGTTGCCAGTGCTCCATTAAATTACACACTTCACCCCACTTCACCGCACAGAGTTTACTGTTGCGGTCATGTCATCCAAAATGGACAGGAATGACAACTTCGCCTAGAGAATTAGTCATACAGAGACCAAAGTTTATCCTTTTGATGAGCTGTAGTTCATACTGAATTTCACATTTGAAAAGTGGAATAAGTATACATGAATACAGTATTAGCATAACAAACCTAACATTAATTCTTTAAGTTGTAGAAGCTTGGAGCAGACAGATTTGTCAATTTGGCGTCACTTAGTTTCTACAGTGGTGTTGTGGCCATACTATTTTAAGTATAGGGAAAACCACACACTGATAATATAGATACAACTTGTTATCTGTGCTAAATATGGCTAGTTACCTCACCAAATGCTTGTTAAGCTTGCTATAACACTAGGGTAGTTGTGCATATTTTGTATTTCATTATCCTTAGATCATAGCCAGTATGGTAGTTCTTGGCTTACATGTGCTAGCCTCCTCTTAGGAACTCTTGGGTCTCCTGACTATGGGGGTTTAGCCCATGCCAGGTGTCTGATGGATATCTCTCCACATAGGATGGCTGTAAGCTCTTGTCAAAGTACAGGTTCAGTATAACTGATTGTGTCACAGCTGACTTCATTGCACAACTAAAGCCAACCCTCTTTATTCCTGGGAAAATGTAGAAGCAGGTAAAACTGTGTCAGACAAAGGCACTGTGTTTGTAGCATAAGAAATCTAGCACTAATACACTGATACAAAGGGTACCAAGTGAAGGCAAAATATGAAAAACTAAATGAATACTGCTCCACTTTTGTGTCCACTTTTGATAGGGTTCTCTTGTTTTAACAAGTTAAAAGTTAGATTTTGATTTTATGTTTTCATTTGCAATTAAAATATGACTTGGGCAATTATGCTATTAGGCTAACGATTTGCATTTTAAATTAACTCTGCAAGAAACAAACTCCCAGTTGTTTAAACTGTTGCAAATCTGCCATCTAGTGACCAAATGATGTTCTCACACTATCTATATGTTTAAGTAGTGACAATATTATCTGTGTGCGAGTCACTGTTGTAGTGAAATCCTTTTTATATTTTTGTAACTGTATAATCCATATTGTTTTTGTTGATTTATTTCTAGTTCATCTACTATCTAATGTGCTTTGATCCTGTTGGCTTTATCTGTAATGTTAGAATGGACTCTCCGCTGACTATGGGATACTTTACACAGGAGTCAGAATTTTTTATTAAATGTTTCTTCTGTCCACAAAGGTTGATAATTAACTCCGTAAAAAAATATGACGTGTGTACATGTTTTTATTTTTCTTTCTTTTCAGCAGACAAAAAGCCATCGAGTGATCGGCACTCAGCCTTGAAGCACAGCACAGGCTCTTCCTCGTCTCACCAGCAGGGGGCAGCGGCGGCAAGCGATGGCCAGGCCCAGGAAGCCAGCAAGCAGGACGGCCTGATCAGGCACCGGTGCCCGTTCTGCACCCACAGCACGCTCTACCCGGAGGTGCTGTGGATCCACCAGCGGGTGGCGCACAAGGTGAACAGTGGCAGCTCGCTGGCCCCCAAGTGGGCTCTCCGCAACGGCTTCAAGAGCCCGCGCTCCAGCCTGGAGTTCCGCCGGCGCACGGGCCCACCGCCCTTCTTGGAGGGCAAGGACTGCCCTGCGCTGACCGAGACCCGCAAGCCGCGCACCCAACCCCCGCAGTCCCCGAGTCCGGCAGAGGGCAGTGGGTCAAAGACCGAACGCACCACCACCACCACCACCACCACCACCACCACCACCAGCACTAGTGACTCCAGCAGCCCCTCCAGAAACAGAGGGCACCCTCCTCACAAAGCTTCCTCCTCCTCCTCCTCCTCTTCCTCTTCTTCTTCCTCCTCCAGCACCTCCACCTCAGTGTCCAATCCTTCCTCCAAGCCCACGACGAGCAGCAGCAGCAGCAGCAGCGGCGGCGGCAGTAGCCGAAAGCGAGCCGCCTCTGAGGCTCCATCACTCTCCAACCCCTCAGGGACCCCCAAGAAGCCCTCGTTGGCCCCCAGCCCGAAGACAGCCAGCAGGGCCTCGAGCAGCAGCCTGCTGCCCCAGGAGGGCCTCCACTTCGTCCTGGCCAGCCAGCACGGGCACGCAGAGCAGGGTAAAGCGAGCGCGACGAGGTCAACAACCCCTTTCTCCCAGCGCAGCGGTGGTGGCAGCGGCGACGACACCCAGGCACAGGCCCCCCCGGAGTCATCCACGGAGGAGTCATCGTCATCGTCATCCCTACAGAGCGCGTCCAGGCGGGCTGCGCTAGATGCACTCGCTGGTTACCCGGGCGACGCTTCTCAGCTGGACATCCTGAGCTTCTTGAAGAACTGCAACCCCACTGAGCTGGCCGCCCTCTACCACCACTGGGGCCTTGGCACCGCCGCCATGCTGGACCAAGCGGGTGAGTGAGGACAGATCAAAACCTGCCGCACTGCACCGCAGGCATCGCTTGTTCAGTGTTGGTGTTAGTCCATGCTCTTGTTGTTTCAATAGGCCTACAGACCTTTGAGAGTTGGAAATCTGCAGTGTTTTTTTAGTACATTAGTACTATAAAATAAGGCTGTCTGATGCTAAATAATCAGATAAAAGGAATGACAACAGTCTCTCTCTCTCTCTCTCTCTCTCTCTCTCTCTCTCTCTCTCTCTCTCCTTGGTACATTTACTGCAGTTCTATTATGGCCTAAATACAACATGTCCTCATCCTCTACCCTATAATGGGTGTCTTCAAATATTGTCTGACCTCTGTGTTACTTTGTACCACATGATTCATGTATGTTATCATAGTAAGTATACATAACAGGACAGTGAGTAATTAGCTGAACAGAACGAAGTGGCACTCATTTTTTTCCCTCCCTCTTTCTCTCTCTTAAGAGAGAAAAAGAGGTTAAGTTCAAGGGCAGGTTCAAGTATAGGGTGGCTACTTAATCAGAGAGAAAAAAACTCCCAAATGCATATTTAGTAAAAGGCAATTTCCAATGCTTGGCTCAATTTTTTCCCTTTTTCAGCCAAGAGCAGCATCCTCTTTCACGGTCTCGCGTCTTGCCGAGTCTCGCAACGGTTACGAGACCTGACATCCACTCAGGTCCGCACTGTCATTCCCCCCGAAGCGTCGCGCTCGCTCGCTCTCTCTCTCTCTCCGCTCTCGCTCTGCCCGTCGTCGTCCCTTTTGAGTCACATGCGATCAAGTGACCTTTTTCCCTCGCGCCGCCCCGTTAGCCTGTTATTTCGGTGCCATCTGCTGTTTTCCGTGCTAGCATATGCGGCGCATAGACGGCGCATGCCAACGAAGGGAGCGGGGGCCAGCGTGTTTACCATGCCAGGCCAGTAGGGGTCAGGTGTCAGTGTCCGTGCCTCCGACACTCAAAGTCACTGTCATGTCAGGCTCCCCCCCCCCCCCCCCCCACCAGCCTTGTTTGGGGGGATGGGGGGTGGGGTCGGGTCAACAGCAATGAGCAGGTCAGTCAAAGCCACCTCCACTGCACTCAAATCCAAGTGTCACCCATCCCCCCACCACGCACTCCTCCTCTCTAGTCTGTACATTACATGGCTGGCAGTTTTTCTCTGCTGTCCTGCGCTCCCTGCCCCCATCCATGTGTCTGATAGTGAGGTTGTGCAAAGGTGAGGAGTGTCCACTTCCTGTACAGGCAGTGGGGGTTGGGAGAGAGAGAGGGAGGAAGGTGGATTGAGGGGGGATAGAGGAATGGCTGTAGTTAGAGAAAGGGAGAGAAAACGGGGGTGCCTTTGTTTACATCTGACATTTGAATGCAACTACATGTTTCAATTCGTTGAACTTTTGTTTTTGGCATGAATAAACATCGGAATGAGTTGCATTAATGCTGTTTACATGAACGTCATTCTAAATGTCATGTAAACAAAAAAGGCAGCTAGGCTAAGGGCTTGCATTTTAGATCATTTAATTATAGTACAAATTACCTTATGAATATACAGGTTCAGGTTCAGCTCAATATTTTCACAAAAATATCATTGTGCACTTATAAAAAGCTTGCTGCAAAACATGGTACTGTATTTTGTGTTTAAATGTATAAATTAACATAATTATTAATTTACTGAACAAATTGCTTATATTCATGTGGAAAACACTGAATTGAAATCATATGAAATATCCCTTTTTTCACCAGCCTCAGGGTTGATTGTACGAAATCAGTTGATATATAATCTAAATAGAGAAACTGAGAAATGAGACTAACAAATTCAGAAATTCAGAAAGAAAGACAAAGAAGACAAAAAAGAACATCCATGGACAATAAGAACATTGCAAGATGGGACACAGCAGAATGCCCCCTCTCCCACAGTAACTTAGGGAGTTTGTGTGCTTATGTCCAGCAGAATGCCATGACTGACCATTCACATGGCTCACATCCAAGCTTGCAAGCTGACCTACATAATGACAAAGCATTAATAGTGAGACCACAGAAAAAATATATATTGTATATATAATTTTGAACTGCATGTATGTACCCTAATTTTCCCTGTTTTGTTATTTTTCCTGAATAAAGAGAAGGAGGGGTGCACACTCACAATGAGGTGCAGGCTAGGACAAGAAAATGACACAGAAAAGATTACTTCATGCTTCATATACATTTCTTAACTTTGTATTCTTGTTCTTATTTTGTTGTTCCTGTCGCACAAAGACATGTGTTAATCCAGTATTGTGTGGCCAAAGTCAGTGCTTGCATATGACATTATGCATTTGTGTCGTTGTGCATGGTAGGCGTGGCGAGGTCCTTGTTTCAGCAGATGAAGTACGTGTGCCCCGTGTGTGGGAAAAGCTTCAGCCAACCCAGCCACTACCGCACCCACATGAGATCCCACACAGGTAAGCGCACACACACACACGCACATACACACACACACACACACACACCCACACACGCACACACACACACACACACACACAGAAAGTCACACTGTGATCTGCTCACACAGATATATACACATAGACATTAACATACACATAGACATTCACAAAACACTGCACTGCAATTGTACTATTTGTAATAAACACCACATAAATAACGCAACTAAACAATACACCTTTGCATGTCTTTGCTTTGGAAACTGTTTAACCATCTTCAAGACCATCCAGTATTTGTGTTTGCTTATTGTAATGACCCGCTCACAGTCACGTTAATTATTTATCCCCACGTCAGTGACAGAAATGTTAATTCCGCATGCAAATGAACCTCACCGCTGCCAATCAGCCACAATGGCCATCATCGCCCATTGCATGTAAAGTCACCATTTTGTACAGTTTTTCTGACACTGAACAAACAAAAACTGCTTACATTTCCCCCCCTCCTCCCCCTGTCCCCTCTCCCCACCCCCCCTCTCTTAATGGTTCATCATCCACAAGTCAATAGACAATGACAGTCATCCAGGAACGGAACTAATAGATGCTAATTACAGCATGTGCCGTCCGTAATTGCCCAAACGAGCCGGCGAGGGAGCGATCAGTCGGGCCCCGGCTCTTTAGACAAACAGACAAGTGCGATAAGTAAGTTCTTTCACAAACGCCAACGTGCGTGAAGGTTTTGCGCGCAGAAGTCTGGCGTGATCCCAAGTGACACGAGGCCAAGCATAGTACATTATTCAGATGGAGTGCCCCCCCTACCCCCCCCCCCTCGCCCACGACTCACCCCACCCCACCCAACCTCCCCACCCCACCCCTTCTTTTTTTTTTTTTCTCGGGCGGCGCAGAGTTATAATCAACGTCGCCGATGATTGCCTTTTTTCAGGCCCTGAGCGCTCCAAATGAATCCGGGCAGGTGCCCCGAGCCCCCCATTAGCATGCTCGCTAACTCCGCGTGTCATGTTAAATTGGTGGGTTCAGATGGCGCCCGGCTGCCACGGCCTGCCTGCCTGCCTGCCACCGCTAAAACTGCTCGACGCTAATCTGTTCGCGCCGCGACCGCGGCCGCTTACTGCCGGCAAATAGCGGAGGAGTCGTGGCCCCTGTGACGGACGGCACGCACGCCTGACACCAGGGCGGCTCTCTCTCTCTCTCTCTCTCTCTCTCTCTCTGTGCCTCCAGCCTGTCTGTGCTGTGTGCTGACTGTGCCAGCGCTAGTCAGGAAGCAGCCGAACCAGTGAGGAGTGGTACAGCCTTCAAAGACAGACATCCATCTGGGTGATCTCAAAGGGGAAGTAGTATTGGGGGGAAAAAAACATGATAAAAATCGATTGGGGAAAACATGGGAAAATATATCATGACCATTTTGTTTGCCCATATTGCAAAGCAGTTAGAAGCAGTTAAATGCATGGGAATTGTATGGCTGGTGTATACTTTAGGTATAGGTGTATTTTATAGGTGGGTCAGGGGGTTCTGACCCCACCCCCCAAAAAAACTAATACAGTCAAAATAATAATCCCCCAAAAATCTAATCCAAGTCACTTCACCTTCCACCTGAGCCTAGATTTTAACCTGTCAATGTTAAATCCAAAAAATTATGCCCTTGTCGTGATTGTTCTGTGAGTCACATGCGGACAAAGTGTGTATCAGAGCTTTTTTATATTCCTTTAAGGGGACTTTGTCGATTCATTCATTGTGTGCAAGTCCCAGCTGCCAAGTCCCTATCTTTGTTTAGGACCACTGTACCAAAAAACCTTTAATACTTAAAACACGAGGGGCAGCTCAAATCTTACGCCCTGAA
>CM059283.1:16279512-16287012 GCA_030347295.1 Setipinna tenuifilis
GTGTGTGTGTGTGTGGCAGGTGAGAGGCCGTTCCGCTGTCGCTACTGCCCCTACAGCGCCTCGCAGAAAGGGAACTTGAAGACGCACGTGCAGACGGTGCACCGCGTGGCTTTCGACAACACCAGCTACTCAGACGGCAGGCTCCAACAACCCGCCCAGCCCGAGGACACGGCCCACACTCCCCCCCCGCCCTGGACCACCCGCAGGGGGGCAAAGCTCCCCCCAACGACCCCGAGGGCCTCTCTGAAGGCCTGGGCTGAGGTAGCCACCGTTTCTCCAAGTGACCCCCAAATGTGAGAGACTCTTAAGAGACTTCTTCACCCCCCCCCCCTTCCAAAAAAAAACAAAACACTCCTCTGCTGGTGTTTTCAGGATGTCACCGAAATCGTGTTTAGTAGACATGTTGTGAACACCAAGGACACTGATGTGATACACACTGATTCTTTGAGCCGAAAGGACTGCTTCATCTCCTATGTGGGTTTCAGCAAATCCTCTTCCCTCCGACTGTAACTGATTGAACTGTGGTGGTTTTTTTTTGCGAAAAAAAACACACTACGTCCCCCCCAACCCCCCCCCCCCCCCCCCCCCCCCCCCAGAATCTGGGACGTGTAATACTTGAGAACAGTGAAAAAACTCCATTCACTACTAAAGTAGTGGTTTGAGAGTCCTAAGTATGAAATTCAACATGATACGAATTTCAAGAGACTTTGACTTGAAGACTGGACCTGTAGACTTTTTGATTTCAATATTGGAGTGATTACTGTTGACTCCCAGGTTTAAAAAGAAAAAAAAAAAAACGTTAGCCATAGCGTGAGTGAGTAGATTTTGCTAGCGTGGGAAGACAAGCTAGTGAGTTCTTCCATTTTAAACCTCAGGATTGTTCGACTAGTCAAACACGATTCCAAAGCCTGTACTCTCAAACACTTGAGAACTAGCAGGGAAATGTTGACAGTTTTTTGATACACACTGGCTGTTACTTAACTGTAATTTTAGTAATTTTGATCCTTTTTGTAGCCAACCTGTATACGAGTGTACAAGAGCCCATGGCTATGTGTAGGTCTCTTTAAAAATGATTCCGTTTACACTCCTGTGTGTATTAGGTCCTGCATTAATTGTTAATGCGTGAAAGAAATCCGTAATGTGTTTCAAGACCCATGTGAGAATGAGTCGGCATTTTTAATTAACAAAGGTTCTGTCCATCTTTGAAGCGTTTTTGGTTGATTATTGATGTTAATATGTAGTATCACCCTTACATATTATAAGCACGTAGCGAGACTCCCATATACTCTGGCTAGACCGTAAAAGCACTCCGATTTGTTTTTTTTTTGTTTTTTTCAGAATTACTTACGCTGGCGTTGTTAATCCATCCATCAGTTTGTCTGTGGTGGAAAAGGTTGACTTGGTCTCGCTCGCACTAACGAAAAGGGTTTTTTTTGTGTGTTATTTTCAACAAAAAAGGTTATGGGTTTGACAATGTTCCAGGGATTAATTAATAAATGTTTTATTTTAGTTTGTTTTCACTGTTAGAGTTTAGTTTACTGGACCAACACTGACCTCAACATGGAGGAAGCGAAGGTCTGACCTCATGTTAGGACTTGAAGCCATTGTGATAGTGAACGTATGAGGATTTCTTAATGTACATAGCTGTTAGTTTGTACAATGATTCTACGAGTAACTATATTATAGAGTGATATACTAACTACTTTGAAAAGACAGAAGGGCATTACAGAATCATTTTTACAAGATGAATGCTGTAAGCTGAGTTTTGATGTTCAACCATTTGTCATTTGTATGCAATATATACAAGTCGGTCTTCATAAGACATGCCCCTCTCCTCCCCCCAAGTTAAGATAAGGATTTAATTTGATTAAAGTAGTTTAAGAGTGGATGAATATTCTTTAAAAAAACACTAACAAGTAAAGGTGGCTTTCATTAAAATTATGTCTGAGTTTTATGTTTCAAATTAATGGTAGGGGTTGTTTTTATATCAAATAGAGTCAGAGCAGCCAATGTTTCCCTTTACAAGTATTGAATAAAATGAATGTTGTGATTTTTATAGATGGACTAGGCTGTAGCATTCAGAAGTCTTTTTGTTTTTAATTAAGCCTTGATTTCTTATTTAGACTTTGGTTTCGCTCACAAAATGGAATGGTCATGGACAGACAGAAGATCCCTCTTCCTGTACAGTATCTTGTATTACTTGAATATTGTTATGATTTTGAAATATCCTTCAATAAAGATCACCCCCCCAAAACATCCCTTTCCTCATTAAATTCCCCTGAAATATACGGTATCTTCAGTACATACATACACTCACTCCACAAACCAACTTTCATATAATATGTGGGACACAGATACTACCTACAGATACAGTTAGCTTGGATTGATTCAAATTCACCAACTCTAATATTTATCACTATAAAAAAACTGCGGTAGACATGTTTCATTCCTAAATCCATTTTAATAATAGCTTGTAAGAGATAGTGTATATTCATGTCATTGTAGCATTCACCAGCCACTTACACTTACAGACAGTGAAAAGGTGACCTGTGTGGAAACACAATGACCTGTGAAAAACTTTGATATGAGGTATCATTTATGCTTTAACAGCTGTTCAAATATGAGGTAAAGTTAAGTGCTATCACCTGCACTATCATACAGTCCGTCTGTTAGATGTGTCACCTTGATGCATCTTTCCCCCACTGATTGTGCTGCACCTCAGCACCTTTTGTGGCGGGATGTGCTTAGGAAATGACAGGAAGATGCTGATTTGCCTGGAAATTGTTAGGTGCAGTGACACGTGAACGGAACAGCTAGTTCCACGCAGATAGGCGTCCCTGCTCTGTAAGCTCCGCGGGGGGGAGGACGGGGTGCAACTCCGGAGAGTGTTGTCATCCGGAGCCTGCGGTGGCAAAGGACACGGCAGGGGGAAAGACGCAGAGACACAGGGGGGATGGGGTGGGTGTCTGTGGGGGGTGGGGATGGTGTAGTGATGGCGGAGGGGGCATTGAGCAGACACACCACCAGGCCCTGGGCAGGCGCGTGGACAGAAAGGCCAAAGAAATTTACAACACTTCAAGTGTTCCGACACCGCAGCACTTACCCCGAGCGAGGTGGGGGTAGGGGTGGTGGTGGTGGGGGTGATATGTAAATGCGCACGCTAATCAAACGATCGGGCCTCGCGGAAGTCGTGACGGGGTCGTAATCCCCAGACTGGCTAATGGAGGGTTGGGGGGCCGTCTGCGGGGCAGGCTGGAGTGACAGGTAGCGGCGGAGCGAAAAGAAGGGACGACAGCGGCCGTGGGCGACCTCTGCCAGTGCCCCCAGGCCACTGACGGAGAGAAAGAGTGGGAGAGAGAGAAAGAGAGAGAGAGAAAGAAAGAAAGAGACAAGAAGAGAAGAGAAAAGAAAAAGAGATGCAAGGCCTGTTTGTGCATATCAAATGTTATTTACACCCCCAGCAGCTGATGGGAACAGTCGTCAGGTCCTCGGCCTGTGATGCCGTGTCACCTCGTGGGCCCGTCTGCTCGAGCGGAGGAGGCCTCACGTCGCTGGAAAGGGCGCATAAAGGATGACCGCTCGCTCACGTCCGTGCAAGGGTTCAAGATGAATACCACTGAGCCGTTGAAGCCGTTGAAGCTGTTGAGTCATGGACACTTACAAGCCTACATTAAAAACATGAGTGTTAGGACACGCCTGCATTATTGAAGAACATTTGCCTGGAGTATTAAAGAACAGATCATACTCAGGGATCAAAAGAAAAGGTCTGAACTAGTCCCCCTTCAACTACAGCTGCTTCACTTCCTACGTTTCAGTATTCTGTCAAGATGTTTTAAATTTAGATTCTTAACTTCTGAGACCAATTGTCTGAGACCACGGTCCTGCATTTTAGGTCACACTGCCAGTCCCTGGCACAAATCTTTTGCAAACTTCCATGACTGAAAAAAAGAACAAAAGTATGCAGATCACCTCCTCAAAAGCCTTGTGTGTGTGTCTCTCTGTCTCTGAAGGGAGAATAGTTCCTAGCATATCCCCTGACATTTAACATCGACCTCGCTAATTTGTGTTTAACGCGCAAAAAAAGTGATTAGTATTAACAGTAATGCCATTACATACATCCACCCACCGCATTAATTTTCTCCTCTCTGTAGATACTTAACAGCTAATGCCTACGGCTGGCTCCTGCAGCTTAGCCTAATGCCAGTCATTGGCACCGCTCAGATCCGCCGCTATGCTATGCCAGTCAGCGGAAGGAAATAGCGCTGGGCAGCAGACAAAGAGAAATGGGGACGTTTCTCTTAAAGTAAATCCTGTATCAGGGGAGGGTGTTAAATTAGTCATTGGCTTTTAACAAGATGAGGCTCCTCAAGCCAAGGAAGACTGGAAGGAAAAAAATAAAGGAGATTAGCATGGTTGGCTCTTACCACAGTCATCTCAAAGCTAAAAAGTCACATGTTCCCTTTTGTGTTTCTGATTTCACATCTGTCATTAGATAATGAGAGTTTAGCTGGGGTCTTATTTTAATAGCACAGCATGATGGCGGGTGATATAGGCGGCTGTTGGGTTAAAAGCTGATGGATTTCCCCAGAACAGAGGCTAAGCATACCCTTCTTGCTAAGTGAGGTCCAGGGCGATCCACCACAAAAGGCCCCTCTCATCACAGATGTAATGAATATTCTTTCCTCGCAACGCATCTCGATGAGTGTTTTGCATCTTCAATCCCTCGACGATATGCTCTAATTACAGGGCAGCCATGTGTTATCCGAGGCCAATTTTTCCTTTCTGTGTGAATCCCTGTTAAGGTAAAAGGGGCTTCAGACGAGAAACACACAATATAAACAAGGCCATGGTTGTCCACATTAACCATGTTAAGTGATAAGCATGTCTCGTAGACGCTCCCTCTGGAGGATACTTCCCTTGACCTTGGGAGTCCCAACGCAGAGAGGGTGCAACCTTTTCCAGGAGCTCCCTGGGTTAAACCGGGCCTAACGTTGATGTACAGCCCAATATTGCACACGGACACGTGCTTAAAGAAGGACACGCCATCCTGGTGCTTCGCCTCTGGCTGAGGATCCTGGCACACCAAACGCGTATTGGCAATGTGTCTGTGCTGATGTTGCTAGCGCAGGCACAGAGCTCCTGTGCAATCTTCTTGTGGGACCTCCTCATTGGCATGCTCTTCACCATTGGCAGCTGTGATGGGATGTCTCATGCCACGGAGAGAATTTGGGGTTGGTTTGTTTTTTTCCCAGGTGCTGGCCCAGAATGTGCAATTCGAGAGAGAGAGAGAGAGAGAGAGAGAAGGAGAGAGAGAGAGAAAGAGAGAGAGAGAGAGCAAGATAGCGACTGTTGTCATTCCTTTTTATCTGATTATTTAGCATCAGACAGCCTTATTTTATAGGTATGTTAATGTACTAAAAAAACAATGCAGATTTACAACTCTCAAAGATCAGTATGCCTATTGAAACGATTGAAAATAAATCATGTTATATAGGCCTAAAACAGTGTTCCTGGTTAAATACATGACCGATTTTTAATTCAGGCCATTTCATCTCTCTCGACAATAAATGTCAAATCGGTATGAGGACAGTGTAGAGTTCCCATGAGACAAAAATCAGATAAGCCAATAAAAGGTGTCAGTAATTTGCTTGTAATGCAATATTAATGCTGTAGTTGTTTGCTTGGAACAATGATCAGGTCTACGCCAATGTATCCATTAGCTTAGCCAACAAAATAAGCAACAATGGAACGTTGATTAAATTCTCTTGATTGTACTGCACAGTACTGAATTATGCTGCATGTTTAAAAATATTGTTGCAATCTCAATCTTCTAACACTGTGTGACTGTGAGCTTTGTCATAGAGCTCATGGTCACTCAGTGGTAAGGTCAGGTTCACAGAGGCATGGGCATTTTGCCTCTACTGTTCTCTGTTACACTGCATCATTAATTGTGTCAGAGCTTAGAGCTACTATGCAGTACCCTTTCCCACTACCTACCCCGTGTGTGTGTGTGTGTGTGTGTGTGTGTGTTTGGGGGGTATGTGTGTGTTGTCTGTCTGTGTGGGTGGGTGTGTGCATGTGTCTGTCTCTCTGTATGTCTGCGTGTGTCTGTCTGTGTCTGTGTGGGTGGGTGGGTGTGTGCGTATGTCTGTCTGTCTGTGTCTGTGTGGGTGGGTGGGTGTGGGTGTGGGTGTGTATGTCTTTCTGCGTTCGTTCTTTCTTTCCCAGAAGCTCAAAAGTTATTTTCCCACATAGGACTCGCAAGATAAATACGCAGTCAGCCAAAAAAAAAGCAAGCAATTGGAGTCTTTTGTATTAAACTTGACAATCACAGAGGAATCTCTCACCCCCAGAAATGCTAATTGCTCCCAGCAGGAGGCTGTAACAGAGAAGGGCAGCACAGTCTATTACATTCCACTGTTGGCGTAAAAATCTACAAAACGTTGCATTCGTTTCACTCACTTTCCCTCCCTCTCTCTCTCTCTCTCTCTCTCTCTCTCTCTGCCCCCCCTCTCTCTTCATCCCTCTCTCTCTCTCTCTTCATCCCTCTCTCTCTCCATCTCTCTTTCTCTCTCTCTCTCTCTCTCTCTCTCTCCAAGAGGTGGAATAGTGGCATACCTAAAGCATGGTGCTGGAGGATTACTGTTAATGGGCCGGCGTTAAATAAGCCAGGAGTGACTTAATGAAGGTGAGGCGCATGGAGTCGGCCCCTCCACATCAGAAGGCAGAAATGATTACCTTTACTCTTCCATTTTTATATGCTTGTCTCGAGGTGGATTAGAATTCCCAATGTCGTGGTGGTAGTGGTGATGGTGGTGGGTGTTGGGTGGTGGTGGGCACTGGCTTATAAAAAAACAAATGACTCCATTGCCACTTACAGTAAAAGTGTTTGTCGTAAAAGCGGAAGGGGAGGGCAGGGAGCCCTGTCATGCAGCCAAATGTAGCGTTTAAATATCTCTTTGTGGATTGTCGCTCCTGGCTTTTATATGACAGTAACGATTTCCATGTACAGTGCCAGCCTAAGTGTTTAAGAGGGAGAACATTACTCTACTTCTTTGGGAAAAAACACATTGAAACTTCTCAAAGTGTTTGGAGTCCAAACTTTTACAATAGCCATGTCAGTGTGTGTT
Organism: Setipinna tenuifilis; assembly: GCA_030347295.1. Taxonomy (NCBI): domain Eukaryota; kingdom Metazoa; phylum Chordata; class Actinopteri; order Clupeiformes; family Engraulidae; genus Setipinna; species Setipinna tenuifilis. Next base: position 16,286,643 of record CM059283.1, read on the forward strand.
CTTATTGTCATAGAACTTCAGAGGTACATGTAGGCCCATTGTTTTCTGGATTAAAGATTTTGTTTTGTCTGTCATTTCTCACAGCTCAACCTTTAAGATGATTTACACCTAACCGAAACAGTAAATGTCCTCTTATTTAGAGGTGGGCATGACAGGTAGGTAGGTGGAGGATGGTTTGTAGTATCACAGACAATAAACGTTTCCCCAGGCCTGCCCATACTGCCTGTGATGCTGTGTAGAATTTCGCATTCAAGTCAGTCTAGCCAACCTGCCTATTCTCGGCTGTTCCTTTGCCTGAGAACGAATGAAAAACGAATGCTGCGCAAACGTCATAGAAATCAGTGGTCGACTTGGTTGTAGCTCTATCTGG
>CM059283.1:16292012-16384512 GCA_030347295.1 Setipinna tenuifilis
TTCAAATATTTGCTCCATACATTCTCACATTATACTCTTCAAGTTCTTAGATTGAGGGGTACAAGTTCTCACATTTTGCAACATATTTACCTTCATAGGTTGTCTGCGCCCTTAATGAGATGTAAGCTTTTACCTGGCCATGATCCTGTCATTGCATCCCCCCCCACACACACACCCCACCCCAAATAAAAGGCAGGAAATGAGAAAAGTGCACACAATTACAAACAATTTGAAGGTAATTGTTTCCAGCCTACACCAAACAGCCTGTCATAGCATGGTGTGTACCTGTTGTTTCTTATTCGAGCATCACATGCGCTATACCATTGCACTGCACAGATTGGGGAGAATATCTCCTGTTTCTTCTCCGTGGTGTCACCCTGGCTCCTCTTCAAGTCCTGTCGAGCCTGCATCTGGACAAGGTAATATCAGAAGACTGGAGGGTGTGCATATCTGGTGTTTGTGGCCTTCCACATATTTAATAATTGTGTCAGGTAATAGCCGCTTCTTGGTGAAGATTTTCTGTTTTTGATTTTGTAATGACGGAAAGTGTCCTGGTAGTCCTGGTAACAAATAAGATATTTCACATTTGATTATTTTAGTGAATTGTTTCAAGGTCAAGAGTGTATTTTGTTGATTATTTTGTTGGATTGCTACAAGGTCACCATGGGGCCTCACAAAGTCCACCATTATATGAGCTGATGTAACCCTGAAACTACAGCACAACTATGAATGTGAGTTGGCTTCAAAAGAATAATAAAAATGTAAGGCTTTATATTTTCTATAATCTTATAAGAGAACTGTACACATTTAGAAGGATTTAAAGTTAGCAAGTAACTGCAGTGTTAATTTGAGCTTAATGGGTGCTAGCATATCAGTAGGCTTTTATCCATTAAACATAATCTCTACAGTTTATGTAAAATGAATGAGCTGGCTTTCCGCCATGTTTGTCTTAAACTGACGATCCTTGCAAGCACGCTAAGAGTTTGCCTATTTTTGCCAAGGAAAGGTCAATTTGTGCATTTTTGCGAATAAATATTCCATGTCTCAGTCAAATGTCTCTTCGATTTGAGGAAGAAAAACAGCCTTGAAAAACATCAATCCAGTTTCATACCTAAGAAGCAGCTGTATTGTTGAAAGTGCTCCTTTTGACAAACAGAAGGGCAAAGTGCATGAAAAAAAGAGGTCTGCTTGTGAAAAATTAGTCACCCCCCACACCCCCACCCCCCCTCTTCATGCACGCTGCCATTTTCCCCTCGTCTGGAACGTGTCAAGGCTGCCAACATTGAAACAAATCACCGATACCAAAACACTGAGGAGAAGGCGTTTGACAAAGTGGAGAATTGATTTATTTCTCTGCCTACACTCTGGGGAGCCCTTTATTTTTTGATCACTTCTCCACCTCTCTCCCCAAACCAACACCACCCCACCTCACCTCACTTACCCCACCCCACTCCACCCAAAGCATTCTGTATGTGTAATAATGCCAAAGAGGTAAGGTTAAGTGCCTAACAATCCCTCGCAACACAAGTTCCGGAATGTTCCATGGCTCTTTTTTAGTTTGTCAGTAGAGATGATTGGGCCTTTTTAAACAGGGGGTGGGGTGGGGTGGAGGGGGGGGGACTCATGAGAGGAGCCCACCTGCTGTTCAGCTCCGCTGACGGGGCTGGGTGCGCCAGAAGGCTTCTCTCTCCCCGATCGACTTGTGATGGACGTAAGAACTTTAATCTAAAGTGTAGGCCAGCTCACTGCACCGCAGGGGGGAGAATCTAATGTGGCACACAAATACACACACGCATGTCATCCAAGATGTAAATGGGTGTCAGGGGACATCAAAACTACTCTTTACAGTAATGAATGTGAATGATAGTATGCAAGATGTGAAAATGCATCGCATGCAACTATACCATAATTGGCGAAACTGGTTTAGAGTGGGTTTGAGACGTTAAATGTCATTTTCAATCCCACCACATGATTACAGAGGACAGCACTCTTAAATGCATCCAGCAGGGTTGCGTCATGAGCTGTGTGTACTTTATCGTGACAGTAACATACACAACAGCTAAACATTCATAAGATGGTGTTGTTAGATAAATTAAACATGTGTTTCATTGATTTAGACCTAGTTATTTATGGAAGACAGGAGAGGCGGGATTCAAAGATGAATGGCATTGGTAGAGATGATCTCGGCCTCTGACTCATGTCATAGGGACATAACAAAGGAAGTGAGCCAAAGGGTAGTGGATAAGTCAAGGTTTCTTTTTTAGTTTTAGAGGTGGCCACCTGCTGGTGCTCTCTGTTCTTTGCCTACATGCCCCTGAGCATCTTCATCCTCTTCTTGGCCTTGGCTAATCACACAGAGAAGGGCAGCTAGCATAGCATCCACACTGCAGCACCGAACACTTCTCATTCAAGAAACCATTTATCCAATGCCCATTGGGGATAGAAGGCATGCACAGCACCCCACCACCACCACCATCACCACCCACCCCACAAACACACTCATAAACGGTGAAATAGAATTATTTTGTTATTGTTGTGGAATAGAAAGAGTTACACTTCTTAACACAACTAAATCTAGAAACAACGGTAACACTTTATAATACTGACTCCTTGTTAAGCATTAGTTATGCATTTGTTAAGCATTACTCAAACCTTAGGTAACCCTTTGTTAAGCATTTGTTAAACATTATCTCTTTATTATTTCCCATTACTTGACCATTAACATATACTGTTTGTTAATGGTTTGTTTATGGTTAGCACACATTTTGCAAAACAGTAACAAAGCCTTGGTAAAACCTTAGAAAACCCTTTCTTACTGATGTGTTAACCCATTAACTCTTTCTTATGTAACATAACTTAATCAGTGTAGTGTTAGTTAATAACGTGTGTCTCCAATTTCTTAATCATTTGTTAATTATTTGTCATCATTACTTAAGTGTATATGTTAATGGTTTGTGTGTGGTAACTGTGACATGACATTAGGTAGAGGCTTATGCAACTGCCTCTCAAAGATGTTTCAGGATATTTACTACTGCTTTGTTAAGGCATAATCACGTGTAACTAATGAGTTGTAACTTATTACCAAAGTAAATCTGGGGGGGCTATTCTAAAGTGAAACCTGTTCATACATTAACAAATGACTTGTTAAGCATAACTCATGTGTAGTTAAGGAGTTACATCTCATTAACAAAGTAAATCTGGGGGGGCTATTCTAAAGTGAAACCTGTTCATACATTAACAAATGACTTGTTAAGCATAACTCATGTGTAGTTAAGGAGTTACATCTCATTAACAAAGTAAATCTGGGGGGGCTATTCTAAAGTGAAACCTGTTCATACATTAACAAATGACTTGTTAAGCATAACTCATGTGTAGTTAAGGAGTTACATCTCATTAACAAAGTAAATCTGGGGGGCTATTCTAAAGTGAAGCGTGTTCATACATTAACAAATGATTTGTTAACCCTTACTGATGTGCAAAAAGCCCTGTCTGTTAGAACACCATGAAGCAGTTGTATCATTTCAGTCTTTATTAAACTTTACACTTCAAAATGACATGTGACAGAGCCTTTGGTTATGTGTGGTCTGTAAACAACACAGAATAAGGCTAATCAACATACTGAATTACAATAACTAACATAAAACATACATTGACTGAAGGTACACCTTAACTGAAATAATCTTACATAAAGTTGTAGCTGAACAGTAACAAAATCACCAGAGTATAATAATTATCTTCTTAGCATTACCTCAAATACTGGAACATAGCTTAACTAGCATGACTAGCAGATTTCCTATGCAAACCAATCCAATGCTAGTTTTCCGCTTAGCATTGCTAATCGGAAATAGCTAACTACTCTAATAATAGTAACATTAACAATGCAACCTAGACACCCAAACTCTGATAATTACTTACTATCTTGTACACATAACACTTACTTGGTCAGAAAGCACGCACACAACTCCTCATATGTCATAATCTTAATACTGTAACCTAGCTGACCAGGTGCTCTGTGCTGCCTGTCGAGCTGAACTGAAAACTGAATGGTTGAAACTGAACGGTAAACTGCACGCTAGGGGGCGTGGCTAAGCAGCAGTCTCACAGTCTTTCTTACAGCCGCCCCCGAATTGCTGAGACAATTCGCTCACGTGATTATGCCTTAAAGTAGTAAATATCCTGAAACATCTTTGAGAGGCAGTTGCATAAGCCTCTACCATACTAATGTCATGTCACAGTTACCACACACAAACCATTAACATATACACTTAAGTAATGATGACAAATAATTAACAAATGATTAAGAAATTGGAGACACACGTTATTAACTAACACTACTTACTAATGATTAAGTTATGTTACATAAGAAAGAGTTAATGGGTTAACACATCAGTAAGAAAGGGTTTTCTAAGGTTTTACCAAGGCTTTGTTACTGTTTTGCAAAACGTGTGCTAACCATAAACAAACCATTAACAAACAGTATATGTTAATGGTCAAGTAATGGGAAATAATAAAGAGATAATGGTTAACAAATGCTTTACAAAGGGTTACCTAAGGTTTGAGTAATGCTTAACAAATGCATAACTAATGCTTAACAAGGAGTCAGTATTATAAAGTGTTACCGAAACAACTCTTTCATAAAAAAAGTCAAAAGGTTCAAATAAACCATCTTCATAATAATAATAATAATAGTAATAATAATCTATTCGGAAATTAACATGATGACACCAGACACCATGTGTTTCACACATCGTCTTCTGAAAAACAACATGTGCCACTCGCAGGGAGCCTTGCCAGGAAAACAAGCAAAATAAAAACTTGGTGAGAAAGTATTGCGAGAGAGAGAGAGAGAGGGGGGGCGGGGGGCTCGTCTGGAAATATGGCATTACGGAGGAGGCACGTGGCACGTGTAAATTGCCTGTCCTTACTGCCACATCTCCTGGGAGGGGAGGGGGACAGGTGGCCGTCACAGAGAAAAACAGCTGCGAACGAAAACACGCCGCCGCCGCCACCGCCACCGCCACTGCTGATGAGGCCGTGCGATTAAGAAAGACAAAAGCGATGTGAGAATTTAGTCAGCACTTCTTTCCCCGCTGCCCTATTCCCTGGTCGCTGCGTGAGACTCCATTTTAGTCGCTAAACTTGCGAACAGCCATTTTTTTCTTTCCCCCCCCCCTCTAGTGGGCTGGGAGGAGAAAGAGAAAGTGAAATCAAAATGTTGGCGTGTGGTCAGCATACAAAATACATGTTCCATTCTTGCGTTGTTTTGTGTGTGTGTGTGTATGTGTGTGTGTGTGTCAGATTTTGAGCCAATGAATAAGAGCGTTGGTTGGTTGGTTTGTTGTTGTTGTTGGCTTTTTTTTGTTTGTTTGCAAACGAGCAGCCAGTTTCTTTTTTGGCGCCTGAAAAGCTGTTTACGCAAAAGACTTATGAGTGGAGGTTCGTCTGAAAAGATTGCTTTCCATATTAAAATATGTCCATTGTGCGAGAGGAAGGCCAGCGACGAGCCGCAGAACAATGGAACAAAGTAGGCCTTTTATTCTTCTCCGCCGCCGAGCTGGATTGTGCTGTCACGAGCAATTTCAACGAGCCTGTGTGGCGCTGAACTTCTCCTCCCTGTAACAGCAACGAGCTACAAAAGACAAAAAAGAGAGGTAGATTACTCCAAAGCGAGGAGTAGCAAGACATGTTAGAGTATTATAAACACCCCGTTAAAAAATTCAATGTGTGAAATGAGAAGTTGCCACATATGAATTCGACAGTAGCGTAGCTATTTACAGTCACATAACATCAGACAGGGTGTGCTATACTACAAAGGTGGTAACGTGTCAAACCTGGTAGTCGTAAACCTACTAAAAGAAGAGCCTGTTGGCATTTGTTTACCTAACAAAATAAAGCCCAGGGTTCTTCTACTAACAGGCTTACAACTACCTCTGATGATAACTAAACCAGGTTCATTACTTAACCACCTTTGTAATACAGTATAATTCCCAGTGTGTGTGTGTGTGTGTGTGTGTGGCCTGCTGCTAGCTTTTGGTAGGGCCTTTGTGAAGACACTTACAATGGAGCCTGCAAGATGATATACACACTGGCAGAGCAGAGGGGGGCCTCAAGGACAAACGGCCAGCAAATGATGAATACAGCGTTTCTGTCTCTGTGCTGGGCCGCTATGTATCACAACAAGGGGCCAAGTGGACGGGACAACAGCAGGCCCGGTCCCAACTCACACAAGACCGAGAAAAAGACAAAGAGAAAAGGGGAAGGGAGACTTCCGACCGGGCCATGGTCCATCTTCGGCTGCTCAGAATGTACAGCTTGCACAGCCACCACTTTGTGTGTGTGTGTGTGCACATGTGTGTGTGTTTGTGTGTGTGTGTGCGTGCACATGTGTGTGTCTGTGTGTTTGTGTGTGTCTGCTTGTGTGTGTGAGTGCATGTGTGTTCTGCAGCCCAATTTTTATTCTTAACGATGACGGAAGTTTCTCGAGGCCCACTCCACGCATCAGTTCCACCACTCTCTGTCTCTCTCTCTCCCTCTCTCTCACTCTTTCTCTCTCCATCTCTCTTTCTTTTTCTTTCTATTTTTCTCTATCTTTTTCTCTCTGTCTTTCTTTCTCTCTTGTTTTCTCCTTCTGTTTCTTTCTCTCTCTCTCTTTCCATCTCTTTCTCTCCATCTCTCTCCATCTCCATCCCCCTCCCTCCCTCCCTCCTCCTCTCTCATGTGAGCGTGTGTGTGGCGTGGTGTGTGGTGTGTGTGGTGTGGCGCGGCGTGGCACGGTGAGGCGCGGTGATGGATGGACGCGTGTCGGCGGCACAAAGGAGCCTATCAGGGCCGGCGTGTCAGCTCACCTTTATCAGACGCCGCGCAGGTACATTCAGCCGCCACGCCTCATTACTCCCCCAGCCAGCGCCCTGCCCTGCCTGCCTCAGATGTTTGAGATGCTTCTGTCGCTTGTGTCTGCACACTACACACACACACACACACACACAGACAAAACACACACACACATACAGACACACATATGTGCATCCTTTTTGTTACCCACCCAACCTTTCTCATAACCGGTCCCGATGTCCCAACCTCAACCCATCACCACCTTTGTCAACCCACTACCCCCCCACCCCCCCCAGCACCCACCCACCTGCCCTCAACCACCACCCCAGTTATACTCTACCCTGCTGCCCTACATCACACACACAAACACACACACACACACACACACTTTGTTTTACCCACCCTCCCTCATCACTGTCCCGAAACCCCCCAACCTTACCAGACCACCACCTCTGTGCCACCCCCCCCCCCCCAACACCACCACCATCTGCACTTCACCTTTCCACACACCAACCCCCCATCGTTGAGGGTGGGGGTGATGGCATGCGGTGACAAGACAGAGAAGCGAAAAAGTACGAGAGAGAAACAGAGTGAGAAGAGAGAAAAAAAGAGAGACACAGAGAGAAAAAGAATAGAGAAAGAGATTGAGAGTGTGATATAGAAAGGAAAAGAGAGGGGGACAGGAAGAAAGAGTGGGAGGTTAAGGTGATGGAGAGAGAAAGACAAAGATAGGAATGAGAGGAAGACAGAGGTATAGAAAGAAAAAGAAAGAAAGAAAGTACACTCTCAGAAAAAAGGTACAGAGTTGTACTTTTAAGGGTACAAAGGCTTGTCACACCGGCAGTACCCTCAAAGCCACATAATTGTACCTTTTAACCCCTGTTTCACAACTAATGTGTACCTTCTTCAGAGCTGAATAGATATACATCAGTATCTTAAGGTCCAAATATCAGCCTATGGGGGTACATTCATGCTGATTGTACTTCCAGATACAGATTTGTACCCCTACTGTCACATTATTTCTGAGAGTGTGTTACAGAAAAAAACAGGAGAGAGAGAGACCGTGAGGGAGTGACAGAGACAGAAAATGGAAGAGAAACAGAGAGTGGGGGCAGAAATTAGGCCTGGGCTGGCATGGTGTGGTGTGGCGTGGTGTAGCGTAGTGTAGTGTGGTGTGGTGTGGGTAGGCGTGGTGAGGTGTAGGGGAGGTGAGGTGGTAGGGAGGGTATATTCGGTGGAGGGCCAGGGGCTGGCATGGTGTGTGGCGTAGTGTAGGGTGGTGTGGTGTGGGTAGGCATGGTGAGGTGTGGTGTAGGTGAGGTGAGATGGGGAGGGTATTTTCGGTGGAGGGCCAGGGGCTGATGGATGGCGTCACATGGCCCTGCGGCAGAGGGACAGGTGATGGCGGCTAACGGTGATGGCGGGGGCTAACGGCGGTGGGGGGGGGGCATCAGTGGTGGGGGCCATCAGCGAGCGCAGCTTTGGCTGACGGATGAGCTGCAGCCACGTGGTAATATTGGCAGCCCAATTGGCAGGTGATTAGCACTACTGAGGGCTAATGCCAGTGCGCGCCCGCGCACACACACACACACGCTTGCACACACACACACACACACACACACATGCTTGCACACACACTAATACACATTCTCCCTCTCCCTACACACACACACACACACACACACACACACTCTCTCTCTCTCTCTCTCTCTCTCTCTCTCTCTCTCTCACACACACACACACACACACACACACACACACACACACACACACACATACAGACTGCATGAACACACTCCCTACACACACACACACAGCAAACACTCTCTCCCTACACACACACTAACACTCTCTCTCACACACATCTCTCTGCGGAGGCCCTCCCCACCCACACTGGCGATGACCGCTGGATGACTCTACCTAATGACTTAGACTGAGGGAAGCCGGAAAGCAGAATGAGGCATTATTGAATTAACCCTTTCAAGGCAGCGCCAGCGCCAGAGTGTGGTTTTTGAGGTGAAACCACATTTCATGGACACTATCTCTGCTGTTCAGTCTCTCCATGGCCTGTTTTATTTTCAAAGCAAACGGCTTACCGTCGATAATAGAAAATGCCAAACATCATTACATTAATTCGGCAAAGGTAGTGGTAAACATAGTTAATCTGAAGCATTGTTTTCATGGAAATATGCTTGTCCGAAATAAAAATGCTCTTAGATTGATGTAGTTTAAACAGCACTGCATTGCACTGAAGTCTACTACAGTGTGGTCAGTCAGTTTTACTGCTTTCATTCATTCATCAGGCCTCTTAGTAAGCTAATGTATCCCCACCAATGCGGGAAACTGGCTCCCAAAATGTCAGACATGGAGCCAGCCAGTACCAGTCGGACCGTTAGCTTGCTCCAGTCCATTGGAGAGGCTGAACAGGCATAACAAAGCATTAACTCTTTGAACCACACGCCACAACAAGCAAAACGGCCTCAGGAGAAGATCTATGGACAGCAATTTAGGCCAATAATGTTTGTTCAAATCAAGTTGAAAGTAAATGTCAGAAGTGCCGTATGGAGCCCTGCGCTGTTACTGCGGGAAATCACCGTGGCATCGGAGGAGTCGGAATGACCCTCTCTCTCTCTCTCTCTCTCTCTCTCTCTCTCTCTCTCTCTCTCGCTCTCTCTCTCTCTCTCTCTCTCTCTCTCTCTCCCTTGCTAAGTTCGGTCGTTTTGTAAGTTTTTACTCTTGGACGGCTGTCAGGAGCCTTTCTCTTTAGGATTCAAACCGCGGAAGAGTTCGTTTTCCAGATGGTTTAATTAAGGCGTGAGGCCGTGGTTGGCTGCCTCGTTGCAGTCACGCAGGCAAAGTCAAACATCCTCATTAGCCTCGGAGAGGCAGTGGAGGCCTGGGCAGCCTTCCTCAGGCAGCAGTCTGCCCTCCAGACATCTCAAGAACAAAATGTAGTTTCAGATACTCCATCTAAAGTCATGATATGAACTTTAGCGACAAGGAGATAGAGTGTGTACGTGTATATTTGTGTGTGTGTAGGTGTGCGTGTGTGTGTTGTGTGTGTGAGAGAGAGATAGATAGAGTAAGAGAGATAGGGAGAGAGCAATAGAAAGAAATCAAAGGTATCCATCAAATTAACACGTCAAAGACCTGATTGTAATCTCCCCGGGCTGTGGGGTGTGGAAAACACTTGCTTTGCCACTCCGACGGCACGGCAGCGGCGGCGGTGGCGGCAGCAGCAGGGGCGGAGGGCCGTGATTTATCAATGCAAAGCTAATAGCATCAATATGAATCTAACTAAAAATCAATATTTCATTACCAAATTGTTAGCGGGAATGAAGAGGGATGAGAGGGGCGCCCAGCGCTCCCCCGGGAGGGAGCACGGCAAGTTCACGGCGACAGGATGACTGATGCCTGATGGGAGGAGGGTGGGGGTGGGAGTGGGGGTGTGAGTGGGGGGGTGGTTAAGGGGAAGGACACTGAGAGGACGAAGGGAGGTGGGGGGGGGGGGTGGAAGGGTGAAGCTGGAGCCAGGAGACCTTAGCTCACCCAGGGTCTTCTCCATGGACTCTCACCCCAGCATAGCTGTGACTGAGGAGGAACATCTATGTGCTCGTGGTGGTGGTGAATGGTGAATGGTGGTGGTGGTGGTTTGGATTTGACATTGGCAGGTGATTTAGTTGGTGGTTCATGGGAAGGACACTGAGAGGACAGGAGGGGAGTGGAACTGGAGCCAGGAGACCTTAGCTCACCCATGGTCTTCTCCGCGGACTTTAACCCAGCATAGCCTCCACTGAAGAGGCATGTCTATCTGCTTGTGTTGGTGGTCAGTGGTGTACAGTGTGGTGGTGGGGTGGTGGTGGTAGTTGGGATGGGGTGGGGTTGTTTGAGGATGTCTAGGGAAAGGACACTGAGGGAATGGGAGATGGAGGTTTGGGTGCAGTGAAGTTTGAGCCAGAGATCCCCCCCCCCACATGGTCTTCTCCATGGACTCTCTCCCTGAGAAGGGATGTCTATGTGCTTGTGGTGGTTGGTGGTGGAGGTGGAGGCGACTGTGGTTTTTCACAGCACTAGGCTATGGACCACAATATCATGATACATCTGAAAGATGACGTGATGACAGTCACGATGATGATGGTGATGACAGTGATGGTAACGACTGCCGAATGGTGGTGATGGAGGTTTATAGGTTGTTTTGCATCGCAGTTTGACAGTTGACGGTGTCCATTCTGAGATGACTGTTACTATAATTCTTTTCTCAGACAATATGATATACAGTATGTATATGCTGGACTACTGGCTGTACTGAGGAATAATCACAAGACTGAGATGCTTGTGTATGTTTTGTTGCTGCTGAATGCTGGAATGCCCGACCTCTATTTTAGGGATTTTTAGCAGCTCTGGTACAGAGCGTGAAATGGGTACTTTGTTTTAAAGTCAGTTGAGTTAAGACATGATGACCTATGTCCAATTATATACACTAAGCATATGAGTCATTTTGAATATTAACTTTTGTGATTTAGCTGGTGCCAAGCTTTTTACCATACGGCATGGCATGATTTTCTCTTGATCTTACAAAATCAGCCTCTTTCACCCTTTTCTTCCATCCGCCCTCATACACACAAGAGGACCGCATCTGCCAGCATTTGCTGCACTCTCTCTCTCTCTCTCTTTCAATCTCTCTTTCTCTCCATCTGTCTCTTTCACTCTCTTGCACATACTCTCTCTTTCTCTCTCTCTCTCTCTCTTCCTCTCTCCCACACACAAACATGCATGAAAACACGGACACACACACACACACACACGCACGTACACACACACACACCTTTTATGCCTCTTTGAGTGCTTTCCCTTTTAAAATTCGTGATGTCTGTCTTTGAAGCTGGCTGGCATCTATGACGGTGCTCCTTTTGGTCTTCAAACAGAAACGTTTTGGACCGTTTACCATCTAAATGCTGTTTTATTTTCCTCAATTTGCAACAACATGAGTATGTGTGTCTGTGTGTATTTCATCCGTGTGTGTGTGTGTGTATACAGCTCCAACATGTAGGCTATGGATTGACATCCCCCACGAAGCCCTAGGGCAACGTCTGCGGGAGTTCAAACTTTCTGACTCTTCGCAAGATGCTGGGGCTAAGAGGCTCCCATTTGATCTCGACAGAAACAGCCTCTCTAATGATGATTTGAAAATGCCGACCTCTTCTTCTCCTCTGCTGGGGCGGGTTAAAAAGAAGCGAAGCCATGGATGTCAACTCCCCAAAGTGAGACATGTGCCAGGAATTTGTTAGTTTAAGCTCGGAGTCAGTCTGAACCTTCCTCCTCTTAAGCGTTTCTCCTTCACCCCGCCGTTGGTCCCTGAAGATGTCTGGAAGTTGCAGGGGACCGGGTAGCGGTGCTTTCTTCATATGCTGAGGTTTCTTGGTCGAACTTTTACACCCATCCCTGTTTTACATTTCATGTTCTGGGTGCAATTTGTTATACATTCTACATAAAGGCAGGCTAACCCCAGTGTTAACCATTGCTATTAACTGACTACAAAGTAACTCAGATGGAGGAGTAAATGAGAAGTAAATGAGAACTAAATAAATGTTCCAGTGGTAATTATCAGCAGACAAAATGCAGGTGTAATCAAGGAGAGTAAATAGGAGACCTCAAGCTTTGATGTAAAAATGGTGAACTTAACTGCAAATATTATAGAGATGCTGTCCAATAATTCAAGTACACTGAAGAAAGTGGTGCTTAAAACAAACTTAAAAAATTAGGGCAACATGCTGCATGGACCATTTTATGTCAGTATAACTTAACAATATAACTTAACGTGTATGTTCATAATGTGTTCAGCACATAGACTTAATTCTTTTTAAGTTGGCACTTTTTACAGTGGTAAATTAATGTGATAACGGTCACACCTGGGAATATGTAAATGTATGTACCATAAATAATCACTACCTTGACTGCCATAAATTACGAAGACCACAGCAATTTTAGGAATATACCTTACGTTTTGCTGTTGACTGTTTGAACAGCATTTCCCTATAGTCAACGTGTTCACCAACATAATGTACAGCTACAATGGTTTCTGGGGGGAAGTTGGGAATTGTGGTTCACGGATGACATTTCACTCCTCAGGCCAGTGTCTGCAATCCACAATACACGAGACAACAATAATTTCTCACTAAGCCTGCCCTCCCACCCCACCCCCCCCTACCCATATCACTCCCTATCAACTCACCATCTTCTGATGCCTTGTCACTTCAGTAGAGTCGAATGACTTACATCAGATAGTCAGAAGAAGAGGTTCAATCAAAGACAGCAGTGTGCTCGGTCAGGTCCTTTTGTTTGCCTACGCTTGGTAAACGTGTATTTAATTACTGCCAGCTCTTGCATCACGACTGTGGTCTTTTCAAATGGCACCGCTGAAAACTGATATTCACGTGTTAGAGTCACATTGTTGCTGTGCCTTGAGTGGGTCTGATGTGTGAGGGGTCTACAGAGGAAGAGAGAGAGAGAGAGAGACAGATGTTATAGAGAGAGAGAAAGAGACAGAGAGAGAAACGGATATGTGAGGGGTCTAGAGAGGAGGAAAGAGAGAGAGAGTAGAGAGAGAGAGGAAGAGAGAGAGCAGAGAGAGAGAGAGGGGGTAGAGAGAGAGAGGGAGAGAGACAGAGAGAGAGAGAGAGAGAGAGAGAGAGAGAGAGAGAGAAGAGAGAGAAAAAGGGAGGGCTGAGACCAGTGTTGACTGGTGTATTTCCTTGCATAGTAGGATCTATCCAGAAAGAGTCCATCTACCAGTGTGTGGGGGCTGTTTTTGGCAGAATAAAAAAAAAACAAGCAAAAAAAAAAGAAAAAAGAAAAGAAAAACGAAAATGCCGAAGTACCATCTGCCGAGCATTTATTCAACAAAGATCAATTGTGCTCTGAGATGCTCTCTCTGCCCCCCCCTCCTCCTCTCCTCTCCCTCGTTCTCTCACTTTGCTCATCATTCCTTCTGGTCTCATCTACAGACAGAATGTGAAATCCCCAAATCACTAGACGCTGGCCAATGAAGCCAGCAGCTCCAGAATTGAGTCACTCAGTTTTTTTCAAGGTCTAATGTCTCACATTCATACACAATTTTCTTCTTTTCTTTTTTTCTTCTGAATTAGTCTCATTTTCAAAGTTTTTACATTCTCTCTGCCTCAGCCACACAGGACTAGACTAGACAGGGCTTAACAGCAGCAGACCTGTGCCTTCAGAAAGAGGACGATAGGTTTAGACAGCAAAAAAAAAATGCTCCCTGTGACTCAATAAACTGCTATTTGTGTCTCCAGAATTGTCAGCATTATGATAAAATATGCTGATCACAGCTTATGTTTCTGAAGGCAGACTACAGCAACTTTGTTGGCTGTGCATGACACCATGCCTGGCATTAATTAACGTTGCCCTGCTTTTCAATCTCGCAGCCTCACAGGGTTTCTCTGCCATTCCCTGCTCCAAACAGAGACCTGTAACAAACTCTGAATCACAGATTAGGGGAAATTGTTGCTTTTTAAAAAAAAATATATATTACCATCCATACCCAGAGCATTTATAGTGTCTGGCATATGTCCAGCTACGTAGGAGATAAAAACATTTAACTCCCCCCCCCTCACGCTGTAATGTGCAGCCGTGTATTTTAATAAAATATTCTCACAAAAGGAAAAAAAAAACAAAGAAAACCAGGCTAAAAAAATGACATAGTCTGCCATGCAGAGAGAGGGGGAATTTGAGGCTAGATTTCAGTGAAGTGCTCGTGGGAGAGGAAGAAAGGCACCCAAAGAGTGTTCCAAATCAGAATCGGCGATGACTATCGGCTGTTTAACTAACCCCGCCAGGGTATCCTTCACACGCCTGTCCTGCCCGATCCCGCTGTCCTCTTATCACACTCGTCCACCTGTCTCCCCTCTCCCCCATCATCTCTCCTCCTCTCCTCTCCTCTCCCTGGCTGTGGGGTGGGAGGATAGAGACCCCCCCATCTGTAATTTAGAGCTTACAGTCATGTAGGTACCAAGCCCTACTGCTCACAGTCTGTCTGAAAGAGACCTTGTTTAGAATTCACAGCTGTGTGTACATTTTATATGTTAAGTGCCTAGTGTTTTCAGAGAGCAAACTGTATAGAAAGTGAAAGTGCACATTATATGTATAAAAAGCCCCAATGGGATGCAGTGTGATATACATTATTAATGTAATCAGAAGGATGCTGAAGTCATATTTTTATGTTTGTATGGGAAATTGCAGCTGCCTTGCAAATGAAGATCATAATATATTATACATTTCTCAGAATGAAGAATCACAGCACTCAGAAAGAGAGACCATTTTTATCAGGATTAATTTAGCAAAAAGCATATTTGATAGTTTGTCAAAAATGTGAAATTATTATTCCTTTTTTGTCTGGAAGCACTTTGAACCAGTGTAATTATGTTGTTTTTCTCACTCTAAAAATTTGCTTTCATAGCAACAGTTTGAATCTCCCTCAAAAAAGAATCAAGCTCTGTTACTAAAATGTCTTCCATCTTAACAGCCTCTTCTGTCTCTCTCTTTCTCTCTCTCTCTCTCTCTCTCTCTCCCTCTCTCTCTCTCTCTCTCCAGCACCAATTGGTCTCTTTCTCTCTCCCTCTCTCTCTCTCTCTCTCCAGCACCAATTGGTCTCTCTCTCTCTCTCTCTCTCTCTCTCACCATCCTCTCTCTCTCTCTCCAGCACCAATTGGAGCCGACTGGAGCTCCATGCAACATCCTTCCTTTGACCCCTCAGAAAAAAATTCATTGTAACAGAATGAGGTCAGAGCTGCATTAGGGGACCATAGACAAAGAGAGGGCTGCTAGATGAGATCATTTGCAGGCCTTTTGACCGGCAACCATTTCGACAACAAACATCCTCGAGGCATCATGTGATCATTTCTGTGTTGTGCTGTTCGCATATGAATGCAACCTCTTTTTTTTTTTGTCAGATTTTGCCCTTGTTTGGCAGGCTTTCTGTTTAGCTCTAGTCTGAGTCCTATACAGAAACACTGCACCCTTCACCAACTATGGTCCAAAATGGTGGTTATGGTGTTTATTGTAATTGATATCTTCAAATGTTGACCACTGTCTTTTGCCTCTTTTTATAACAAGATTCTTTTAAATTTTAACTAATACCACAGTAGAGACTGATCTGTAGAAATAGAGATTACTGTTGAATAATGTTGAGACAGAGAGGGATACATTCATATGTCATTTTTGCTTACAGAACAGTGTAAAGGAGATTGTCAGCAGATGAAATGTTGTGCTCAAACACAAGGCTTTTTACATTGGCAAGGGGGGACTGCAGAATTACTATGCTGCGCAGGCAACAGAAATGGTGTAGTATCACGCTGTCTTTCATTTTCAGTCTCATCACTCTCCCGCATTTTGTTTCTCTGTACTTTTTTACGGGGATCTGAATCATTTAAATGTAAGGCAAAACGGATACCCCTCCGCTGCCATCTCTTTTTTTTCCCCTTCTCTACTTTTTCATCTTATCAAGCAGCCTCGATTGTCTAGCCTCTGGTAAGATTTGAGAGGTTTAAAATATTCAGATCAAACTGTTTTTTTATCTTCCTCTTTTTTTTATATAAAAGAAGCCATGTTTTATGAGGGATTGTTTATCATGCTTCACAAGCTCCAGAAATCCATTCTTTTCTTCTCGGCTCTCTGAGGGCCTACAAACTTACCCGTTTCACTCATCGTGTTTGAAGAAGCCTTTTCCACTCCAAACCAGCCCAAAAGCATGATGTGTACACAAAGAAGACCATAAGAAGAATTGTTTGTGTTTTAGCAAGCCAACTCTCAATTGATGTCATACTCACATCTGTCTGGTTAAGTCACTGATCCTAATTTAGCCATGATACTTTATATGAGCCTGGGCACAATTTAGCCAAACTATTTGCATACAACCATACTCCTTGTAATGTAATACCAGTTCTGTTTTGTGTGAGACGAATGGTGAAGAGCAATGAAAGCAGATTGTTTGTTATTCTTTAGCAATTTGATGACCGCTTGTGGACGTGGATGCCCAATGGATGGCATGTGGTCGCTGCTGTGGGGGAACACAGGGTTTGCACGCGCACAACACTTGTTACAAAGCCCATGTTACATTGTAACTGTGCAATGAATCGCAGTGCAAAATAGTTTATGGTCAGTTTGATACTTTGGAAGCACCTAGAAACATCTAAGTGCTCTGCTGTTTAATACTATTAAGTAATGTACAATAGAACAAAAAATTATTATGATCAAATTAACAAATGTACTCTTTCCTTTTATGCATCGTAACCTTAATTGACCCTGAGACTAGGAATTGTAGGTACAGAGTAGCAGAGTGCATATGTGCGTATGTGTTTGCATGTGCATGTCTGTGTGTGTATGTGTGTGTGTGTGTGTGTGTGTGTGTGTGTGTGTGTGTGCGCGTGTGTGTGTGTGTGCGTGTGTGGGTGTTTGAGTGTGTAAAGTTTTCCATTGTGTACCTCCCAGCACCTCCCTTGTCATTACAAGGCCCATTACAGTGTATGAGCTGTTTATGACCTTAATATCTTTATACTGGACAATAAAGCCATCATCTGAGGTAATATACAAATAAAACCCAACAGTATTTTGAAATTCAAAACATTTAAGTATTTAATGATAGCTTAACAAAGAAGCATCCAAAGTTTTCCAAAACTTGACTCCTTACTAGGCTATATTTCCCCACTAGTTGGCTGTTGGCTGTTGGCTGACACCTTATTGCCTGATGATGTGCAAAATGTACATAAGACCCTTTTGCGATTCTCGGCACAAAACAGCGGTTTAAGTGTTGCCCAACATTGAGTCATCCTGTGGCAAATTTATCAAACAAGAAACTGCGTTTGCGTCTGCGTTTGCATCTGACTCTTTTCTTTTTTTTTCAAAGAGCTCGTTGTGGTAACCACTGTCAAAAGGCTCCCGCTTCTCTTTCGCACTTGCTCCGACAGAGAGTAAAGATAAGAGACATAATGGTATTGATTTGCCGTTTGCAGAGAGGGGGAACGCAACGCTGCAGACAGCAACCATGTTGTAATCTGGGGCGATTCGGAGAGACCGTGTACGCTGTCACGCTGGCGCTGAACGGACATGACAGTGTTTTGATACGGTCATCATTTCCCTCCCTCTCCCTGATGCTTTGTAGTGCACTGCTGTCAAGCATATGGCCTAATGGGATACGTTTGGGTTTGTTTAAAAGGCCCAATTGAGAGAAAAGAAGAGAAGAGAAGAGACGAGAGAGAGAGATTGAGAGAAAAGAAGAGAAGAGAGGGAGAGAGAGATTGAGAGAAAAGAAGAGAAGAGAGAGAGAGAGAGAGAGAGAAGAGAGTATATATGTGTGTTCGTTGAGTGGGGGGTTAAGTATATAAGTTTGAGAGACATTGTCAGTGAATAAGCTGTCTTTAACGTTGCTGTTGCTTGTTTTAAAATTTTCTCAGTTTAAGTGAATAAGCTGTCTTTAACATTGCTGGTGCTTGTTTACATTTTCTCAGTTTAAGTAGAACACACGTATACCCCTGAGAGATAGAGAAGGCCAAACAAAAGTAAAAAAAAAAACTTCAGCAAAAGGAAAAATGAGGGGCAAATAAACAGAAAGGCTTTCTTAGCTGTTACTGGCCGGAGTTTGAGGGCGCTCTGCTGGTCCCCAGAGATGTCGTTCTGAAACACAAAATCACTGCCAGAGAAGAGCTGTCATTGGATAAGTGTCACTGGTTTGACTTTTCGCATTTGGAGAGATCACAAAACTAAGGCTGAGCCTTAGAGACTGGCCTCTGTGTGTGTCTGTGTGTGTGTGTGTGTATGTGTGTGCGTGCGTGTCTGTGTTTGTCTATAGCATTAGTTGGACTTTGGTGTCCATAAAGAACAAGAGGAATAATCTTGCCACAGAGAAAAAAACAGAGAGAGAGAAAGACTGAGAGAAAGACAGAAATAACAAAAGAAAGCAAGTAGATTTGAAAATGGGCATGTCTTGTCTGGCCTGGCGTCTGGGCCCCTCTGAGGTTGGTGCTTGTGCCCAACATGCCTTTTTGTCCCCCCCCGGTGGTGGTGGTGGAGGTGGTGGTTGAGGGCGGGTTGGGGGGTGGGGGTGGGGGGGGACATGGATGGCGACGGGGCCGGCGAGTGTCGCTGGAGCTCTGGGCGGCCCCTTGGGGAGCCGTGTGGGAAGCATGTAGCCCCTAATTGGGCCTGTTAGGGTCAGCAATTATCAGCATGCCACCGAGACAAGGTGACAGCTCCTCCGCCTTTCAACATACTGCCACTCTCCTCCTCCTCCTCCTCCTCCTCCTCCACACCAACCACCACCCACCAACCACCCACCAGCCCGCCTCTCAAGGAGAAGACAGAGGGACAGAGATAGAGGCCCAGGCCCAGGAGGGGGAGAGAAAGGGAGGAGTACAGAAGAGAGGCTTCGTTGAGAACAGGGGACCTGTAACTGAAGCATGCTGTGGCAATCTGGGATTACAGGGATGTAGTGTGTGGGAGACAACAGCGGAAAATGTGTGGTTATGTGAGATACGGAGCTGAGATGAGTAAAAGAACGTGTGTGTGTATGTGTGTGTGTGTGTGTGTGTGTGTGTGTGTGTGTGTGTGTGTGTGTGTGTGTGTTTGTTTGTTTGTTTGTTTGTGTCACTCTATCTCTCTCTCTCCCTCTGTCTTTCTCAACATGTGTTTGTGTCTGTGCACAGGCATGTGTCTGTGTATGCGTGTGTGAGAAAGACAGATAGTGAAAGTGAATGAGTAAGTGAGCAGAGAAAGCTTGCACCACATCCATAGCTGGGCAGAGAATGGAGCTGATTTTTAGCCATTCCAGCTAATCAGACCCCACATCAGCCCACCCCCACACCCACCCCCACCACCCCCACGCCTGTCCCCTGCCACCCCCTCTCCCAAACCAGGCATCTGCATTCCCTTTGGCACCGACCAACAGCCTCTCAACAAAGCCCCCTTTCACACATGGCGTGACTGCGTGTTTGTGAGGGTCTCATGTCAGACGTACATACACCATATTCTTCCACGGGTCCAGATAGTGTATAAAGGGGTGTAGAATTCACCAGTGCGTCCTGCATTAGTGTTCTGGGTGGTCTGCGTTGTGTGTTCCTATAGGTACTCCATTCATTCATGCTGAATGTGGAAGCCCTGTGTATTCCTTATGTGGCTTTATGTGTGCACACCCTTCCCACAGCTTTGTAAAAACAAGGAGGAAAAAAAAAGAAACCACAAAAAACTGTCAATGTCACCTTTCTCATGGCATGCATGAACGTGGAGGGTTCAGGAAACCGTTTTTCCACAGTTGTATGATCACATATGTTCACTGGCAATGAACTCCATTTCCCATGAGTCATCTGATCTTCTCTTACATGTGCCATACAATGAAACTCTTCTACTAGGTGAGTTATGGTCATCTTCTATTTTTAACCTTTCCTGTGAGGCCATCTGTCATTTTCTTCAAGGGGTAATATCAAGGGAAGGAGGTAAGGGAAGGAGGTAAAGAGGTAGACTGACACCTTATGGTTGCAACACTACCAGTGAGCACCATTACTACAGTTATGTACGAAATTATTCAACCCCCACTGAAATTAAGTCTTTGACCAGTTTGACATCAATTTTGATCATTTTAGTCATCTTATTTACCATTAAATCAAAGAAGCACTTGAAAATTTTACAAATATAACACAGCATTTACACTGAAATAACCACAAATGTCTTTTCTGTGCTCACATCATTGTAAGATTTATTCAACCCCCAAGTGAAATTCATTTTTAGTACTTTGTACAACATCCTTTTCTAGTTTTTACAGCTTCCAAGCATGAAGCATAGCTTGACACAAGTGTCTTGCAGCGACCTACAGGTATCTTGGCCCATTCTTCACGGGCAAAAGCCTCCAGTTCAGTCAGGTTCTTAGGCTTGCACACTGCAACTGCCTTCTTCAGGTCCCACCAGAGGTTCTCAATCGGATTCAAGTCTGGTGACTGCGATGGCCACTCTAGAATGTTCCAGCCCTTCATCTTCAACCATGCTGTAGTGGACGTGGATGTGTGCTTTGGATAATTGTCCTGTTGAAATGTCCAACGTCGCCCAAGCCGCAGGTTTGTGACGGACTCCATTACATTTGCTTCCAAGATTTCTTGGTACTGAAGGGAATTCATGGTGCCCTGTATACATTGAAGCTTCCCTGTACCATTAGAAGCAAAACAGCCCCAAAGCATTATTGATCCCCTGCCATGCTTCACAGTAGGCAGGGTGTTCTTTTCTGCATAGGCCTGGTTTTTCCTCCTCCAAATAAGCGCTGGTCCATGGGCCCAAACAACTCTAATTTAGATTCATCAGACCACAGAACATGGTCCCAGAAATTTGGTGGCTTGTCCACATGACTTTTTGCATACTCCAGTCGACGTTTCTTATTCTTTGGAGTCAGCAAGGGGGTACACCTGGGTGTTCTGGCATGGAGGTCTTCATTATGCAGTGTGCGCCCTATTGTCTGTGCTGAAACCTCAGTGCCCACATCTGACAGATCTTTTCTCAGTTCCTCAGCAGTCACTCAGGGATTTTTCTCCACCTTGCGCTTCAGGTAGCGCACAGCAGTTGCTGTCAGGATCTTCTTCCTACCACGACCAGGTAGCGTTTCCACTGTGCACTTCACTTTGAATTTTCGTATGATGCTTCCGTTAGTGTCTCTTGAGATATTTAACATCTTTCAGATCTTCTTATATCCATTGCCATTCTTGTGAAAGCGAATAACCTCTTCTCTTGTCCTCTGGGACCATTCTCTTGACTTCACCATGTTGTAAACACACCAGTAAATGTCTAGAAAGGAGCAGAGTATCACAGTCCTTTTAAATCTGCCCAATTGGTGCTTATTATGCTTAATTTCTGCTCGTTAACATCCACAGGTATTTCCAATACCTAACTGAAAATACTTGAATGAGGCACGGCTCTCAAGAGCCTCTTAAGAGTGGTAGTCTTAAAGGGGTTGAATAATTGTGTCAATGAAGAAATCACAAAAAAGCCATTTAATACTTTATGACAAAAACAACTGATGTCATTTTAGTTGCATTTTGTTCTTTAACAAGTCCTTGTAAGATTTCATTATGAACACAATTACAAATGTACACTGAATTCCCTAAAACCCTTTACAGCATTGGGGGTTGAATAATTTTGTGCACAACTGTACATTAGGGGTTACTTAAAGATACCACACAGAGATCTGTGTTAAATGTACACGTCTTACTTTAGCTGGTATGTTTTTGAATTTGTTAGTATAGATGTACAAGTCTATAATAAATGCATTTCTATTCATTATTTTATCGATTCATTCATTTGTTTTTACAGTATCTGATTATTTCTATAGGGGAGAGTTTAGGAAGGAAGGCAGGAAACAGTTACTGCCAGATTTTAGATGTTTTCCTGATAATATTTTGTTATAGTGTGTAACTGAAATGATTGTGTTCGAGCCCTTGCTCCCATTTATTTGACCTTTCTGACGTGTGTCCATGAGCTGTCCTGCTAAATACAATAACAATGACACTTGTACGTGCACTGCTTGGTAACCAAACTTGAAATATTTTTAACAAAATGCCACAGGGACAAATGAATCAGTATTCTGGCAAGTTAATGTTGCAAAGCCCAGGGCAACACACACTAATGATTAGATTCACAAAGCACTTGGATTTATCTCTGCCAAGCGCAATGATGTCCAAGGACTCTGCGTTTCCTGAGAATTTACGTCCATCTGTGCTACTACTACTGAGTTACTCCCCCTCCTTCTGTCAGATGAAAAAAAAAACACTGTAAGAAGTGCACAAAGTTTAAAAAAGGACACTTGTCAAAAAAAGGAAGTCAGGCATAACTGTCGTAATTGTTTGCCCACGGAAAAGAGGTTGATGCATCCAAACGAGGCATCACAGTCTTGCTGGGCGGTTGTTCACTATGACTCACATACTCTTGCTATGACTGTATGTGAGATGCAATAGCAAAGAAAAACCTTTTATCAGCCTCCAATGACACTGGGTATGCCTGGCATAATTTCTGTACAATAGGTGATTTGATTTACATTTGTAATGTATGCATCCTGGCGAACATTTCAGAGATCCCGCATTCATTCTCAGTTATTTGAACTGAGATGGCATGCCATATTGTAAACGGCACGAATGAACAATACCTCAGGAGAAATGAGTTGCTGCTGCTCTGCTGCTCTTGAAGATTTTCTTCAAACTCCATGGGAGAGGTGTGGTGAGGGCAATCTAAATGCTTGATCACTCAACAAACACCCCCGCATTTCCCAGTATGCACTGCGAAAAGTGACACCTGACCTTCCCGTGTTCCTGCGCCGTGAGTCAGCGGCCGACTTGGCAGGGTCCCAGAGCCGGGGCGAACCGATACACTCGCTGCCCCCGCATCCCACAACAACTCCCAGAAATGTGCAAAACAAAATCTGTCATGTTTGACAGGCGATCCAGCAGAAGACAGCTCTCGGGAAGTCAACAAGCCCAGGGACGTGGCTGCAGCAAGTGGAAAGCCTCTGATAATGTACGCTCTGTTCTTCTTGCAGGGTATTTTTGTTGTTGTAGTATACTGTACTGAAGTGTAGGGCTGTGCAGTATAAGCAATAATGATCTGGAGTAAAAGCTCATCATTAGAATGACTAACTACAAGGGAGGACATCTGAAGTAGGCTGCTTCTGAAGACAGAAATAGACTGCTGCCTGCATGCAACTTGAGTTACTTATACCATTTTATTATACGGCTCTTTAAAATGCTGGCAAACATCCCATTGGCCTTGAATGGGTCACTCCCAGCGTTCGGAGGTCAAATATTTTTGTATAATGACCTCTGAAAAAGTATAATGACCACTGTCAAATGCAAACACGGTTTGTGCTTCTTTCATATCACTCTGCAAGTAGTCCGTTCACTTACCGTAATGGAACATCAACTATGAGCTGCAACAAGTTTTTTAGCAGCTGGACAAGTTGCTATGCAACACTTAAACATTCTATTTCCTCGATGAAGTATTTTTAGCAGTGAAGGACATACAGTGAAAACAAGATATTTAAAATGTTCAGTGAAGCGGTAATTCTTGTAAAATAAGCCCCTTCAGAGTCAGAGTGATTCAAGACCCGCTCGCTTTGTGTCCGTCTGCATGACTCTGTTGGGGCTTATTCCACGAGAATGACCACCTCGCAGAACATTATCCTTTACACAATGACTGACTACAAGGGAGGACATTTGAAGTAGGTTACTTGTAAAGACAGAAATAGACTGCAGTCTGCGTGCAACTTTGGGTTTGCTTATACCATGTACAATATAAGTCGATTACATAAGACAATACTATCTCACATATCACCATAATTCAAAGACATAAATCCACAGAAGTTTCAACATAAGCAACTTGTTTAGTTTATATAGGATATAAGCTTAGGGGGGCTTTATTGACACAAGGTTTTGTCCATACAAAATGGACCTCCACTACCTCCATTTACGTACCAGTTTAGCACCAATTGTTGTGGTTATCCTTCAGATAGTTCCCTACAGTAAGCAGCAGAGGGCATGAGACATTTTGTAAAAAACACCTCGGTTAAAAACAGAACCACAAACCTAGCAAACTAAAACCACAGGCTCACAATTGTCCCTGGTATGACCAAATGGCGTCTCATCTCTGCGGTTGAGTGTTTGTCTCCCGCGATGACGTCCCACTGAGACGTGCACCTGCGGAGAGCACCTAACTCAGCTTCTTTCTGCACACGGCTGCACTGTAGGGGCTGATTAGGGCCGTGCCAACTGAACACCTATTGGGTGCTTGTATATGGAAAAAGTGTGTGTGTGTGTGTGTTTATTTGTGTGTGTGTGTGTTGGTGTGTGTGTGTGTGTGTGTGTGTGTGTGTGTGTGTGTGTGTGTGTGTGTGTGTGTGTGTGTGTATGTGTGTGTGTGTGTGTGTGTTTGTTTGTTTGTGTGTGTGTGTGTTTGTGCATGCACCAGTGCATGTGTATGTGTGTATATTTTCTGTATATGTGAGCAGCTGTGAATGTACTTACTCAGAGTGTGTGTAAAAGAAAGAGAGAGAGAGAGAGAGAGAGAGACAGAGAGAGAGAGAGAGAGAGAGAGAGAAAGAGAGAGAGAAAGAGAGAGAGCTAGTGTATGTGTGTGGGTGTGTCTGTGTGTGTGTGTGTCTGTGTCTTTCTGTGTGTGTGTGTGTGTGTGTGTGTGTGTGTGTCTTTCTGTGTGTGTGTCTGTGTGTGTGTGTGTGTGTGTGTGTGTGTGTGTGTGTGTGTGCATGTGATTGACAGTCCTTACATAGCTTCCAGGGCGTCAGACTGGGGCAGCACTCGGAGCTAGCCGGGGGGGAAGTGCTGCAGGCGAGCTCAAGCTCTCCCAACTTCACAGGCATCCCAGCCGCCACCCGCCACCCGCTGCCAGCCAGCCAGACGCTCACACAAAGGAGGAGGAGGTGAATGAACACATCAGGACACGTGTGTTGTTGTTGTAAACCTTACAGCATGCATTACAGCATAGTTGTTTTATTATTTATTTATTTCTTGTTTATTTTTATTTTTTATTTTGTTTTAAAGTTAAAAAGAGAGAGGAGGGGGGAGAAAAACACATCTGAGGCTCTTTTTACTGTTACTGCCAGCTCTCTGCCCATGCGAAACAAAACAGCACAGACTTTATCAAACACCATTACATCAGTTCACGATGAGTGGAAT
Source organism: Setipinna tenuifilis (assembly GCA_030347295.1). Classification (NCBI taxonomy): domain Eukaryota; kingdom Metazoa; phylum Chordata; class Actinopteri; order Clupeiformes; family Engraulidae; genus Setipinna; species Setipinna tenuifilis. Next base: position 16,317,569 of record CM059283.1, read on the forward strand.
CGCATGCAGGGCATCCTTCCTTAGGGAGGGAATGTTTTTACTTTTCGCACAACATACTGCATGGAGGGGTGGGGTGGGGGGTGGGGGTGCAGATGAGCCTGAATGTGACTGTCCTAGAATGTTTTTCCCTCTGTGTGCAAAGTGTGTGTCATAGATGTCTCTGAGACATGCCAAGGTTTTCCAGAGGCTTTGACACTGACATCACTTTCCAGCACATATCACTGAACTCGAAAATCGACTGTCACTCCACTCTTATCAAAAGCGGATGGATGAGCTGAAAGATACTGGTGTGTTTACGATGGATTAGATTAGGTTAGATAGCTTAGGCTCACAGCCCAAGGCCTAAAATAATGATAACAGGATTAAGAAGTCTGGAGAGCGGCACATTCTCCACGATTACCCTACAGAGAGAGTTACACATACCTGTCACAGTCTGTGCCGTGTTATAGAGCTATACAAGTAATATGATAAGGTGACCAGACATCCCTGTTTTCCCTGAGAAAGTCCCTGTTTTTTTGGTGGGCTGTACCCCGGTAAATCACATAGAAATCAACATTGTTTATGGTTTTGTAGGTAAAGCATTACTTCATTTAATGATGTTGACTGCAGAATGCGTAATGTCCCTTTTTTTTCCCCAGAAAAAAAATATCTTCGGCTTTTCATCTTAGAGATCTGGCTGCCCTGTGACACGGTGATAATGCCCGGCGAGGAGTGGTGTTTGGCTAAGAGATACAGCCCTGCCGTAATTGTCTATATATTAGCGGCAGCCTCACTGGCTAATGGCCGTGTCTCCCAATCGTGTCCAGATCCGCAGGACACTCAAGGATGGTGACATGAAGGAGCGTCTCGTCTATCCCTCCCTATCTTCAGCCCCCCCCCCCCTCTCACCACCCCCCCCCCCCCTCTCTCTCTTTCACCCTTCCTCCCTCGCTTCCTCCCACCCTCTTTCTCTCTCGATCTCTGACTCTCTCTCCCTCTCTCTCTCCCTCTATCTCTCTGTTCCACCCTTCCTCCCTCGTTCTCTCGTCCTGTGTATCGATCCCCTGCTGTCTCCTCGCTAACGGCCCTGTTAAACACTGTCGCCAGGCACTTTACCGCACGAGGGTCACCAAGCAATAAAACTATGCCCCCCAACCCCCATCACCACTACTATCCTTTTCAAGACACACACACACACACACACACACACACAGATGCAAGTGCGTACACATGCACACACACACACAAACGGACACGAGCACACACACACACATGCACTCACACACACACGCATACATGCACACACACACATACACACACACACACACACACACACACTCACACAAAACCATAATCTCAGCCCTGTACCTCCTCCTCTCCTCCTCCTCCACCTCCTCCCCTGCTTTTAAAAGTGCTCTGATGAGAGCGATGAGAGATGGCCGGTGGCTCGGGGGAGGTGGGAGAACAATGTGGTGCTGGGACTCGCGACACCGTGTGCGTGTGTGTGAACGTGTGTGTTTAGGTGTGTGTAAGTATGTGTGTGAGTGTGTGTAAGTATGTGTGTGTGAGTGTGTGTGTGTGTGTGTGTGTAAGTATGTGTGTGTGTTTAGTTGTGTGTAAGTATGTGTGTCTGTGTGTGTGTGTGTGTGTGTGAGTGTGTGTGTAAGTATGTGTGTGTGTGTTTATGGGTGCACACTGGGGGCTTGCGATGGCGCTGCAGAGGGGCCACATTTCAGCACATGGCCAGATCCATCACGTGCCCTTGAGCTCCGGAGATTTAGCGTTAGCATTGATCAGCTCCCCAGTTTGTTCTTACAGGAAAAAAAGGAGAGAGAAGAGAAAGAGAGAGAAAAAGAAAGAGAGAGAGGGATGATGTAAGAGAAGGGCTGGGCTCACTTTTAGAGAGTAATGTCTACCAGAGAAAAAAATATCAAATCTGAAGGCCACTGGAGTTACGTCTGTGAATAGGACTATAAAAGCATTCGAGCTTCTGCCCAGCACGTGTTACCGGCTGTGTCTCTGTGTGGTGCAGAATTCCAACTTTTTGGCCAATTCATTTTCTCTTGGTTATGTAGAAGTAAAAGTATATTATTTGTATAAAGGAAATTTACTACATGCTCTACATCGGTGGCTGAGAGACCGGAAGGCTAGCCGATTTGCTTTAGCGCTTTTACACACAACAGCACATAGTGAGCATCACAGATTACATACAGTATAGTATGTTAACACAACTATCCTGTAGCTAATGCATAATAGCTTTGTAAATATGTTTTCATCCTTGGAGGTACACATAGACACAGAGTATAGCATGTTCCATTTACATGCTACAGTGTTTCGATTGGCTTTCGTTCAATTTACGCTTTTACATATGTCAGGACAAAATAAGTCACTCACAACTTATGCAAATCAACAAACATCAACATTTACCCTGAAATGATGGCATGAGGAAAATGATGGACTGTTTACATGCAAGTCAACCATTTCACTTTATGAGAAAATGTTTTGTTGAGCACATTTTCTTAAAAGTAAACAAATCAAGGATGATATGTTTGATATTTGGTCCTTTCAACGACTCCTCTTCCCGTGAACAAGACAGACAGGCGATGACAGCATCAAATATTTAGACCATGCTATTTAAAGCATCCAGACAGGTGCCAAGGGATTTGTGTGTGTGTCTCTCTGTGTGTGTGTGTCTGTGTGTGTGTGTGTGTGTGTGTGTGTGTGTGTGCGTATGTGTGTGTGTGAGCAACAGAGACTGAGCATGTCAGAGCTAACTCTAAACATGCTTGCTGGTATGTCAACCTGAATAGTTTCAGTTATGTCAAAAGAGCTGTGCTGACATTGCCTACATGTGTTGGATGTCTAGGGGGGAAAGCAGAGAACTGATTGTTATGTGTTGTGGAAAAGCCAGACTTGGCATTTGCAGTGCTGGGGGGGGAGCAGTGATGTGATGTATGAATCTGGTCTTCTACTTGCTCTCTCTCTCTAAGAGAAGCATAGGCTACACAACCAGTGGACCTTTAAACCTTTATGTAATATGACACAAAACACATATAGCTGTGCATTATAGATGAGCGATAATGGGAGGTAAACCCAAAAAAAAAGAAGTAAGAGTTTGTGAGGAATAGATGTTTCACTTGCTTTTGCTGCACTATATCTTGGCAAAGATTGAATACAAGCTCGGAATTAGATTTTCATTCATAAATACACACGCACATCTATTGGGGATGACAAAATGGCTGCCTGGGATGCTAAGGGAATGATATGCATTAGTAACTGATGTAAGTCATTCGCACAGATGTGTCTCTGCAGAAGAAGGGGATAGGATGTCATGCTCTGATGGAAAGCAGTTGTTCTTTTATAGGAAAAAAATGTCTTGTGCTTGGGCTTTACTACTGCAACTATACATAACATGACAAAATATCCACCCAAAAAAAAGAAGAAGAGGAGAAGAAAAGAAAATCTCAGCTATAGGCCCTACAGAGATCCATACAGAGAATTTGTCCACATCTCTCTCTCTCTCTCCCTGTGTCTGTGTGTCTCTGTTTCTCTCTCTCTCTCTCTCTTATTTTGATGCTCATTTATGTCTGTAAAATCCCTGATTCCCCTTGGCTATTGCTGTAATCAATTAAATGAATTAAAATAGACACATTGTTTTCTTCGTGAGTGCAGTGCTTTTCTCTTGATCCTCTTATGCCATTTAATGCTGAATACTCTATTTCATAATCATTGAATTAAAAGCTCACTACACTTGATATAATTATCAGTTGAAAAAAACACAAAGGATTCAATAGTATCGACTTCAAGCAACTTGCTGAAAAGTTTACTAATATTTCATTTCTGATCTAAAATCTATTTTCTGTACATGATGTAGAGTAAACGGAAGCGGTCTATGAGTCTATCAGTCTACGCCAATCAAACGTGGTGAATCGGAATGCATTTTGATCGTGTCTGATGATCTAATGTTAAATGAAGGAAATGTTTGAATTAATGGGGACTTTAAATATTATGATAATTCATGAACCCCACTGAAATATGTTCACTAAAAATAATGTTCCCATTTATCACTTGGCTTTTGCACCTGGAATGAAACATTTATATGCAGCCATAATATTTCTCTCGATTTATAGTATTTCTGTCTCTGTTTCATAATAATTGCACAAAGTGTAAGGATGGTAACGTCAGGAAAACGAATAATTAATATGACAAAAGAAAGTTATAGTTCATTGTGAATAAATGTAATGCACCTGAGGGCTGGGAGTTTAAGGCCATTCTAAATTTACCCATCTCGCACATCACCTTCAGAAATTAATTGGACAGTTGATGGGAAGGAATGAGGCATAATTAAGCAAGAATCATGTCTACTCTCACATATACTCTTTAGTCAACAGCCACCTAACATCTGCTCCTGAGAACCTTATATGATAGATAAAAATGCTGGGGAGGAGGTTTTTCTGTTTTTTTTTTCTGGGGACGGCATTTCTCTCTCATCTAACAATGGCATTGTTGACGTGGCAAAGTTCCAAACATTCCACACGCTCACTCAAGTGTGACTGAACACATCTGACTTCTATGAAGACCAACTTGGCCAAAGATTTTAGCCCACAGTTATCAGCTCAGTCCCTCCTCCAAACACACACACACACACACATGCCCGCACACACACACACACACACATGCACGTGTGCGCATGCGCCCGCCCCGCATGCACGCAGACATACACACGCACACACATGCATGCATGCACATGCCAAAACACACACACACGTCCTAAACCAAAGATGTAACCATTGAATAACAAAAATAAGAAAATGATGAAGAAAGGAGATATAGGTATGAGGGAAGATGAGGGTGAGGGTATAAGGTTTGGCCACAATTCACACACACACACACACACACACATACACACACACACACCTTCACACTACCAACTGCCACCCACTGGAAACTCTCTCGTGGCCTAGACTAGACCATCTTGCATTGATGTAACACAATACTGTGACAAACCAATGCCCTCATACTACAACAACCCCCCCCCACCCACACACACACACCCACACACACACACACACAGACACACACACACACACACACACATATGTATACACACTCCTCCCACTCTTTCCACAAAGGCAGGCCCTTTGCAATGTGTCCTCATTTGGTGGCGAAAGAGCCGTGCCCATATTTTGACAGCACTGGCTCAGTGTGTGTTTGTGCTAAACACGAAGAGAAGACCAGTGAAGCCGTGCCCCAGGGATGGCTGGCGAGCGACACATGAAAGACGGAGAGAAGGGGGAGACAAAAATCAACATATCATCATCGCTGTAACGCACACCTGCTCTTGCTTACTCTGTGGGAAAACAATAGCATTGGGTGGGGGGGTGTGTATGGGGGGTGGGGTAGGTGGGGGCTGGTTGTGGAGGAAGCATGTGTGTACCCCCCCTACCTAAACAATGTCCATCTGAAGTGTCCATTTCGAACTGTCTCACTGTCGAAGCTGGCACATGATTTTTCATCCATCTATTCATTCCTTCCTTGCCTCCTTCATTCATTCATTCATTCATTCATTCATTCATTCGTTCATTCATTCATAGTGTATTCAATTATTTAATAGTTTTTATTTTCTTTATTGTACAGAAAAGCATTACCATTACGTAACATTACAGTTACAGTTAAACAGGCCTAATTTAGTTTACGTCCTGGTTCACATTGTGTTCCCTAAATGTAATCCATCAGCACCCGTAATGCTTCAACCATTATATTTAACTTGTGACATCAAATCATCAGTTTAAAACATTGTCTAATATCTAAAAATGAAACTTTAATGCAGGTAAATGGGAGAGTGTGTCAGCTAACTTTATTTTGTGCACTTGGGGGTAGTGGTGGCACAGAGTGGTGCTGTGGGCAAAAGGAGGAGAGGGAAGAAAGATGAGAGAAGAAGAGAGATGAGAGAAGAGGAGGAGGAGGAGAGAAGAGGAGGAGGAGGAGGAGAGAGGAGGCTTTGTCATGTGTGACGACCGCGCTTGTCCTGAAGGCTCTGGCATCCCTCCTTCTCTCTGTCTTTCTGTCTCTCTCTCTCTGTTTCTCTCTCTCTCTCTAGCTCGATCACTCGTTCGCTCTCTTTTGCTCTGACAGCACTGCTCTCACAGAGCTCACCTGAGGGCCTGCAGATGGAGCAGAGAAAGAGAGAGAGAGAGAGGGAGAAAGAGAGAGAGAGAGACAGAGAGAGGCAGAAAGAGAGAGATGGAGGAAGAGAAAGAGAGAGGGAGGGAGGCAGGGAGAGGGAAAAGAAGGAGGGAGAAAGAAAGACACACAGAGAGGCACACAGACAAAGAGAGAGAGGGAGAGACAGATGCCAACAGAAAAAGAAGAGAGTGAGAGGGGGGGGGGGGGGGGGCACAGACACAGACAGGTTGGTGGGAGGCATAAATATTTAATCAAAACTGTGTTTACTGACACACACTTATACACCCAGACAACGAACAAATAAAACACAACCAAAAAAGATGTAATGTCTTCTCTCCCTCGCTCTCTCTCTCGTTCTCTCTCCCTCTCTCTCTCTCAGGTTGCTCTCAGTAGACACTTGATCACCTATTTCACTTAGTTTTTAAATATTCATGAACTCTTAAAAGACATTAAGTGGTGTATAAGGCAGAGTGCTGTTCCTTTGCTTGTAGTATGTCAGTCATGTCAGACCGGACCTTAAAGTGCTCCTCAAACCACAGACAGCATGTTGGTGCCCTGTTCATTAGTGAACACGACATACTCAAAAACCAACACCATTCAGCAAACAGGATGCTTGAAAGGCTAAAAAGATTAATATGGTAACACTTTATGTTACAGTTCAGTTCAGTATAGTTATGTTACAGTTTTTAGTGTATCTACATGTAACAACATATAATATTATATACTTACATTAACATAACTACAACTCTATACAACATTATGGTACAGAATAAGTACATAATGTTATATATTGTTACACATGTAGTTACACTGTACTCAATTGATGTAGCAGGGACAGTTAAATGAAGTGCAATCATATTGGTTAAGGAAACCATGACAACAATCATTACAATCACCAATCCCAGCCTTTTGATCTACACAGTGGTGTAGATGTTTTAAAGTTGCACTGTAAGATCAGGTTTATCTTATCTTAACCTTAATATGCAAGCCAATAAGACACAAGGTGACCTAACCTAACACAAGGTGTTTTAATGTACCTACAATCATGATAAATTCTCATTCTGATTCTGGTTCTGTCTGGCAAAAAACAAGAACAATCTGTCATAAGCATAATATGTATACAACACATCCTGTATTATGTTCTATTCACATCCTGTACCTGGTATCAGAGTTATCATAATGAGACTAGAGTGATTGTGTTGATTGTGAAGTGGCAAGTAGCCTGATTATGAACAAGGTTGTGTGGGGTTTGTGATTCACAAGAGGTTCTCATTGCCCACTAGTTGTCTCTGGACTATGAGGAGGCAGATCATTGCTGAGCTGCTTAAGCAAACTGCTTTTCTTCTCCCGGATTTATGACGCTCATCTTCACTGTGCTACACCTTCCCACAAGGAACGCACCAACATGTGAGAGGCCCTTTGCAGCATAATTTATATATGGTTTTAAAGTCAGCCTCTTAATCTCGCACATACACAACTGTGCTGTTACATAAACATAACTATATTCTTGTACATGCACAATCGTACTCTTTTTTGTTATCATCACACTCCTATACACAGCTGTATCAGCAAAAGTTTTTTTTATATGCGAGAGCAATGTTATAAATAAATAGCATGTTTAAGAGTATGAGAATCAGAATGATCGTTTGCCTGAGATAGTTACAGAAATAAAGTGGTGTAGGTGTGAGATCATGGAGTTGTGTGTCAGACCAAGTGTGAGTAATGTTTCAAAGGGCCAATTGTGATGTAACAGGTTACACTATTATTGACATATGTGGCAGAATCTTTACTGATAACCGACATTAGCACACTGCTGATGTATTATAATCCTCACCCACCTCCCTTAGCTATGGAATTCTCTTTTTCTGTTTGGTTGATGAGGTGGGCATTAACTTTCTACTTATCCCACTCTCTTCCCTAGAAGGCCAGCAGGCTGCCTCCACCACTAATGCCTATCCATTAAGCAGAAGCATCGGAGTAGACCGCTAATGAAATATCCGCTAATATCAACAGTGGTCGATATTGTGATGTGCTCTAACTGGATGTCACATGCACCTCCTCAATCTGTTACTGAGACCTGCATTACCATGATTAATTATACAGGTCATATAGAAAGTTAGAGAAGATATGGAAGGTTCTTTTATTCTTTCTTCTTAGAAGGTAAACGTGATCTGTGATCTGTGAATACATGGTTTGAGTGTTTCTACGAGGATCCGCCATTGATTTTTCAGTTACACTTCATTGTACAATCCCTGTTACAATGTATCTACATGATGAAGTACAATGTAACAAAGTATGTAACAAACATGTCACATTGTGCACTTACATTGTACTTTATGGTTGGGTTAAGGGTTACGGTTAGTGTTATCTACTTAGTAAGTACATAAACGTACATGTTGGTACATGTAGATACACTGCAATACACGCCGAGAAGACAATGTTACAGAATTTGTCAGAACATATGTGGTTTGAAATGGCATCATTCATATCAAGCCTGTTTATAGACTGCAGTGTTGTAGGATTGGCAGGAGCTGTTAATGAAATTGGAAATGTACATGGCTACAGCGGTAGCCGTGTTTGTCACGACTCTCAGGTTGAGGCTCAAAACAGCTGTGTTCACTTCTGGCTTGGAGCCCGTAGTCTGTCAGGCTGGCCCCCACAGTGCCTGTGCAAAAAAAAAAAGCCAGGATACAAGTGTTGGGTAAACAACCTATCTGTCTCAGTGCAATCTGCCACACGGATGTGACTCACACACAGGCATGCCTGTATACATGCGGACAAATACACACACACATATGCACACACCACATGCACACACACACACACACACGTACACAACACACACATGTACACATACACACACATGTGCACACACACACAAACACACACATACACACACACACACACACACACACACAGAAAGACACAGAAAGAGACACACAGACAAACACACATGCTCCTACATGCGAACACCCACATACGCACAGACATCACCATATTTGATTTTCCGATTGCCTTTTTTGGTGTGACTACAGACTAGAGCTTGCTAACTCATGGCTTGCTTCACAGGGTTGTTGATCATGACAGGCCTTCGGGTGGCCACAACACTCTGGACAGAAATAAAACCCTCCATCTGTGTAACCACCAGCGTTCACATTTTCACATTAAACAGCATTTACAAGAAAACCACTGGCTTTTTACAGACTATAATGTATCACTTCATAAAAATCATAGTCCTTGAGAAAAAGAAATGATTGAAGAACTAATGAAAAAAAATCACAAACATTCAATAAACTCCAACAGATACACAACGAAAGAGAGTGAGAGAGAGAGAAAGAGAGAGAGAATGACAGAGAAAAAGAGGGTATATAATGAAAATAACTCATGAAAAACAATAGAAACAAAAATAGAAAACACTTTAATAGTAACCCATTGCCGCAGCCCTTTGGATGAACTGTATGCAGCTCATTTCTCCTAAAATGGCCGCCGCCGCAGGAGTCCATCCACATCTATTCCCCACTCCAAAGGGAACTACAGCGGCTGTCTGCTCTGGAACATCAGATGGCCCCTGCTATTTTTATAACTCCTTATGTGTAGTGGAGTTCCTCATTGGGGAGTGATGTTCTATAGAGGAAACAGAAGTTCATTTATCTCGCATAGTCACCACCAGCACCACCACACCACTGCATAGAGGGGGGCGGGGAGCTATGCATTTAGAACCACAACAAAGTGTACCCCCCTGTTTCAGCACTGCTTGGCGTTTGCTCATGTAAACGCGAAAGAATGCCTAGAAAGGCATGCCATAATCCTCTATCTATATCACCCTCTCTCTTTATCTTTCATCTTTCTGTTTTTCATTTGCCTCCCTTTTCATCATTCTCTCCTCCTTTCTTTTTTCTTTCACTCTCTCTCTCTCTCTCTCAGACACACACACTCTCTCTCTCTCTCTTTTTCTCTCTCTCTCTGTCTGTGGGCCTCTCTGTGTTGGCCTTCAACGAGGACAGCGTGTGTTGGCGAGCAGCTGCAAAAAGGCTTCACTGACGTGAGCTGACAAGAAGTGACAGGCCTGTATATCTCTCCCTGTGCCTGACAGCTGACAGATGGATACCACTCACACAAGCTGGAGGAGAGAGAGAGAGAGAAAGAGAGAGGGAGGGAGAGAGAAAAAAGAGAGGGGGTTGGGGGATGTGGGGGGTAGAGAGTGAGAAAGAGAAAGAGTCAGACAGAGAGAGAGAGAGAGAGAGAGAGAGAGAGAGAAAGAGTGAGAATGAGGGAAGAAAAGATGGGCAGGGGGGAAGTGGGGTGGGGTGGGGTGGGGTGGGTTCGGGTGAGAGGAAAGCCCCCAGGATGATTCACTGGCATCAGCCTGTGTTCATAGGGTTAGCATGTGATTTTGAGTGCTGCGGAGAAGGGAAAAAAAGCTGCTTTGCTTAGATCCATTGCCATGCCAAGTCATTTCTCTCTCTCTCTCTCTCTCTCTCTCTTCTCTCTCTTCTCTCTCTCTCTCTCTCTGTGTCTTTCTTTCACTCTCTCTCTCCCTCTCTCTCTCCGTCTCTTTTTCATGTCACTCTCTCTCTCGTCTCTCGTACAAACACACGCATAAGATGTACACAGATCTCTTTTATTCAATAGGTTCTCTTTCATCCCCTCATCATTATGAAAAACCCTGAGCACACACACACACACACATACGACACACCACACACACACACACACACACACACACACACACACACACACACACAGAAAAACAATCTGGGATGATGGAGTGATGCATGACTGAATGTGCAAAAAAAGAGTACGAGGAGACTGCAGGTGCACTCTGATGTGCCCGGGCAGATGTGTGTGTGTGTGTGTGTGTGTGTGTGTGTGTGTGCCCGTGTGTACCTTATTTGGTCTTCCTGTACACATGGGCACGCAATATAAATGTAGACTTATGCACCAATACACACAAACACAAATGTGAGCACAGACACACAGACACAAATAGACAGACACACACACACACACACACACAAACAAGCACTCACACACTCACTCACTCACAGTCTCTCCCTCGGCCTCTCTTTCTTCCCCTCCCTCTCTTTCTCTCTCTCTTTCTCTCTCTCTCTCTCTCTCTCTCTGCCTCAACCCCTACCTCACCCTCATTTAAATGAAGAGGACTGCTCAGTGGCCACAGAGTGAGAGACACTTTGCCATCAAACACTGCTGTCACATCCTGTCTGTCAGCTGTTTCATAGCAACCGTGCGGATGAAGGTGGAAAGGGGTGGGGGGAGGGGGTGGGGGACTAATTTGAGACGAGCAACATCCATCTGTTTATGTTTGTCTGGAACAAAAAAAGAAAAAGAAAAAGAAAAAAAAACATTATTTCCAGTTCAATCAATGGACCCACTCTTATCTTTATCAAACGGCCTCAAGAAGAAGATGGTGCAGAAGCACTGATGCGAGATGACTATACAAAAAGGAGGAAATACAGAAAAAGAAAAACAGGAGAGAAAATTAAAACTAGCTATGGCTGAAAAAAAGCAAAGACAGATGATTTTGCTTTGATGATCTCTGCAGTAAGAATATGCCACAATGATTGTTAGGAGCACTAAATGCTCTGATCAAGTCTCATAGTTTGGGGTTGGTTTTGGGGAGGGGGGGCTGACTAGAGGGTAGCACAGAGCCTTGGGGGGGGGGATGGTGGGGCAGAGAGGTGAGGAGGTGCCGTCGTCCTCTCCCGGGTTTTTCACTCGATCACCTCCATAGATGCCCTGGCAGATTCTTGCCAGCAGAGGTGCTCCTGAGCTCGGCTCGCCAGTTATGACAGTGGGGGCTTTAGATGAAGTGATGGAATGTGTGTCCATTTGTCCGCAAAAGAAACCTCACCCACAGTATAGCTGGTACACATTTGGAGCTTCAGTTTTTAGCAGCATCCGTGATTTTACCGACCGTCCATGAGTTTACTGACCTTCTCTGCCCTAACAATGAACATGAGTACAGGTTTTTCTTGTGTTTAGTCAATGTTTTCAATGTAATATGTAGTGAAATCCTTCCAAATCTTAACAATTGGAGACGGGGTGGAAGTGTGACGGTGAGGACACGGAAGTCAAGATGAAAATACAACAATATATTTAATGTAAAGTTCAAATATACAGAAAGGAAGAGCTGCAATAGCTGTCTAAGTCTCCCTTGCTTTACCACGGGTCTTCTCTTACCACTACTACATAAAAAAAGCTAACATGAAGCATTAGACAGTCGTATCAGACTTCAGGGTAATACGAACAAAAAACAGGACAGGAGAGCAAAAGATAGGAGAGGAGAGGAGAGGAGAGGAGAGGAGAGGAGAGGAGAGGAGAAGAGGCTAGCAAGGAGAGGAGAGGAGAGGAGAGGCGGGGCTGTCTCATTTTCTATCCCGGAGGTCTGGAGGGTGGACAGATACCAGAGAATTTGCCCCCCATGGGTCTGGTAGTCTGTTTAGCTGTTCCAGATTTGTGCAGACAGCAGGCTGCTGATTTACGAGGCGTTAGAAATTAAAGGGGGCTGCGCATGTGACAAGCATGCAGGATTTGAGGACATCCACAGCCATTTTTTTTTTCTTTGTCTGTGGCCGGACCACCATTAAAATTCCCCTGTGTGCTTAACATTTGTCAGAATGGAAACACGTGACATAATTTACAATGTGCACCGCACACACACACACACACACACATGCAGACACACACACACACACACACACACACACACACACTCACACACTCTCACACACACACACAGCAACAGACAAACAGACGCACACACACACACACAAACACACGCACACACAGGACACACACACACACTCTATGACTATTTGGCCACGATGTAGCATATTTTTGCTAGTCATCTGAGGCCCAGTAGTACACACCAAACCCAAACCTGAGTGGGAAAGCAGCTCATCTGCTGTCTGTCTGGACATATGAAGGCTTGCAGACACCGCACTACCGCTGCCTAGTGCCCCAGGTCTTATCACTACATGGCACGCAATTCTTTGTGAACAAGATGTTGAGCGTAGCTTTGTGCATCTATCACTCTGGTGAAACAAGAGGTACAATGTGACCTCTTTTGTGATTGTCCATCGTCAGGGTGACGTAAGGACTAAATCTTCTGAGCAGTTCTGAAGAGTCATATACCTCTTTTTCCACCAGGACCGTTCTGGCGCCGGTGCCCAGTGCTGATGTTGAGCTAGTTCTGCTCAAGCACTAGCACCAGCATTCCACTACCGCTCATTTCCACAGGTTTCAGAACCGAGCACTGTGAGATTGTGTGGGTCTGCTCGTAATGGGACCTATGGGACCAGCAGCTTCAGGGAGCCGTGCCAGTGCCAGCTGTTTGGCACCAGCCCCCTTTTCTTTTCAGTCAAAACAAGCAGAACCAGTTCCACATTGGGCACTGTGGTGGTGGAAACGAGATAATGGAGGCCCATTTAATTGTATTCAGACTAATAAGGCAGTGAAAACTGAACACACTCTGTACACTAGCAGTTGTGGGCCACTCCCAAAGCCATTTATTGTCTAACTCTGATCGCACAGGTGTTATAACCTCCATTATTGTTGAATTTAAGGGTTCATCAAAAATTTCATAATGGGCATTGGTCTTATTGTAAAGGAAGGTTCTTTAATTAGTAGAGGGGGAAAATGTCAATTTCCTTACCTCTATAGAATTAAAACTGTATTTCATGTCTCTCGTTATTTCTTTTTTTTCTCCATGATGGCCTTAATGGGAGTCTCATTAAATGTGTGATAATGTGACAGCATCAGGAAACTAATTTAGCCTGACATCTTGTGTGGGAGAGATGGTGGCTAATGACAAGGTTAATGTGGCGGGAGAGAAAGAGAAAGAGAAAAAAAAACAATAAAAACATCATAATGTGATCAGATAACGAGATTTGCCAGTGACACATCGCACGGACAATAGGTTTGTTTTCAAAATGGATAAATAAGTGATGAGAACAAAGACAAAAGGAAATCTCAAGTCTGCCATCTTAGTGTAAAACTGAGGTGGCGTGACAGAAAAGGTCATTTGCATAGGTGTGTATTTGGACTCTTTGCTCTGTAGTAATTGTAGTAATTGTAAGCTACTGTAGTAATGTTGCCTATGTGACATCTGGCCAAAATAACACCTCAATTCATTACAGAGATTACTGTAAAGGTTTTTTTTTTAACTTATACTAATATAGCATCTAAAAATATGTTTGTATGAATGTATTAAAGGAGAAAAAGTCTAAATTATTATTCTGATCTCAAAAAAATGATAAAATAATAATTATTCTAAAGTCTGCCAATAAATTCATCATGAGACTGATGATGATGATGATGATGATGATGATGATGATGATGATGATGATGATAATGATCATCATCTGCCTAATCTGACTGCTACGACATTGTTTCAACAGTCTAGATGGCATGTATTATGCTTACTGGAAAAGAACGCTGTATTCAACAAAACCTCAAAAGGCTGACTGAACAAAAATTTGCCTGACTGACAGATTGTTCTTTAGCTCTGAGTTTCTTATCAAATTTTCACTGTAAATAAATCTGTCTGATTAACAGTTGTGTCACATGAAAGTGTTCTGGGCAGATGAAGACAGTTCACCTATCCTAAGTTACAGACACTTAATGAGCCTCGAATCCATCAGATCTGTCAACTTTAGATCAGAGTGTCATGTCAACTTGAGATAAGCATGCCATGCACTAGCCATGAACTACACCATATGCCACCACTGTGAATTTACAGTTGGCAGGAACACCTTCTGAGATCCTTGGTGCAAGGAATGTATTTAAGTTTAAAGTCTCTTCTGTAATGTTGCTGTTTCAGTGATGCTACTTCGTAATCCTGTGACCCATCTTGGTGAATTATATCATGATTACAGATTAACAATGCCAAGATATTACACCTTAGCCAGGCTGCACCACTGCAGTGCCTCTGCTCAACATTGCAGTGTATTTTAACAACCAATCAGTGAAAAGAAATGAAAGGCAGAACCAATAGATTTAAGCTTCAAACAAAGTGCCCACCCACTAAAGTAAAAGAAGTGTGGCTATTGGGAGTATCCAGACTCTTTGCCCGAAGTGAAACAAAGTGAAAGGGTTTGGTTCATCAAGCTAATTATATCCCTGATTTCGTGTGCAAATGCAATGCAAACTTTGAATGAGCTTTGTTTGTGAATCACAGGAAAGTTCTCAACTAAGGAAAGTTATGCACTCATTTCTCAAGCTATCTGTCAGGACATACTTTGCTTCTGTGTGCACAGCCATAGAAAGTATCATTTCTTATCAGCTGTGTAGACCGATCTCATTAAAAGGCATAGAATGTCACACCAAATTCCTTACGTCTTTCACCTGTTTGATGTGCTAAGTGTTCTAAGCCAATAACCATAACCCTAACCCTTACCCTAACCTAACCTTAACCATCTCTTTAATGTCTGTCAATATTAAAACTTACCCACAATTTAGGCTACTTATTTTGTATTGTAATAGTGAGGTTATTCGTCTGTATGAACAATTACATATCAGTATATACTGGTAACATGTAACACGTGAAAATGCAAAAACGCATGTGTATGACACGTGAAAATGCTGAAGTAGTGGCGTGCTATTCCACGACATCCCATAATATCACGTGCTGTGAGCTGTGGGTGTTGTGTGACAAACTGGACTGCTTTGTGCACAAAATTAAAGCAGCACTCAATTTGTGTCAAGGGGCTCCCCTTCCCCTTCCCCTGCCAGCCAAATAGACCTCCTGCTGGGATGCCCCCTCACAGACCCCCCCCCCCCCCCCCCAGGCAGCAGCAGGACAAACCCCACTACCCTCCATTCATGTCTGTGGACCCCACCCATCCTAGACTGCCTAGGTGTCTCTTCCTGATCCCCCAGCCCCAACCCACACTGCCACCTCTTCGAGGAGGAGGGGTGTGTGTGTGTGTGTGTGTGTGTGTGTGTTTGTGGGGGGTGGGGTGCTGGTACAATCAGAAACAGCAGACCCACAGTGGACAGAAGGCAGCTCACACCTCTCTTCTCTCATCCTCTCCTCTCTTCTCTCATCCTCTCCTCTCTTCTCTCCTCCTCCCCCCTCTGCTCCTCCCTCCCTCCCTCCTGACTCCTGCCATCTGCGTGCCCGTCTCCACGGTGACAGCCGTGTCGCACCTCCGCAGATAAATCAATCCATCAAGAGCCCGAGAAGAGAAAAAAAACGAAAGAATAAAAACTAAAACAAGGATGCAAAGAGGAGGGATGGGGCGGGGAGGGAGCGGAAGAAATATGCCATGAAACATAATCACCAAAGGTCATGTCGGAGGAGAGAGAGGGAGCAGATTAAATTAGCATAGTATTAGATATGGAAAATGATTTATGTCAAAGCCATCTTTAGCAGAACTCTAATATGTTAATTACGTCTCTCATTAAGGAAGTTGATTATGGTTCACAGATGAAATCAGCCTGGGCAGGCACCTGGAAGAAAGCGATGGAAGGTTGGAATCAGGCACCCACCCGTGGCACCCTCTGCCCAACAAACACACAAATGCATGGAGCCGAACAGAACAGACATGCAGTGATCCACGTGCACACAAACACACACACATTTGTATGCACACACAGACACAGACACACAGACACACAGACACACACACACACACACACACACACACACACACACACACACACACAGAAACCCTGTCTATCACACACAGAATCACATGCAACAAAAGGTGGCATCCAAAGGTGGCACCAATATGTCTGACTTCACAGGCCTTCCTTATTCTCTTTCAAGGTCGCCGTAAAGACAGTGAAACAACAGCTAATGCTGCCACTCAGTCCATACTTGTCCATAGTAGTAGTCTATGTAAGTGCCTTGTAAGTGCACTTGAACTTTTTGTGTACTTTGTTCACCCTACTTGTCTTTTTTTCTAGCAGACTTGTTTTGCTCTGTGGGCCACACTGCAGTCCTTGGCCTGGATTATGCTGTAATTCCTGTTAATGGACACCCTCTCATGGTGCAGGCAAACAGACAGCTAGACGATCTTCTGGAACATAAACACACACAGAGACAGTATATCTACTAATGTAAAGATCACATAGTGTAGACGCTACCCCCTAATCGCTCTCAAACACATACACACCGCACTCGGCTGGACACGATAACACATCTTGATCTTGAGAGTACAGCCCTCTCCTAAATATTTCCTATATATCAAAGCATCGTCAACGTAAAGATGTGTTAATTACCTTACACAGATGTGTTCTTCCAAAGTAAGATAACCTTAACAGTCATATGATGTGCACTCCTAATCTCACATTTAGACTACGTTTGAAGTGCTTTCATGGAAATGAAAAAAAAAAAACTGTATCGTTTTCTGGGGAGGGAAACATACTAAATACTCAAAACAACCCACAAACATTTATATAGCGGGAGGTAAAAAAGTGAGCGAAATATATTATAAAAAAAAATAAACTCTACAGAGTGCAGCAGATCTGAGCTGACTCCTCTCCTTTGATGTGCATTCAAATCTACACCGAGATGAATAGGCCCAGTTAATGTATTTCAAAGGCTCCACTTCATAGGTTGTTCATGGCAATATTTTTGAGGCACGGGCGAGATCAAGTATGCAGCCATCATCCTCCTCCACCTCCACCTCTTCCTCTTCCCAGCCCCCTTCAGATGGCGTCAGAGTTTTGCCTAACTGCAAACGGCATTAGTGTTTTAGACAAGTGGCTGGCCCAGATCAAAAAGGCTGCGAATTTTTTCATCTTTATCGCGGATAAATAATACGCTTTGCAGTGATTTTCAACAAATCAGATCTGTTTAGTGTTTGGTGAGAGTGGGAAGTGTATTTTAATGTGAGTGTTTAAATGTGTGTTTGTGTGTGTATGTGTGTCCCTGTGTGTATGTGCCCTTGAGTGTGTGTGTCTCTGTCTGTGTGCGTGTGTGTGTGTGTGTGTGTGTGTGTGTGTGTGTGTGTGTGCACGCATCTGTGTGTGTTTAGAGTCCTATGCCCATATGCTTTCCTTATTTTTAGGTGTAGAGCGAAAAAGGACAGACCTATGATGCATGGAAAATCAATACACCATTAAACATAATCAGACACACTTCCTCAACCATGCTGAAGGTCACCATTCAACCTCAAAGACATGTGCACTTACTTTCACAATAATGCTTTAAAAAGACAACAAAACTACAACAAACCTCTAATAAGTAGTGCATTTATGTCCTCAATATATGCAACTACCACAGTTACCGCAAAACAATGCAAAATAATGTAATATTCATTTAATATTCTTTTTAGTGATATCATTGTTTATGATATCAAAATGGCATGAGCACCAAGACCATTTACAGTAAAAAACAAGATAGCCATGAAAAAGTCTGAATGAAAGGAGTTAAATTTATACACATTTGTTGTCTTATAGAAATAAAGCAAGCGCTCTGTACTCTTTATTTGGCTTTATTTCTTTAAGCCTTCTCTCAAGTTCAAGCACCCAGTCACAGAAACAAAGGCTGTTGAGCTTGATTTAGTGTTTTACATATTTGTTGTCCTTTTCTAACTTCCTGCAGAGTCCAACCTTGAAGCTTTAACATTGCCACAAAGGTTCCTACTGTAAGTGAACCGTGGAATAGCTCTTAATTGCTAAATGGTTCATCTCTGGGTAAGCATAAGAAATGGTGAGAGTAAGGGGGGTTGTTGTTGTTCTGTGTGTGTGTGTGTGTGTGTGTGCGTATGTATGTGGACGTGTGGGTACACAGGAATACATGTGTTTATGTGTCTGTGTGAAAGAGAGATTCAGGTGTAAATTGAACATGACATAAATATGCAGCAATCAGTCACTGTTTTCTGGTGTATGTGTGCCTGTGCATGTGTTTGTGTTTGTGTGTGTGCCTGTGTGTATACCTGTGTGTGTGTGTGCGTATGTGTGGGTGTTTTTGTGTAGTGTACATATGTGTATGTGTGCTTGTGCGTGTGTTTGTGTGCGGCGCGTGTGTATGTGTGAGTGTGTGTGTATGTGTGTGTGTGTGCACGTGTGTGTGTGTGTGTGTGTGTGTGTATGTGTGTGTGTGATGGGAAGAGAATTGGCTGCTAAAACAGAGAGCTACAGAGAGGACCATATGCGAGTGTATATCCGAGCCAAGACACCACATCAACAAAACCATATGGAGTTTTTGTGAAGAGTATACACAGCGTGGCGTATATTTCTCTCTGCTGTGACACCACATACAAGTCCCTGAATCAAAGGGCTCTCCAGGGGCGTAGCCAGAAATCATAAAATGGGTGGGCCCAGAAAAAAAAAATCATCTGGGCCTAGCCCAAAACACATAGGTTACTATTATTACTTAAACAGTCAATCAAACAAAACGAGCCTTCTGACTGGGTGGATCTGATTGACATGTGGGTGGGCACAGGTCCACCCCAGAACACCCGTGGCTACGCCTATGGGGACCTCTGCCTAATACCAGTGTAATGTAGATAAATATGGTAGCGTTCCTGAAGTGCTGACTGAATGGCCAAGGATAACGCATGAGAGTTTAGCTAGAGACCCTGCCAACTTTTTGAGCGATCATTTGTGCTTGAGATACTGCTTGAGCGTTGGCCTTGTCACATGATATGAAAGCAAAATACCAACAACTATTCCCCTGTTGTGAAACTCTTTCTTTTTCTTTTGGCAGTTAGTGAAAAATGGGCATTATGGTTTAAAGGCATCACCAATTTCACCCCTTTTTGACGGAATATATATATAATTTTTTTTAATTTACTTTCTATCAACACACAAAAAAACCACTTTTTGTTGTGCTACCTCTCAGGATTTTCACTGCGATCACAGGTATCAGCTTGCACTGGGGTAAACGGGAGGTACGTAAGTGTGTGTGTGTGTGTGTGTGTGTGTGTGTGTGTGTGTGTGTGTGTGTGTGTGTGTGTGTGTGTGTGTGAGGGGAGTGTGGGGCAGAGCGATGCTGATGCTGGGCTATGATGTCGGCAGCTCTCTGATAACCCGGCTCGCGAGGCTTTTGACAGCCACAATTAAGCGTGTTAATTAGCATGCGAGCACAAGGGATAATATTTACCGTGATGAGTTACCGTCATGCATCCAGATCAGCTACCAAGGGGACATGGCATTGGGGGGGGGCCCAGAGCCTTGCTTCTAAAGTAACCCCCCCGCCCCTGCCACCACCCACCCCCACCACCACCACCACTGACTCTCCATACTGCCACTACCATTGTGCCACTTACTTTAGAAGCCACTGTTTGTTTCACCAGACTGTAGAAAAGAAGAACGATAGATAGATAGATAGATAGATAGATAGATAGATAGATAGATAGATAGATAGATAGATAGATAGATAGATAGATAGATAGATAAAGAGAGAAAGAAAGACAGATATAAAGAGATAAAGACAAAAAAGAGAGGGAGCCGAGAGAGGGAGCAAGAGAGAGAAAGAGAGAGGGAGAGAGAAAAAGAGGTGGGGGCAGGGTGTGAGAGGGATGGTAGACTTCAGAAGTGAAATTTAAGGAAAAAAAAACAAACAACTGTGTTGGTGACAAGTGGCGATACATGTCTGGGGGAGGGGAGGAGGGGACTTTTTCTTGCCTTTTGTAAGCTGTACTTTACATCAAAGTGCTTGATTAATTACTGATAAGATACTAATAAAATATTAATGCGTTTTGTAATTAATCGTGTTTCAGTGTCATGTGTCTCTCCGCCCCCCAGCTATGTCTTTACTTATTACTTATTTTGTTATGTGTGTGTGTGTGTGTGTGTGTGTGTGTGTGTTTGGTGTGCACGCTGTCTTAGAAGTGACCACTATTTGTTTCCTTGTGCACTTCCCTCAACCAGTTCATAAATTAATGGTTATCTTTGAAAGTAAACTGAACTGAAATCAGCACCCCCCCACCCCCACCCCCTCCAACACACACACACACACACACACACACACCCCACCCCCAGCGCCCGCCAAAAAAGAAAGAAAGAAAAAAAAAGGGGGGGGGCCCACCATCATTTGGCAGCTCCTTCTAAAAAGAAAGATTGAAAAGAAAAAAAAAAGGAGTGGATGATGAGGTCACGGAGAAGACAAACTCTCTCCCTTTCAAGCCCCACACACATAATGAGGGAGATTAGTGCGCTCTCTCTCTCTCTCTCTCTGTTATCTCCCGTCTGAAGCGATGTCAATATCTTTTCTCCTGAGCGTCACTAGAGAGACCCACGCATGGCCTTTTCACTGCGCACAATATCCGTCAATTGTTGAATCATGGTTTTAATGTGCTTACATAAACATCATGTGAGAATATTACCATGACAGTTCATGGTCTCACTTTTCTATTGTTTGATTGTAAACAACAGCAACAACAACAACAAAAAAAGCAAGTACCGTGTGTGTGTGTGTGTGTGTATGTGTGTGTGTGTGTGTGTGTGTGTGTGTGTGTGTGTGGGTGTGTGTGTGTGTGTGTGTGTGTGTGTGTGTGTGCAGGATAGCAGCATGGCAGCATGGCACAGAGAAGCTTCAGACTTCATGTATTGAGGGCAGCAAAGAAGATCATCGGGACCTCAGTGCTGTCCATCTGGGATATTGCCTAGAAACACTGGCTGACCAGAGCATACACCATCATCAGAGACGCCACTCACCCTCGGCGTGGACCGCTCTGCTGGCTGGCCCCTGGACTAAGGTCCCACAGCATCCGAAGCAGAACAATCAGATTCAGCAACAATTTCCTTCCCCCGGGCCATCGGATTGTGGAACTCCCAGTAATCCCCACCTCCCTGCCACCCACATACATGCACACACACACATACATACAAACTGCACGCGAACACATAGGCACACACACAAACACATGAACTTTTTTTTTACTGCTTATTTATCTTTTATATTATTATCTTATTATTATCTTATTACTTTATCTCTAACAGTTGCTGGCCATTTTTGGCCCAGCTGCAACAAAATCTTGTTCCAATGTACACAGTTACAGTGTATAATCTAAATGACAAAAATACAGTCCAAGTCTAGAGGAGTTTATCAGTGTTCGTTGTGCATTATGTGCTTATCACTGGGCTAAATGTGTGTCGTTAAGAGATTACTTTTCAGCTTCACAACAATCCTGCCCTACTATATGGTACATTTTATGCAGTACAGTGACAAATATTGGCCATTTTAAACTCCTTACATTGTTGACAATAGACTATAGATAAGAGTGATAACAAACACAGAATCCTTTAATACAAACATGTGATAGGAGTCCACAGCGAATCATCCGTGGAGAAGTGATAAATGACAAAAGCGTTTTTATCTGCCGTTGTATTTAAATATCACATAAATGCTTATTTTTGTGTAGTTTTTCCATCGCTGTCAACATACGGTTCACGGAGAAAATTTGTGAGTACCATACAACATGGACACACTCACTTGCCTTGAAAAATCCCCCCCCCCCCCACACACACACCCCGTCCAGAAACAACCAGCAAGGAAAACAGCCTTGTTGATGTCCACATATACTTTCATGCAAGTGTCTGGCGTGTGTGTGTGTGTGTGCGCGCGTGGTGCATGTGTATGTGCGTGGGTGTGTATGTAGGTGTGTGTGTGCTCGCGCGCGCGTGCGTGCCTGTGTGTGTGTGTGTGGGGTGTGTGTCTGTTTTGTGATATGATAAATGTGGCCTCTCTCATAATCTATGTGCTTCAAAGTATGATATATGTGAGGGTGAACTTTGAATTATAAGCCCAGCCGAAGCTCATAAATCTTGTAACTTTGGTGAGGGGTGTTCTCCTCTAGGTGCGTGTGTGTGTGTGTGTGTGTTGTGTGTTGTGTGTTGTGTGTTGCGTGTGTGAGCTAGCATGTTTGTGTGTGTGTGTGCGTGTGTATGAATAATGGAACCGTGAGTGGTCAGCTGGTTTGAGTCACTGACTTCTCCTTACTGTCTGAGAGGAGAGAGATGACTCTGTCCACTATTCCTGCGTGTGTGTGTGTGCGTGCGTGCATGCATGTGTGTACTTTTGTGTGTGTGTGTGTCTGTATGCATGTATTGCCATGTGTAGATGCACTTGTGTGTGTGTGTGTGTGCGTGCATGTGTGTACTTCTGTATGTGTGTGTGTGTGTATGCGTGTATTGCTATGTGTAGGTGCACTTGTGTGTGTGTGTGTGCGTGTGGGTACCCTTGTGTGTGTATGCGTGTATGCGCAGCTGTGGAGCAGCTTGAGAGAGCCCATTCATGTTTCCCGTGTGCTACCACCACTCCTACACACACCTGCACTGACTCCCATTAACGCTGCTGTGTGCCATGCTAGCAGCTCTTGCTAACATGTGCCAAGCAAGCCTTCTGCCTGTGGGAATCCCTTTCTTCCTCCCTCCAGTGTGCTGTACCCACCAGAACTAATCGGCTGGCAGGACTGTTCAACACTCCTGATTGGAAACTGCATTTGCAGTCAGTTAAAATGTTTATTTTGCTTCTGCATTTAGTCCAAAGGAGCACCCGGTGGACATTGTTTTTGTGTGTGTGTCTGTTTTTCACTCTAGCTATCGAAATGTGTTGACAGGTATCTTGGTATGCTAGACAGAGAGCATTGTTTTTTTTTTGTGGTACAATCTGGGCTTCTGTGATCGTAGTTTTTTTGTGAACATCAGTGAGAGGCCCTAAAGGCTTTCTAGATGTCAATTTGGTATTTCAGCTTAAAAAAAAAAGTCTTCTGTTCATACACGTGTCCTGGTTTTGTAAATTTGGAGATAAACATTATGGCTTGGGCAAAACCATGACAAATACCAACCATTCATCATTCAGGACTATTAAAGTAAATTTTAAAGTAATTTTATTGTTTAAACAGTCCTAAACCCATTCATAAACTGTCATAAACCCATTTATAAGGGGTTATGCAATATTCACAATGCTTCATAAATGTTAGATGTTAAGCCTTATCAGCTTTAAAGTATCAGAACGCACATCAAATATTCTCCTCTGTTGGTAGTAATGACATTTTTGCTTGGTGTCAAAACATTTTCATTCACCAATTACTCCTAATGCAGCCATCTCTAATGCCATATAAACTTTCACAATCATAACAATGTCAGGTTTGTACTTTAGCATTTTATTGCTTCATAGGAGCAACAATATCTATTTATGAAAACAAGACTCTTTAGTCACTGATACATTATCAATAGTTTGAAACATTTAGAAATATGTTTAGAACATGTTATTACATTACATTACATTACATTACACTAAGCAGACACTTTTCTCCAAAGTGACATATAAAAGGAGGACATAATAAGCTAACAGAGGTGTACAGGAACACAAAGTAAACAGATTACCCTCATACACACAAGGAGATGCATGTGCCTAAGTAAGTTTCCCGGAGCAGGGACAATACAGACACACATGCCTCCTACACATGCAGACTTATACAAGCATGAGGCACTGTTGCAACTTAAATGTCTAGAGGAACGAAGGAGTCATCTGTAGTTCGTTGCACTCGGAGAGCATGCCGGTGCCTCTTTATTAACTTTAAGGTTCACAACTGAGTCTCCCGTTGCCCCAGTAACCACCCATCAGAACGATCAAGTGCGCCCCCTTCACTCACCAGACACACACGCACGCACACCATGCATTATGGGGAGAAGCCCCAAAAATCCCCAGTTACAACATCCCTCCCCCCATAGTCCAAACAAGCACCCCCCCAGTCCTTTTCTTTCTTCTTCTCATATCTGCATAACAACTAAGGTAGCTGAACTTGAACTAGAACTACCTGAGAGTGAGGGGTAGACTGCCCTCACTCTCGCGGACAGGCCGGGGGAATTATTATGCCCCCTTCTTGAGGCCCTCCGCCCTAACTGTGACTAAACTACAAATTTAAACGAAAAGGTACTTTCCTTACTCTGGATGATCTCCGGGGCACCACAGCTGGCTCGGCATCATCTGCTTCTGCAGACGCCGGGCCTGGAATCTCTTCCACATCCGCTGGCTCCACAGTGGAGGTAGCGGGAGGAGTGGGGTCGGGCTGGACATCCCCCTCTGGCTCCCACTCCTGTCTGGCTTCAGGAGTGGTGCTCCTGCATAGCAGGTGGTCGACATGCCTTCGCCACACATTTCCGGTTACCTCCACTCTGTAAGACAGTGGTCCAGTCTTGTCAATCACTGTGCCCGGCAGCCACTTTTCCCGTCCAGAGAAGTCTTTTACCCACACGGCAGCCCTGAGTGGTATGTCTCGGCTGACTGCACTCCTTTTGGAGTTGGCTACCATCGTCTCCTGACCGCGGAGAACCTTTGCCTGTACGTCCGGTCGAAGCAGATCCCACCTTGTGCGCACACGCCGACCGAACAGCATCTCTGCTGGAGACAGCCCGGTGGTGGCATGCGGAGTGAACCGATATGATGCCAGGAATCTGGCCAGCCTTGCCCTTAGTGTACCTCCTGACATCTTCTTCAAAGATTTCTTCAGTGTCTGCACTGCCCTCTCCACCAGTCCGTTGGAGGATGGGTGATAGGGGGCAGAGGTCAGGTGGCGAACCCCGTTCCCCCTTAGGAATTCCTCAAACTCTGTGCTGGTGAATACAGAGCCATTATCAGACACAACAGTGTGTGGGAGGCCATGTGTACTGAACACGTCACGTAGGTGGTCCACTGTAGCCGTTGATGTGGCAGACCTCACTGGAACCACATCCAACCACTTGGAGTGCGAGTCGACCAGGACTAGGAACATTTCACCCATAAAGGGGCCGGCGTAATCTATGTGAAGGCGTGTCCAAGGCTTGCCAGGCCACTCCCATGGGCACACTGGTGCCGCTGGAGGGGCATTTCTGACTTGCTGACAAGCCGTGCAGGATTTCACCAGATCTTCCAGGGCCGCATCCAGCCCGGGCCACCACATGTAAGCACGTGCGACAGCTTTCATTCGCGATGCCCCGGGGTGAGCCTCATGCAGCTCTTCCACCAGGGATGTACGACCCCTTGGAGGGACTACGACTCGCAGCCCCCACAACAGAACTCCGTCCTCCACAGTGAGTTCGTCGCGCCTCTTGAAATACGGTAGCAGCTCAGTTGTCGTGCATGTCTGAGGCCAGCCCGCAGTTACATATTGGCACACTCGGGCCAGCAGGGGGTCCCGACGGGTCCAATCTTTCAACTGTCCACTCGTAATAGGTGCAGACTGCAGCTGCTGCATCAGACACACCAGCTCCGGAGGGGTGGGGGGGTCTGGTGCAATGTTGGGTAATGGCAGTCTACTCAACCCGTCTGCATGTGCAATCAGTGCCCCGGGTTTGTAGGTCAAGGTGTATTGGTACTGCAGCCCCCTCGATGAAATCTTATGGCCCAGATATTCCACCTCAGGGGCCATGAACACACATTTGGACCTTTTTAGTCTAAGCCCTGCTGCCTCTAGCCGAGACAGCACTTGGTCCAGGGTGCGCAGGTGTTGGGCCTCACTGGCACCCGTCAACAATATGTCGTCAAGGTACACAGCAACATGATCTAGCCCTGCAAGCAAGCCCTCCATGGCCCTCTGAAAAATGGCACATGCGGATGATACCCCAAATGGGAGGCGGGTATACTGGAACAAGCCACGGTGGGTGTTGATCGTCACCAGCTTCCTCGAGTCTTCTGCCAGAACTAGCTGCTGATAGGCATGGGACATGTCTAACTTTGAGAAACAGACCCCTCCAGCCAGCTTGGCGAACAGTTCATCAATCCGTGGGAGTGGGTAGTGTTCCACTCGAGATGCCACATTCACCGTCAGCTTGTAGTCACCACAGATACGGATGGAGCCATCGCCTTTCAGAACTGGCACGATCGGAGCAGCCCATTCTGAGTAAGTCACAGGTTGGAGGATTCCAGATTCCACTAGCCGAGTTAACTCTGTTTCAACTTTCTTTTGCAAGGCCAGCGGAACTGGACGTGCTTTGCAGAAACGCGGTGGCACACTTTCATCTATGTTAATAGTCACTTTTGTCCCCTTTAATTCCCCTAGCTCGTCTTCAAAAACGGCTTGGTGATCTTCGAGAACTGCTGCTAGGGACCATTCAGACACCTGGAATAGCCCACCCAGCAGCACCGGCCAGTCTAAGGGCAGAACCTTGATCCAGTCACGGCCAAGCAAATTAGAGCCCTCGCCTGTCACAACGAGCGCGCTCAGACGGTAAGCCTTCCCCTTGTAAGACACTGTAACTTGGGTAGCCCCCTTCAGGCGGATTTGCTGTCCCGTGTACGACCTGAGAGAGATGTTGCATGGTTCCAAAAACAATGACGGAGTGTGGGCGTGCAGGTGTGAAAACGTCTTTTCTGCCATGACAGTGCGGGAGGCCCCAGTGTCCACCTCAAACCGTGTCTGACTGCCACTGACATTTAAGTCCATGACTATCGGGCTGGGTGCTTTTTCTGTTACGGCTAAAACATATGCAATATCTTCGTCCCCCCTGTCAGCCCGTACATCCACCTGCTCAGTGATTGCATTGGTCCCTATCCGGCCAGGCGTGGGGCTCTGACGGTCACGCTCCCTTTTGCGACACCAGCGGGCAATGTGGCCCCGCTTGCTGCAGTAGTTGCATTCAACATCTTTAAATCGGCAACTCTCAGGCTTGTGGGCACCACCACATCGAAAGCAGTGCTGTGACTGAGATGTCGTCACTCTGGTGCTCGGTCCCTTCACTGCCTTGCCAGATGGCGAATATGAGGCGAGTTTGTTGATTTCTTTTGAGGGCTGTAAAGCTAAAAACCCCTTCTCTGCCGTCTCAAAAGCACAACACATCTCTAGTGCCTTCCCCCATGTTAGGTTTGCCACTGCCAAGAGACGTTTCTGGAGCTGCTCCATATTGATGCCCCACACTAGTTGATCCCTCAATCTTTCCTCCAGCGTGGCTGCGAAGTCGCAGCGGGCAGCTTGGTGTTTTAACCGAGCAACGAGGGAGTTCACCGATTCATCAGCGTTGCGTGTGCATGACTGAAACTTAAACCTCTCCACTATGACATTGTGCTTTGGATCGTAGTGTTCCTGTAGCTTGGCTACTAAATCATCAAAAGACACGTCCGCGGGCGTAGCTGGCGAAATTAAGTCGCACAGCACTCCATACACAACAGGCCCGCACACCGTTAGAAGTATAGCTCTCTTCTTATCACCATCTGAAATTCCATTTGCCACGAAATAAAAGTTCAGTCTCTCTGCATACCTGCACCATTGTTCCGTGTTAGCCTCGAAAGCATCAATCTTTCCAAACGTCGCCATGCTCAGTCCGTGTTGCGACTTTAAAACGTCGTTTCACTATCTCCAGCTGAAACAGGGGCACTAGAAAGTCCAACGAAAGCCAAGTTTATCCTCGTCGCCAATTTGTTGCAACTTAAATGTCTAGAGGAACGAAGGAGTCATCTGTAGTTCGTTGCACTCGGAGAGCATGCCGGTGCCTCTTTATTAACTATAAGGTTCACAACTGAGTCTCCCGTTGCCCCAGTAACCACCCATCAGAACGATCAAGTGCGCCCCCTTCACTCACCAGACACACACGCACGCACACCATGCATTATGGGGAGAAGCCCCAAAAATCCCCAGTTACAACAGGCACCTAGGGTAAAGAGTTGGTTAGTAGCAATTAGTTTTGTTAGGAATGGAAGCAGCTTACAAGCTTTACAAGCTTATATTATGCTAAGTTGTATTCTGTAGTGTAACACATCAACCTTTTTGTGATGTCAAAAAATCAAATGATATCAAAAGTGCCAACCAAGCAAAGGTGTTATTTACTCTAACTGTATTTCTTCATTGAGTGAAAAATGAAAGACCCTGGAGAGAGTCTTCAAAACAAAAAATGGCCATTCTGTCCATATAGAAGGGTGCAAGACCTTTCTCACCAAATGTGGCTTGTTGTCCCAGAGCAAAGGTACGGCAACAATCCAGGCCACACAACACAACACACACACACATGCGCGCACACACACACACACACACATGGGCACACGCACACACACACGTGGGCATACACGCACACACACACACACGTGTACACACACACACACACCCACACACACACACGGGCACACACACACACAGGCCTGTCTTTGTTCCACACCACCGTTGGCTGAGCCTGATGAATGGGCTTTCTCTACATGAATCCATCCCTCAAAGCAAGCGTCAGCGGCGCTGGAAACACCATAGCACGCGGGACCCTGATGGACCAACAACCATAAGCCGCTCTATAAGTCTATATATCCATAAAATACGCCTTGGAACATATTGATGTCCACACGTACATGAGCATAGACACATATACACACGCACACATACACACACTCACACATGCACACATACGCGTACACACATACACGCACATGCACACACGCACACACACACGCACGCACGCACACACACACGCACGCACACACACACACACACACACACACACACACACACACACACGTACACACACACACACATACCTAAAGACACACATATGAGTAGTGTGAGTGTTGGTGGCTTGGGATGTTTGCAAACGAAAGGCTGATGGCATTTTAAGGAAGAAAAAAAAAGAACAGCCTGTCCTCGCCCTTGTCAACACTCCCCCCCCTCCACCATCACTCATGGCCGCCTTAGCAGACATGGCCTTGAGGTGATCATCGGTGGGCAGGGGGGGGAGAGCACGACACACTCAATCACTTATGAATTTTAATCGAAGGCAATGCAGCCAAACACAATGCTTAAAAAACACAAGAATAGTTGTTGAGAGTATGACAATGCCATTGTGCCCACAACGATGTCATTGTTCTTCATTCATAACCACGAATTGATTACATTTACACAACTGCATATGTTTGTGCAATAGGAGAAAAAGAGAGGAGAGAGAGTGCATGAGAGACAGAGAGAGACAGAGAGAGAGTAAGAGACAGAGAGAGAAAGAGAAAGACAGAGAGAGAGAGAGAGAGCGAGAGACAGAGAGAGAAAGAGAGAGAGAGAGAGTGAAAGGAAGTTGGCTGGGGAAAAAGGGGTTGGATGTGCCTTGTAAGAAAGGAGAAGTCTTTTGAATCCCTAACCAATTGTCCCTAACAGCCAAAATCAAGAGATACCAAATAAGTATGCAGGAGTGTCATAAATATTCATGCTGGGTGAATATCCATAATGAATATTCATGAAACGTGTGTGTGTGTGTGTGTGTGTGTGTGTGTGTGTGTCTCCTCGCAGGTCTGCTCTCAAACACCTTGTCTCCCAGGAAAAGCAAGGCGCTGGTCGCCGTAGTTATCTTGGGTGCCACGGCGGAGACAAAGCAGACGTTCTCATGACTTCTTCATCCTGGCGCCCGGTACTGAAACGGGTCATGTTCTTAAGCTGATTTGCCGGCAACTCAATGCGATGGAGAAATGGGGACAGGCACTCTTACACACACAGGTACAAAAGGGACTAGACACCTCTGCCAAGTTATGCTGGATAAAGACACTCGATTACAGGAAGTCTCAGTGTTATCGGGTGAAGGTAGGAGAATAGGCACTGGGGGCATATACTGTTGCACTGGATATGAAGGATATTGAGTTATTGCAGTAAAGGTTTCTGTAACACTTTAGAATACCTACTCCATATAAATCATGTGTAAATGTATTTGTTAACTCTTAATTTCTAATAACACTTAGTTCATCATTTTTAACCTTTATTTTCACATTACTTCTCATCAATAAATCATTTATAAACATATTTATATTCTGATTGCTTGTCTGTAGGCTAAAAGAGGTGCAGCCAAATATATATATATATAATTACAATCTTCTTTTAAACAGACAGTCAAAAGACAGGCAGACAGATTAGAAATATGACAGGACAGTGAAAAAAAGTTAACAAACGATGAAGTCTTAACTAAGAGTTAACAAAACACATTTTTACATGATTTATAGGGAGTAGGTATTCTAAAGTGTTACCAAGGTTTCCCACATGTAATGAGTTTTACGGCATATATCCTAGAAAGTTTTATTACGTATTTTAGATTCTAGTATAACCACATCATCACAAAACCTTTTAAAATGGCTCTGGATAAGACTGCCATGACACATTCACAACCATGGCATGACACCTGTTATGAACATGACAGAATCTTAATGAATGTTTGACGCTCATGTTAACAAATTAAAAGGTAAAGAATGAAGATAAATGTCAATGTGAAGTTATTCCAAAATAGTCCCAAACAATGTCACCCTGACATTTAAACAGGCATTATTTACCAATAATTACATTCATTAGTATGTTAACATGTTTATAGGTGTGAGGTGATGGTCGTCAGAGTTTAATGTCACTCTGACCCACAACCCCTTCCAACAACACTGAGGCAAAACTGAATTATCCAGCATCAATGCAAAACAGAGAAAGACAAAGATGTCTATTCTCTGCTTCCCCTGTAATCCAAAACATTATTCTCAATACAGATGTCTCAGGTGCATATTATGCGTCTGTGTCAGCAAATCAAAAAATTGTGAGTCCAAAGACGGGAAGGGAACAATCTTAAATATGAATGAATGACAAATTTGTCAACGTGTACTTTTTTGGTCAGACGGACGGGCGGTGGTCCCTGAGCGGACGGCGGTTCCCTGCTCAGAAAGGCCCGTGGCCCATAATTTGTGGCAGGGGAGGATGCACACCCATCACAGGACACATGCTGCAGTGAGGGGGGCAGGATGTGTGAGAACGATTACTTTTCAAAAGTGGCTGATTTATGTAGAGCGGCAGCCAGCTCCCCCCCTCTCAGGTTGTTTGGCGACACAACAGTCACCCCTCTCCTCTTCTGCCCTCCTCTCCTGCCCTCCTTTCCTCTCCTCTCCTCCTCTACCCTCCTCTCCACTCCCGAAACATTGCCTGTCTCAAAGCCCTTGATGCACGCTTTAGCCTGGAGGTGAAATGTTTGATAATATAACTACTGCTACTGTCACTGTCTTTTTTTGTGTGTGTGTATGTGTGTGTGTGTGTGTGTGTGTGTGTGTGGTGCGTATACATTACTCAAGGCTCGAGACAAGTAAAGATTTATGTGAGACTGCGAAGAATGAGAGGCCAAAAAAAAAGGAAAACAAGGGGAATGGGGTAGGAGAAAAATATACATTGATTAAAAGCCTGAGATAGACCATCCAACGCCGCCCAAGGAACATCAGTTACTTTGCATTCTGACACGGCGATTGATAACTCATAAACGCGAGCAGGAATGACAAATGCCGATGGAAAGTGGCTCTGACAAAAACGATAACGGAGCGGGCCTCAGCGGTCTCTGGGGGGGTGGAGGGAGGGGAGTTGGGGGGGGGGGGGGCAGGAGGGGAGGAGGGGGGTACTGCAGAGGTATGGGGCAGGGAGGCTGTTTAAAATATTTAATCATTTTATGAAGGCTGCAAGATGCCGCTTGACCCTAGAGGAGTGTCAATGTCATGTGCGTCGGAGGAGGAAGCGTCAGGCACTCGGGGGCCTCGGAGAGAAACAGAAAAACAGGCGAGCGAGCGGGGCTGCTGGCTTGATGTATTGTAATTTACATCTGCTGGTTTGTCTCTCTCCGACGTCTTCAGCATGTGGAATAGAGAGCATCTCTCATCTCTGTCTGTCTGCAGTTGGAGGGATTTTTTTTCTCTCTCTTTTTCTTTTTTTTGCGGGGCGAGGGAGAAGAGAAGAGAAGAGAAGGAGGAGAGTCTGTCTGCAGTGACAGGAGCAGCCCTGATGCTCACAGTGAAGTTTTAGATTTACATTCATTAATGACACTGATGGGAATTACCTATACAGTGATATAAATAGACTCCAATCAGGCCTCTTTCCAAATGTTGCAGCAAGACAGACTGCCTGAGACAGACATCTGTGTGTTTTGCTCTCTCTCCCTGTGTTGCTAAAGAGGATGGGGGACATTAACTTGCATGCAGATCTGAATAAAGCAGAAACATTTTTTTTTTTTACATATTTCGCAAGTATATTTTGACTACACAAAGTTAAGTGACAAGTTATCGATGGCCAGCAAAGCAGTTTTCCTGCTGCTTTCTTATGCTAAACCTGGACTTTCCACAAGCTAAACTAAACTACTGTAAATGAAACTGAATAATAGTCAGATCATTTCAAGGAGTTCAATAAAAAATGAAGGACATTTACCAAACTGCAAGTTACTATACTAACAACTACAAAAGAAATCAAATACTTCAAACAGCCATCTCAGTCAAACTCCCCTGAACCAATTTGAGGCTATTTAAGCTCTGCACCAGGCTCACTTGTCCTGACCTTTAACCTGTGGGTTTGACCTCTCTGCCTTTTCTGCCTTGCCGCCCCCCAGGACATAAGCCCATGTGAGGGGCAGAGCCGGGGTGGCGCTCTCCCAGGAAGGGCCCAGATGGCCCCCTGTTGGAAACCCTGGCGGCAGAGCCAACGGGGTGCTGGGTACAATCAGAGAGGCGCCCCCCCCCAGCCCCCCCTCAACCCCCCCAGTCCCTCCTGCTGCTGGCTTGGTGGCTCAGTCATGTGTCCCCCATAACCGCTACTAATATGCCACAAAAGTAGTCTAGGAAAACTAACCCCCAGCCCCATGTAACACACACACACATCCTCACACACACACATGCATGCATGCATGCACGCACACACACACACACACACACACACACACACACACACACACATGCACGCATGCACGCATGCACACACGCACGCAGACACACACACACACATACACACCCCACCACCTCGACAGCAAACCTCCACTCAAATCCTCTTTGCTTTAAATCTGATGTCTGAGAAGCAAGTCTGACAATTAAGAGATGCTCACTAATGAAGTACAGATTAATGATGTGATACTAAAACAAATCCCCCCACATCATTAAGATACAGAAGAGGTTGCACATTAAAGGGAAGGAGAAAGGAATGAAGAACTAGGGAGGAAACAGAGTGAAAAAACTGGCTAAATACAGTATAGCCAATCTAGAATGTTTACTTATAGTACACTATGTAGGAAATGAACCAATGTATCTCATGCACTATAGCATCATATAGTACCCTATATATAGTCAACAAGGGAGCACTTTGGAAAGAGCCTATGATTTGGTTTAAGAGTAGAAATAAGTGGTTTGAAAGCTTTGGATGGGTGTGCTTGAATGTTGTATGTGCACCTTAATGACAAAAGGGGTGTACGCACACACACACATGCCTGACTACCTGCAGACAATAAGACTTATACCCTGAGAACGAGCAGTGGAGAGGCAGTGCAAAGCAAATATGTCACACCGTGTCACCCCCCAACAAGATTATAAGGGCCTCAAATCCGCTGGCCGTGAATAAGGAAGACTTTATGGGGATTTGTTTTATCTTCTTAAAAAAAAAGAGCACATTGACGTATGGAATCCAAACAAAACACTTCAAAGATGATTACATGACAACAAATCAGGACGGCATTACTGGGAATTTAATGGTATTTAATGGAGTCCAAAGTTTTTTTTCTTTGGCGAGACGGGTGCTGTGCTGTGGAGGCTCAGACCTGCTGTCAGGTGACAACGCTTTGTATTTGTTTTTGTCAGTTTTTCAAGTTCTTACTACTTAAGAATATCATCACTCACAAAGACTTTAATGTGCAAGGAGACAATACACATTGTGACAGAGCAAAAAATTGAGGAGTCTCCTCCACACACACACGTCCAAACACTTAAGTTAATAGCTGGATAAGCCAGCCTGAATGTACACTCTCTCAGCGGTCTCACTTTAATGAACACCTAACTGGAAAAGTGTTTGCGTCTATGACATGTTCACTGAACGAATATACCTGCTGAAATAGCTTCTGATGGCTTATGCTTTACTGGTGGTTCAGTGTTTTTTGACTGCTTTTCCATCCGAATTTGCCAAGAACACTGAACAGGAGTAACAAGGATGGATTTAGGAGAACCAAGGGTGCAACTGAAAAATTTGAGGCCCCATGAAAGAATCCAATGCAGGCCTCTCTTATTATTAATAATCCCATTAATAGCATCCCTCAAAGAAGCCCGTGAATCCTTAGCCCTTGGAATTGCTACTGCATAGTGCACTATACTGTATAAGGTCTGAGCTACATTGTCTTGTCCCCTACATAGTGCACTAGTCAACGAGTGAACATTTCGGATTCTGCCAGAGTTACATAAAGTCATGTACTGGAGTGTTGGGGTGTGTGTGTGTGTGTGTGTGTGTGTGTGTGTGTGAGGGGGGTGGGTAACTGCCTGGACCCCATTGGTAGTAAGGGCCCTGACAATCCAAATGCATGAGAAATGTAGAAAAGGAAGGAAGTTCACAGAGACTGCAGAGACTCCTCAGCCCTTGGAAAACCAAACCAGAACCAGTAACAATATAGTGAACTGGATCTACATATCAAGCCGTACGTTCAAAGTAGGGTCTGTTCACAGGCTGTTGTCTGTGTTTTTTTTTTTTTTGCTTTTGTTTTAATCAAATGAGAGAGGCAATGAGACAGGTCTGACATGACATCCTGGTTCAGAAGAGTGTCTTCATTTGCATTTAAACTTCGCACGTGCTTCTCAGTCAAGAAAAACAAAACACTTTTTAGAAAATGTTGACAGACCTCGGCTAATTTTACCCTCAGGTGTCAGCTGTCAGTTTTCTGAGGCCAGATGGTTCACAGCCCTGAGCGGCACCTATTATTTTTCCATCAAGCTTTGTACATCAAAAAAGATGGGCTCTTCCATCCTCTAAGCATGTCTGAATGTGTCTTCTTTTCATTTTTTTTTTTGTGTGTGTATGTGTGTGTAGGAGGTTGAAGTGAAGTATAGTCCGCATTTAGATATGAAAGTGTGTTTTGACAGGCATTTAGTGACATAAATTGCAGTAAACAGTGTGTGGAGAGGGACATTTGAAGGAGAGGTCAGGGATGGCACGTCTTTGTACACACGGAGGAATCGTTAGCTGGTGGAGTGAGGTGTAGAGTGTTGTGACTCATGCCCTGAAGCTTTGAGAAGTAGTAGTAATCGGCACATCTATCGCCTCAACCCAACCCACACATCCACCCACGCTAATGCTACACACACTCACACACACACACGTACATATAGGACAAATTTACACACACACACACACACATACACATGATACACACTTGCATATGCACGTATAGATTTACACATATTACATGCATTTTCACACATTCATTCCACTCTCATTTGACCCTTAATTTGAGGAGGAGGGGGGCATTCTGGTTACGCTGATCAGTACTATTAGTCTACACAAATCCCAGCTGTAATTTGCTAAGGTCAATGCTGTAAGTAGAAACTACTTAAGTGCCGGTGCAGATGATGCTAGGCTGTGCTATGCTATGTTAGCGTAGCTGGTAAAGTAGTTGTCAAGTGTTTATTGTTGAGGGACAGGTCAGGGTTCTTCCTGACGGGGATGATTAACTTCAGGAGATGCAACACATTGACTCTCAGCACCTAGTGAGAGTGCAAACATGCATACATGCCCATGTTTTTTCATGCCATACTCTACGTGGAGGTTCTTAGGTAATATTTACTGGTGTTTGGGAGGATTTTCATAGTGAGTGTTCTGTGTTCATAGTTTCATAGTAAACGTTCTGTACTGGATTGTGTCTGTCTGTCAGTGCATGTAAAGCACATGTGTATATATGTGTATATTTTACCAGTCATAACTGTATGTATATCCACACGCAGGCATAGAGAAGAATTTTAAGCCTATCAATCAATGGACTTAAGAGGATACAATAATACACACACCAGGACAGACTTAGATCCTCACAATAGGGCACCACAATCGGTTGCCTGTACTGCAAGTAACAGCATTTAAGCTCTGATTATCAATGTGACAGGGGATTTAAAACTAGAATTTCTGACAAAAAAGAATTAAATGTCAGGGGATAAGCCATAGTACTAGTGTCACCAGACAAGGATGGTGGGTTAGGGTGGTGTAGATAAGTTCCAGTTTTGGAGGAGCAGTCTCTTATATGCTGACATACCATGATGGCACTCAATCCATGAGAAGCAGTATGCAGTTACCAGTAACAAGTTACTTTTCTTGCCTTATGAGTCCAAACTGGATTCCACACAATAGCACAATAGTCATTTACCGGCAAAGTTAAAGAAATAAAAAAAAAACAAAACAAAACAAACAATAGATAAAACAGACAATAAATAAATAAATAAAGATGTCAACAGCAAATCCAAATGATGTGGTGATGCAGTACTAGTCTGTTGCCTGTGACAGACACAAATTGATTCCCCCTTTCCTTAGGTTGCATTACAGAGGGGCACATTAGGCGCCGGAGGAAGAAAAAAAGATCATTTGGAAAAATGCGCTTATGGAAAACAAAGTGTGCTATTAAGCCAATAATAGGATTATTATTTGTTTGTTTGTTACGGTGGATGAAGTACATTAGAGTTAAAGGGAAGGGGATTAATGCTAGACTGTTATCGCGGGTTGGCAGAAATCAACATCAGCTGGGGAGGACATGATTTGCATAAGTATTAATTGTTTGCAGAACCTTGCCTTGGTAATTAGATAGAGTGTCCAGATAGAGGCCCTTTCTCGTTCTGCCATGTGAAACGTAAAATGTGATATATCTGGCGCTCTTTCATGTATACTCCTTTAAAAAAAGGAAAGTCAGAGTGTGTGAGCTTGCGGTCTCCTGACAAGGTTTCGGTATGATATGTGAGTGGGAGGTGATTTCTTCTTAAGTAATTTCAAAGTTGAAAAACAGACATTGCAAATGTGATGTGGAGTGTCACACTTGACTGTGACAACTTTGTGCTTGAGAATGTGTGAGTGTTGAAGTGCACACACTCACATTTGTGTGCATGTGTGTGAGTGTGTGTGGGTGTGTGTGTGTGTCAGTATGTCTGTGTGTGCGTATGTGTGTGTGTGTGTGTCAGTCTGTGTGTGTGTGTCAGTATGTGTGTGTGTGTGTGCCTGTGTGTGTGTGTCTGTGAATGAGTGTATATTTGTTTCCATGTGTTGTATACCTCTTTAAAAGGATGATTAAAAAGCCAAACACGGTTGTCCCTTGATTTTAATTATCATGTTCAAACTAAGACAGCTCTTGAGGCTTAATTCTTCTCTCTCCTCTCAATACGTGATTCACACTTTGGGAGGGTAATGTGACAGGCTGATAATTGAACTCACTAGTTACTGTTTTTCCTGTGGAATAAACAGTGCTCGGGCTGAACACCGCTGTGGCTGCTGTTTGCACCTCTGAGTCCATCATGGGTTTGATCAAATAAACATTGGGCTCCCGCTACCACACAAAGAAAAATGACTTGTTTTTCTGTAGCGGTTAAAGACATGAAAATATGTATATGGTACGCCTCTATACCTGTGGATCATAATTTCTGACATTTATGAGTATTTTAAACCAGTCGTTAACAACAATAGCTCCACATCAGTCTCACAAGCATTTTATCCGAATGAGCGGCACATTCGAATCTAAGGTCTTTGTTATGTCCTGCGTCACTCATGATGTGCCCGGTACATAATGGTTGACTTTGTTAGCCGCTTTGATGTATTAAGCATTCTAAGCCAAGAACCCTAACCCTAACCCTGACCCTAAACATAACCTCAGCCAATGTTAAAAGTTATCAGGTTAAAGTTAGTGTTAGGGTAAGGATTAGGGTTAAGGTCATGGTTAATGATATGAGTGACACAGGATGTAACAAAGACCTTAGATTACATCCGGACAAAATGCAGTGTTTTTAGGAAGTCCCCCCTGTTCCACAGCTGTGTCACATTTCTGCACTTCCTGAGTGGTCTGTCAGTGCCATGCTGTGCTGTAATGTCCCTTGAATGTCACCACTCATCTGTCCCCACGCACAGACACTCCGGCCAGACATTCATGTCCCCATGAATAATAGTGTGCTCACATGGATCAAAACCCCAATGAGAACATGGTGTAAATGCCAACTTTCCTCAACAAAAGAAACTGAGTTGAGCTTTAAATGTAGACCTAGAGGTGAAGTTTTTGGTCCAGTCATTTCCAATGAGTAGACAAGCTTAGCTTAACTGCATAATGTGAAATAAAATTTCTGTTAGTAACTCTTCGATCTCCCACAGGAAGAAAGGGCCAGTTTCTCTCTATCTCTATCTCTCTCTCTGTCTGTCTCTTTTTCCCCCATCTCTCTGCCTCTGCCTCTCTCTCTCTCTTCCTCTCTCTCTCACTCTTCTTCCGTCTCTCTCGAGGCACAGGGCGTAACATGGCCATCTATGAACATTACCAGCGGGGCTCATGGTCTCTGGGGTGTGACGTATTTTCGATGTGGTCTGCCTCAGGTAGGCTGTGCTACATGTACAGGAGCCCTGTTCAAGACTGATCCCTGTCTACATGACTGCTTTGCAAGTAAGGTGAAAGTGGAGAAAAAAACATGCCAGGTCTATTTTAATATGGTTCTTAGGAGAGGGCTGCAAAGTAAGAAGTGGTGTGTGTGTGTGTGTGTGTCTGTGTGTATGTGTGTGTGTGTCTGCATGCGCGTGTGCATGTGGTGTCTGTGTATGTGAGAGAGAAAGTGTGGGGAAAAAGCAAGAGAAAGCAACAGGGAGAGAGAGAGATACAGAGAAAGAGAGTGTAACAGTGTGAGAGTGAGTGAGTGTGTGTGTGTGTGTGTGTGTGTGTGCGAGAGAGAGAAAGAGCAAGAGAGAAAGAGAGAGAGAGAGAGAATTAGATTCCATTAGGGGTTGCTGGGACGGAGAGCAAAAGCAAAACTGCGAGAAAGTGAGCGAGACAGAGAAAGAAAGAGACAGACAGACAGACAGACAGACAGACAGACAGACAGAGAGGGTTTTGACAGACGAGCCCAGCTGAAACATCACAAGATGGACAAGATGGCAAGCGGTAGCCAAGTCGGGCCAAGATCTCCCTGGTTACTGATCCGTGCTCCAGTGCTACTGAGTGCTTCTCCATCACACAGATCAAAAAGCTTCCCCGCATGCCTGCAGGCTCCGTGGGTGGATGGCTTAACCCCTCCCGGAGATAAAAAAACACACTCTCCCTCCATTTCTCTCTCTCTCTCTCTCTCTCTCTCTCTCTCCCACCCTCCCTCGCTCTCTTTCTCTGTCTTTCCTTCTCTCTCCCTCCATCTCCATTCCTCTGTCTATCTCTTTCACACTCAGTCACTCTCACTTGGAGGGTGGTCAATGTGGGTGCTATGAAGTGGCAACAACACTTCCCACAGTGCGGGCCTCGTAAAGCTGGCTTCTCTCGCTGTATGCCGCATGAGCACGGGCATGAGCGTGAGTGTCTCTGACTGCAAGAGCAACAGTAAAGCTGACATACTGTTAGCGTTTATTGCTCATCAGCGGGCAAATTATTTACAGCCCGACACCTGAACCAACAGACTTGTGAAGTGCTCTGTTATTTTCACAGCACACAAGCAACACGAGCGTCTTGTTTTCACACTACGTGACGACAAAGACTAAATGATCAGATGGCACATTTTTTTTTTTTTTTTGTTCAAAGACTTGTGGCACCAGTGTGCTTAGATGTTGAGCAAGGTGGGTTAGAGGATTTGCTTCATGTCATAAATGGACACGAAGAATAGGTATGGAGTG
The DNA here is from genome assembly GCA_030347295.1 of Setipinna tenuifilis. Lineage (NCBI taxonomy): Eukaryota > Metazoa > Chordata > Actinopteri > Clupeiformes > Engraulidae > Setipinna > Setipinna tenuifilis. Next base: position 16,358,215 of record CM059283.1, read on the forward strand.
CCACAGGGGACATCAAGCACAGTAGGAACATCAGCACAACATTATCGATTATCAAAGTTGTTGGGTAAATGCTCCCTTTTTTGGCATTTTTAAAATAAATATCCTTATATACGTGTTTATGACAGACATGTTAGATTTGCTGTTAGACATGCCGCGGGGGACATTGTGTGTGTCATTGTAGGGCAATGTGTTAGCGTGTGTGAATTGCAGTGATAAGTTTCCAAATATTGTCCAAGCTATGTGGGTGATGGTGTGATTTGCAAGCCTGATTGTATGTGTACTCTTTTGTGTGTGCCGACTTGTTTGTGTGACTGTGTGTGAGAGAGAGAGGGAGGGAGAGAGAAAACGAGAGTGAGAGCGAGTGTGAAGTTCTCGGCTTTCGCTGTGGTGCCAGTGACAGCTCTGATCAGAGTGTGGTGACAGGCTATGATTGTCAAAACACAATAGCACCAGACTGGCAGGCAGGCATCTCTGGCATGTGCTACAGCCCACCCACCCCCTCTACCACTACACCCCCTCGCCTCACCCATTTCCCCATCCCCCTTCACCCTCACCTACCCCCCCTCCCTCCATCTCTCTCTTCCCCTCTTCACTGTCAGTCCAATCAACAGCATCCTGGGGTGGGCTCAGCCGAGCCCGCGCGAGTAAAAAGTAAAAACAACAAAACAACAAAACACCCTCGCAGACAAAGGCCCACCGCCAGGGATTAACTATCTGCAGGCCGACTTGGGAGGGAGGCGTTTTCAGCAGGCGTACGCGTATCGAGAACTCAGACTCGAGCTCGAGCTCGAACTTGAAGGAAACGCGTGCCACGGATATCAATCTGGGAAGCCTGAGGGGCTGAACGCAGACAAGAGAGTCAGACATTTCGGATAGGACTTAACTCCTCCTGAGATTCTGACTGACATTCCGGAAGCTTCTTGTGGCAGCTGGTGCTGCAGGAATAGAGTGAATGTTGTGAAGGGCTCTCTGACATTTAACACGGCACAGTTGTGACAGTGCGTGTCAATTCACATCAGTTGCTAACCGGTGACTGAAGTGCCTCTTACCTGCTTGGCATTGTGTGACATGAACAACTTAAGACAATAGATAGATGTGTTTGGACATCCCTCAGTTAATTCAGTTGCCCAAGTAGATGAGCCAGAGAGGATATTGATGGCTGATGTCGAGGACTTCATAGTTTCACTCTTCATTTTCCTCTTTCATGTAGAACTTGTAGAACTTGACATGTTGAGTTGGTCTTCAAGACACGCCTCTCTTGTCATACTGTGTACTAAAAGTGGTGTACTGAAACTTTTAAACAAGCTAATCACCTGTATATATGCTGAAACGATATGCTGAAACATCAATTACAGTACATGCATACTACAAACATGTGGAGTCCATCCCAGGCAAGCCAGCTTACACATCTGACTGACATCTCAGCTTCTGTCTCCTGATGAGGTGGTTCTATATTCGTCCACAACTAGGACAGGTTACACTCTTGGCGAGAGCTTCTTAGTGCAACGCCGTCGACGAAAGTAACAAGCGGCTGGCATCTCCTGGCGTCCCCCCCTTGCTCAACTTCTGTCTATTTATATTGCCATTCATATTCATGAGCCATCGCAACACCAGTGCATTTAACTTTATTGCCGGGCTGAACTTCACCCCTCCGCTGGCAGCTGACGGAGAGATGACTCCCACCGTGTGACAGGCGACTGGCAGCCTGCTCCGCTTAAATCAAACCGCCCAGACGTGGACGGTGAGAAGCACGGACTCCTCAGCCCTCGGCTTGTAAAAACGACTCCCTCCCCAATCCCCCCACACCCCCCTGCCTTCAGTTTAGGCATTAAGTGGATTGTTTGCCTCCCTATTAATGCAATGCTGCGAGGTGTAATGTGCTTGCGTGTGCTGAGCTGAGGCACTAAAACAGACTGACGTTTTGTTTATGGGATGGCATTTTTGTTGCTGTTGATGCTGGCGTCGTTTGACAAGCTCCAGTAAACTTCGCATCTCGGTGTCTGGAGCTGCTTTTAAGAAGCTTGGGGCAAGAGGCCCGTGTGGAGAAAGCCCTTCCTCGGTAACTGTGGTAGGGACTTAACCCTTAACAGATGGATAAATCTGAATACGACCATTAAAATTAATAGACTTTAAACAGCTGAGCCAAAAGCTGTCACCTACAGTGACTGTGCCATCTCCTCCCATGTACTATGTATAACACTGTAAGTGTTAAATGTAACTAAGTGTAAATATAACTGTAGGTGTTAAATGAGCTGATGATTTTGTTTGTGAGCTTCAGATCTCAGCCCTACCTATATTCGTACAGTTTCTGGCACGGTGATCTGATCATAATTTGAGTAACAAACTAGAAAACCCTAATTAACCACAGATAACTCTGAAATCCTCCATGGGTAAAGCAACAATCTTGAAGACCACAAATTGAATCTGTATGGTAAACAAAACAGGAGAGAAATGGCAAAAATAAACTGCCTTCCATCTGGGATTCCCAGAGAAAGAATCCAAAACATGGTGTGCTTTGAGGAAAAATCTTTCAATAAATTCTAAGAGCACACACAACCAATGACAAGAGGCATTACAAATCAGCCATAGTCAGAATAATGCAATTTACAGAGAGAGTATGATTAGTAATGTGAGTCATAATTTAACTTCTTTCATATGCATGTGCTAAGGAACGCTGCCTCCGGGACGACATTAATGAGAGAGATTGAAGGCTGGCCTTGCTAAAAGGTCTGTGTATTCAACACGGCTCTGGCTAATTCTCACAGCCACTTTATTTACTATTTGGTATCCAGGCAACAAGAGGAGTACCAGCAAACCGTACGCTACCATAATCCCCCTCCATCGTGTTCCATAAACCTTATGCTAATGCAAGGTCTCCATCACAGCTTACTGCCAAAGCCCATTCGCAGCACAGCACACTAAAGGCTAGGTTTACATCTCAAATCTCACCTCAGACCTAAAGGCCACAGGAGTCTCATAGGAATCTCTCTTTGAGACTTTCACGGGTGTCTTGAGCCACAGTCAGTAAAACACTAATGTAGGAAGGGGCCCCCTTTGGCAGCCCTGGGTGGATTTGCTGGGGTTTTTTTTGTTGTTATTACTTTTGTTTGGCGTGACATTTTTAAGTATCAGTACAGTGATTTGTGATGTAACCAGAATAATTATAGCGCATAATCTAGTGTAGACCCAAAGAACATCCTTACCTGCATATACTTGAAATTAGAACAGCTTATTCAGCAAAATCCTTAAGTAGCCTTGGCATGGCGTGGAGTCCACATTCACGAGTAGGTATAGGTAGGATAGGCCCCTGTTACGATGGGCATGTTTATGGTAATCAATGGACTCATCTTAGTCCACCACAGTGGTGGGGGTCTCATTTGCCTGCCCTGGCCCCTGTCAAAGTCGGGAGTCATCCCTCCCCTCCTGTCTAAATAAACCCCTTACCCCCTTTAATCTTGTTATTACAGTTAAGATAAGGATTAGTGCCCTCCGTGTCTCCTTTACTGCCCCCCCTAACAGAGACTTGCCAATATGACCCCCTCTCTGATCTGCATAATGCATAGACATACTGATGGATGAGGGTGTCGGGACGACAGCCATAGAGAGCGGACGTATTGAATACATTATCGCCCCGAGTCTGAGGGGGAAAGCAACAACTTTGCTTTCCCCACCTGCTCAGATTTTCTTATCGTCGATGCACAATGGCGTGAAGGGGAGGTCTCTTAGCTAGGGGTGGGGGAGGACATTCAAGGTCTAAAGTGGCCATTGAGGATTGTGACCTCGAGCGCTCCGCTGAATTAACAAACTTAAAGGATTTTTTTTTGTTCGAAACTGCATCAATCCCTTTACTGGAAAGTCATAGACATAGCACTTTTTTAGAGGTTTGCAATGACAGATCCTTAATCGTTGTTAGGTGTAAGTGTCGAGGTGGTTCAACTAAGAGGTGGACATCTTGGCTTCAGAAGGTTAAAGTACAGACACATCTTTGTTCCAACCATTCACTTAATCAACTGATCCCAATTCACACAACTCATCAGTCAGGTAGATCAGCTAGTTTAGTGAAATCACTCGCACTCATAATAACACACCCTTTTTCCTTCTGAAGCTGCGATCTCCACCTTTAGTTCAACCCATGACCATGTAAAGTTTGAAGTTTGTAATTTGTCCCTTTTGAATCACAGTACTGGCCAGTTGAGATCTATGTGAAACATATAGTACAAATATTCCTACGTGACCTCAAAGACGTGGCACCAAACTTTTTTTTTTTCCTCCACAAAGAGGGCTTTAATAGCATTTCTCCCTCCAACCCTTCAGAACTAAAGCAATTGACTTTCTCTAGTGCTTTCATACAAATCATGCAAGGAGCTATAACTGTCATTTTTAATGTACGGGGAAACATTTATCTTTTTTATTGGCAATTTAAAAATGAGATTGCTGAGAAATCCCTGCGCAGTTGCTTGCCAGTCTCTGTTTCCCCACTGCAATTACAAGTTGGGCAAATCTCCCCTCAGTTCAAAAGCTGTCAAATATGCAGCTGATGAACACATACATAAAACATGGTAACAGAGAAAGGCGAGAGGGAGGCACAGATATGTAACATATCCTATGTGATCATTAGCAATGTCAATATTTAATTATGAGAAAACTGCTCGCCATGAAGTCTTCACAAATGGAAATAAGCAAATCAGTTACTGCCTTGAGATCACCCCAGTCGAAGAATGTCCAGAGTGTGTTGGTTTCCCACATACACATTCTGTGTTGGTCAGCATATTTTGATTCTTTCCAAGATAAAAAGTTCATGTCAGTGTTTAAAAAGAAAAAAAAACACTAGTAACCTATTTATCCAAAGCTCCTGAAATGCTTCAGTTTACACATATGAACTGGACAAGCCTTGCAGCACATCCCCAAAGTTGTTTGATTTGGGTCCAACTGAACAAATGGGCGGCCAGTGGTGGTGGTGGTGGCTGGAAAAGTCTTTTTCTGAGGCGTTTTCTCTCTCTCAGCGAACGTCATGACGGATGAGCTGGCGTGCAGGCTGTCAGCGCACACCTGTAGGTCTCCTGGCGGCTCCGATCACAAAGCTTTCGCAGGGCGCCCGGCGCTCAGATTAAACAGCGCATCCATTACAGCCCGTTGTCAGCCATCATTACTCTATAAAGAGACGACTTTGTCACGTCTCCATTCTTCAAGCAACAGCAGCTGACGAGTAGCAGGGACGTTTCGATCTTAACAAACACAGCTCACTTCTGACAGGCCGACAACCATTTCTGGCATCGACTTCCACAGTCTCTCAGATGTCAGTTACAGAGGGATGTGTCTAATCGTCCCAGAACGATCTTTCTGTCCATCTCGAGATGCATGTCTAAAGTTTTTTTTTTTTTTGGCTTTTTTTTTGCTATTTATTTTTCTAAAAAGCAGGCTCTGTTGACAGCATGCCAATCAAATGCACACACAATTTATTCAGGTTTGCAGCTATGTACGTCTGACAGCCTTTTTTGTTTTCCCTCAATATGTTCAAGAGCAGCTCAATTTTACCCGTCGTCTTGTCATGTCGTTTGACAGCAGTCAGAAAGTTGAGAAATGAACCCGGACTTTGAACATTAACAATCCCTGTTCCACTGCTGAATCCCATTCTGCTCTGTGTCAGAAATAAAAGTGTCAGCTGGGGGAACATATGCAGCTGATGGAGCACATAAATCAATACATGTCCACATCAGTCTGCCAATTAAACAATGTGATATCAAAAGCAGCAGGGATGATGAAGCCAAAGCAACTTCCTCCTTATGTAAGTTTATCCGGAGTGACAGATATAACTTCTCTGGGACTGCTCAATACACATCCGCCCGTTGTGGCATAGAGCCCTACAGGCCTGCTCACTTAGACCTGATGTAGATTTCAGACCTAAATGCTTACTGACGTAAATCATCAATTTTTAGCATGTGGCATTTTAGACAGTCGTGCGTTAAAATTCTTTTATGTAAAGGATATGAGATTTGAGTCCATGTCTGTGCCAATATCAGTTGTCTGGTTTACTTATCGACCCACAGTGGAGTTACTGGCTTTTGCTGGCTTAAGTATTGTGGTATTTGTCTTATATATCTAAACTAAATGCAAGGACAGCACTAGATATGTTGGGTGCTATGTAAGAATACAATTTTGGGGCCTGATATTATTAGGGGTCCAACCAGTGAAACTGGGCCCTTAGTTAGAATGTCCTAATTATTTACTTCCTGGTGGCACCCCAGATTACATGTACTGTAGAAGCCACACCACACCACTAGTCTGTAAGAAATGTGGACCACATAGGTTCATGTCCTGTTTATTGTATTCAGAACCCATTTATGGAGAAGGAGCTCAAGGATGCTGACACCAATTACCGCCTCCTTTAGCAGAGGTAAAGGAAATCTATGAGTCATTCCCCAAGACACTCTCTGAAGATCTGTAAAGCCATCATGATACATATCAATCTCCATATTCCGTTTTCTAATTCATTCAATTATCAATTAATTAATGTATTAACAACGCTATTTAGTTACAGCGGTAAAAGACATTTTTTTTTCATGTGGCAGAGATGTCAGGCTAATATTTACTGACAATAATTGACACAAAAGGAACATAATGTGTCTGCGTGGTGAACACAGGGCTTTGTTACGCCCACCTGAGACTTTGCAAGGGAACAGACGTTGAAAGTTTTTGTCACTCAGTCTGCTTGGCTGCGCTGCAATTCGATGGATGTTTTGTGTTGTTGACATGGCTAGGGCCATCTGGCTGTTTAATATTTTCAGCTTCCTCCGTCGTTGGCAGTGCCAGCTGTAAAGTTCATATTTTGATTGTGAAGGCAAGTTAAAACTTTGTCGAAACTAGCTGTTGCACTGGCAACATTTGTTGTGCTGGCAAGCTTCGTCTTGCAGGTCCTTCAAAATGTCATTTTTGAGTGTCACATCTGAAGGTGGATCTGGTGTTGTCTGATTTTCAAAAGTGTTTCCTGTAGTACTCATCTTTCTCTATTAACTTGTGAAATGATCAGATAGGGGGCCTAGCAATATTAATAGCAGCATACCTGTATTTTTCTACAATAGTGTTCACATAGACCTTGTGCATAGTTGATAGCTTAATATACATAATTAGATATATGTGTATTTCTAGAAAATAATGATTTGAGCAGGTTATTCATTTATGATATCACTGTGTTAGCTGGGTTATTACCTTAATGTGTGCTTGTAAGCATCATATAATGGTAATAACCCAACTAGCACAGTCAAATATAAATATTTATATATCATAAATAATCTTTTTTTTGCACTCTCTGCAGCCAAGTTTGTTTATGGAGAGATCAAAAGATCATGTAGTATTAACTTCTGCAAGCGCATGAGTTAAGTTCACTCTCACACTGCAGGGAAGACTTTTGCTAATCAAAGCTGTGAGCAGTTCCTACTCTATAACTTCATTTGTTGTACTATTTAAATTTCCTGTATGGCTCAATTTGGTTCAGTATCTCAAAAGATATCCCACTACAGCAGTTGCAACAATGGCTTGATCATTATCAAGTCTTTGGTGGTTTTATTTCTATGACATTCACTATTTCCCCGAACCCGCCCCCACCCTCATGTACTTCACAATGCTTATATCATTTTTTTCCCATATTCACAGACTATGCATAATATGCTATTGGAACATGGGGTGAAAGTAGCCTACTAAGAAAACCAAGGTATCCATGTCAAAACATATTTTTCTAGAAAATAGAACTGACCTTTTCTGAACTCATAGCCCATGGCATAGAATGTGTAAGAAAGTCTGCTGAGTCATTTAACATTTCAGTAAGGATGTAAGCAATACTTTTCATTTCAGTACCTAACAAGAGAAGTTAGAAATACATTCCATTCAAATAATAAAGACTGTGTATACATCACATATTGAGTGTATCTGAATATTTCACATCCTACGCCTAAATAAATTCTCTAGAACACACACGAAACGTGTTGACAAAACATTAGTAGGCAAAACACCTTTTTACAGATTTAAAATCACAAAATCACCTTGAGTGTGGCTAGACCATTTTAAACATAGTTGACAATGGTGAACTATGTTCAGTGGTAAAAAACTACAATTACCTGTCAATTCTTTAATGGTTCTAATGAGCAAAGAACAGTTTAGAACAGTTTATTTCTTATTAAAAGGTTTTCCTTGAGCACACTGTCTAGAACCTATGGAAATACTGCAATCTTCTTACATCGTAATCTTGATTACTTGACAATGCTACTGGCTGGCTTTGACTAAGCCGTTCATCTGAGTTTTTTGGCAGCTGTTTTTGTCCATCATCTTCAGCCCAATACCAAAAAAAAACATCCCTTATATTTTATGATTACGCAAAAATGACTTACTTACGCTAATTCAGATTCTAAATGTTCAATTCAAGTGTTAATTCAAAGTCCAAGTCCCTTAAACTTACCTAAAATTATTGCTATTCTGACACATACCCTTCACACCAGCACACCCCATCAGAGCAGGATTAACACATCAAAATTACTTGTGACCTGCAATAATGTTTTATTTTACAGTTGAAAAGACAAACAAAGTTTCTTTTTTTTCAATTAATAAGATCTTTCATGATTTCATGACAAAACATCGTTTAGGTATTGTATAATGTGCATTGCTTTTTTTTTTTTAAACCATCATGACGCATCAAAAAAGATGCACTTACTGTGTGGCAGAATTCATGTTTCAGATGATGAACTTTGTACTTCAAGGGAATACAAACAAATGTGGTTCTGTATATATTGTATATATCTATGTACATATTTCTTCTGATTTTATTTTAATATAAATTGACAATATAAAATAATTCACACCATACAAATTATATGGAGCTCCCCATGTTGCAAATGGTAAGATATGAAGGTGGAAATGTACAGTTTCAGTTCTGACCATTTAAGTATACATGTCTGCTGAGGTTCTGAATGAAAGCGGCATACAGCATGAAGAATAGAACTTGTACCATGTATTTCAAATTACTACAAAATGATATTTAACAACGATAGTAAAAACAGATTTTTAAAAATGAATTCACTATTGTTGACAAAAAGCAGCATGTCAAATTACAGATAACTGTGTAATGTTTTGACACTCTTGCCCTCCTTTACGTGTTAAGAATTGATGCATATACGTTGTGTCAGGTATTCTTAAGCCAATAGTTACTTTTTCCATCACACGATAACAATATAAGATCACAAACTGATTTCACCATATCGTCACATTTCTTCACAAACAATCAGACATTCTTCCACAGAGTGCTGCGATGCTTTTTCATTCAAGGGTTTCTGGCTTAGATCCGAATGACGCGTGAGTGTAAGTGAATTACACATTCAAAATTTCCTTGAACATTTCCCCCCAAATTCCTGTGGGCTGAAACACATTTTCTCCAGGTTCTGCACAGGACAAGGAGGTGAAATTAAAAGGATAAACTGGTATTCACAGAGGACATAAAACACCATGCATGTCATTGAGACACTATTTAAATAGAATAGAAAAAAAAGAAATAAAGAAAAATAGAGAGGTCCAGTCAGGAAGTTTTCCGAATACAAGCCTGACCCATTCAAAAACTTAGTTTAGTCGCAGTGCTTTGTTATACTTTAGTGCAATGATTCTTTGTGGTCAGTCCTTCTGCTTATGTATTTAAGCTTTCTCTAACTTCTCTAGTTCTGTGACAAAGATAAGATGGTCCTCTGGTGATTTGCCATGCGATTTACTCAGGTGCAGTTTGACTGCGTGCTTGCTGACAAAGGTCCGGTTGCACAGTTTGCACTGAAATATGCCATTTGCGTCCTCCTCGGACAAACCGAGTGCGCCAAAAGTCTTGTCTGTGATGATCTTTGCGACCGCCTGCTCCTCTCTCATGATGTCCAAAGACAGCTTAGAAAGATCCTTCAAGCTAAAGCCTAAGTGTGACTCTAGGTGGCTAATGTAGGAGGAAGGAGTTCTGAACTGCGAGGCACAGTCACTGCACAAGAACAAGGGCTGGCCCGAGTCAATGTTCTTTAGGAACTTGGTGCCGCCCGAGCGCCTGAGCTGGTACTTGACATTGGCCAGCCAGTGTGAGATGGTGGTCATGGAGAGGCCCGTGAACTTACAGATGTGGACCCTCTCCTGAGGTCCCAGGTCCGTGATGACGAACTTCCCATCTGGCATCTCCCGGAGGCTGGAGGCAAACTGGGCCTGAAGGATGAGCAGGTGCTGGGGGTTCCAGTTGGACTGTCTGCCTTTCCTCCTCTGAATCGGGGTGAGCTCCTCCAGAGTGTCCTCGAAAGCACTCACGTCCACGTCTGACTTCTCCGAAATGGAGGACGGCGTGGAGGACTTTGGTGTTAGCCGGCCCGACAGGTTTTTCACCATGTCAGAGATGTCCATAAGGGCGTTTTCCCGCAGTGGGGAAGAGACCTCACTGATTAGATCAGTGATCATGGGCTGGCTGTTGGTTTTGATAATACTATTGTTACTGCTGTTACTCTTACAGTTGTTGTTGTTGTTATTGTTGTTGCTGTTGCTATTGGTTATCACTGTGGAAGTGCCATTGCTGTTGTGACCATTGCTGCTCTTGGATTTGGTCAAATCCATGGGCTGATCGTCACAGTCTGAAAAGTGGCTGTTGAGATCCATTTGTTCAGGCTGTGTGGGGTTGTAAATGGGACTCTCCATCATGTTGTTGCTAATCTTGTACAGCATAGCCAGGGGGTCGAGTAAGGGACTGACTGCTTTGGATGCCTTGCCTAAGTGACTGTTCATTATGGACTGCAGTGCGCTGAGGGGGTTAATGAAAGGCTGCTCAGGAGACTGGTCCGTGATTATTCCCAGACTACTGCAGCCATTTTTAACGGGTGGTTTGGCTGCCTCTGCGCCATTCTTGATGACACTGCTGGCTTGAGTTTCCTTGCGACCCTCGTCGCGACTTGGTGGTTCCGGCTTCTTGTCTGGTGTCCCATTTTTCAGTGGTTTGACAAAATCTTCGGAAGGAGTGGCCGGTTTCTTGTCTGTTGTTGTCACAACCAGAGATGGCTTTGCTGAGCTTGTGTTTGATTTTGGATCAGAGGGCTTGTTCTCTCTTTCCTTCTTTGGAGGTATTTTGCCTGTGACTTTTTCGACCAACTCCTCCATGGCCAACACATTGTTCTTGTGGTTGAGAGGTGGAGATGGGCTGCAAGGAGAATGAATAGGGTTATTTATGTCTGACGCTAGGGACTTTAAGCTATTAGCATTGAAGGTGGGTTTCATCTGAACACTCTGCACTGCAGACAGGGATGGCTTCATTGTCCCTTGGAGCTGGTAGGCAGCATGAATACTTGGGTACCCTCCCCACGTGGGTGTCCCTGTCTGGGCTTTATTGATGGCACAGGACACTGTATTCTCCAGAGATTTGAGGATATCTAAGCCCTCTCTGGGAGAGTCATCAAGGTCTTCCTCTCTGAGATATTTAAAATGGCCTGACTTCTCTGGCTTTTCTGTTCTGTCTGCCGGGTCGTCTTCTTTCTCCTCTTTGATCTTTTTCTCAGTTGCAGATTTTTTTTCTGGTTCATTTGTCATGTCACCCTTCTCCTCAAGCTGTACCTTCTTCTCCTCAGTGGTGGGAGGCTGCTTGGGTGAATCGGGTCGTGATTTAAGAGTGGGAGCTGGCAGGCGAGTGGTGGTTGGTGGCAGGGGAATAGATTGAATCTTTTCCTCGACAACAGGATCAAAAACAAGTTGCTTTCCCTTTTTCGAAGCTGTGTTGGTGACCTTTAGAAAGTGGCCAGTCACCATCATGTGGGCTGTCAGCTGCTGTAGTGTATCGTGTGAGCTCCCGCACTCCATGCATTTCAGAATTTGGGCTTTTCGCGCCTCAAACTGCCAGGTGTAACTGGCACCATTCTGATAGCCATATCGGTTGTTGGGGGTGACGTAAGGGTTGGCAATCTTCTGGTCTTTAGAGCTCTCTGCCAGAGGAATGCCTGGTGTGTTGGAAACAGGTTCAGGTGAGCAGGGTGACACCAAGTCTTGAAAAACTCGCTTTTTGGTAGGGGGTAACAGCTTTGTTGCGAGAGCAGGCATTGGCTCTTTGAGAGGCACTTTCTGGTAGTGTTTCGTTTTTATCATGTGGACACTCAGGTCCTGCAGAGACTCAAACGAATGGCCGCAGTACATGCACTTCAGCACTTTCTGGGCGTCCTCCTTGCCTTCCATCTCCATGAGAGACCTCTTCCTCGGTTTGGACCATTTCTTCCCATGGTCGTCCTCTTTTTCTTTGTTGTTGTCGCGGTAGTGCCCTGTCTCGTTCATGTGCACGGTGAGGCCTACCAGTGTGTCGTAGGCCGCACTGCAGTCCTTGCACCTGAACTTGCTAGCTCCGGTGAACACTGGGCCCAAACAGTTTGTTGTTCTGCCTGTACAGCTGCACTGTGCTAAAGAGGCTTGGCTCGGGCAGCAGGTGATAGGGCGTCTGCTGGAGCGTCTTAGCCAGCGCTGCCTGGTGCCAGTCGTAGGCAATACCACCACCAGTGGCGCTGGTTGTAATGTTGCCACTGATGTGGTTTGGGGGGGCACTCCCAGTTGTGGCAGCGGTGGCGGTGGCGGTGGTGGTGGTGGTGGTGTTAGAGTTTGTGCTGCCTGCTGCACTGCAGCTGCTGGTGCTGGCACTGCTTTTGCTAACACTCACAGCAGCACTGGTGCTTTCTTTGAGGCTGCTGGCCACACTGTTGCTGCTGCTGCTGTTCTCTCCAGCAGCCATCTGCATGTTTTTCATGATGTCTTGACTGATACTGGACCAGGATGCGTCCGAGATCAGGTTGGCGTAGATGGCCTTCATCTGGGCCAGACTGTCCTGCAGAGACAGCCCCGCCTCCATGCTCTCCATATCCTCGGCGCCCTCCTTGTCCTGGCCGCCATCTTTGGAGGAGGTGCTCCTGAAGTCGGCAAGCTGCTCACTGGCGTCGCTGAGGGGCGAGCCATACCCGGGGTCGGGGTTGGTGCCGTTGCTGAGAGGTGAGTTCTGGTAGCTCAGCTGATCCCTGCCGTCCTCCTCTCGGTACAGGGGTAGTCGGTGTCCTGCCCGTCCAGGGAGAGACCGTCATCCTGCAGGTGCTCCTCATCAGGGTTGCCTGCCTTGAGCTCATCCTCTGGCATGTACGCTGAAAAAAAAACACACAGACAAATAGGAGCCATGAGAATTATTATCTCAATAAAAAGACCTCGAAAGTACCTCATAATTCCCATATGCCTCTGTGTATCGGTGAGCACCTTAATTGTGGAGGCTTAGATGGTATTAGCGTATGACCCTAAAGAACTAAGAGAGACAGGGAGTGACAACCGAATAAACACTTTATAGTATTGATGACAATTTTACAGGGCTTTGTTTGTTCATTTGCGTCCACTGAGCATGTGTGAGTGCACTAGAGTGAGAGTAAGTGCCCTTGCATGGGCGTCTGTGTTTATGTGCTGCGGTGTAATGACTCCAAAGGAATTTTTGTCAATAGTCCTGGTAGAGGACACTGGTTTGCAATTATAAAGTGGCAAACATCCATATCTTGACTATGATAGATAGTACCCTCCGCTGCGCAGACTAACAAAGCTATCGAACCTTTCTGCTCAGCAAGGGCAAAGGCATCCATACATAAAAATCCACCCCAGCTGCAAAAAGAAGGCACACCAGCAAAACTACAGTTGATTGACAAGGACTTCAATACCAGCATAAATACAGCTATTTTGCTATAAACCCAGCAATCAAAAAGCTTAAAATACAAAACTTTATTCAAAAAACAAACCCTTATTTTGCGGAAAAAATGCTAAAATACGGCTACCTCTTGCTACTGTCGAATATATGAAAAGACACAGGCTACAAATATACTATATGCAACCAACACTTTTCTGAAACATGCCACCTTTTCTCGAAATAGATAGCAGCGGTAGCTCCTCCATCAACATAACACATTTGAAGGACTTTCTCTCACTGTGCTCTCTGTGTACCTATAAACCCTCTGACTCCCTCCCTCTAACTCTCTCTCTCTCTTTCCCTCTCCCTCTCTCTCTCCCTCACTCTCTCTCTCTCTCTCCCTTGTTCTCTCCCTCCCTCTCTCCTGCAGTTAGAGGGCACAGGCTGTGTCTGACTTTGATCCAGTTTCCCCTGCCACAGAGGCACTCACTGTCGGCTTCCTCTGAGAGCGAGGCTGCGGCTGAGCCGTTGCCAGGGATGCGCCGCTCCACGCCCGCTGGAGTGGAGCTGGCAGAGGGAGCGGAAGCTCGCACCGAGTGTCGCAGCGAGACGCGAGTGGAAATGACATGTCGTGTTGTCACGGTCCGTGCTGTACTAAATCTCGGGGAGTTGAGTGTTTGGCAGCGCCGAAAGGGATTGAAAAGAGAGAGAGAGAGAGCGAGAGGGATGGAGGGAAGGAGGGAGGGAGGGATGGATGGAGGGAGGAGGAGAGCGAGAGAAAGAAAGAAAGAGAAAGAGAGAGAGAGAAAAAAAGAGAGAGACGATGACAGAGGGAGAGAAAGGGAAACAGACATAATAGACTGTGACCTGGCCAGATTGTGAGTCGCCATTGAGCAGAACAAAGAGGGGAATAGGAAAGGGGGAAAAAAAGTGCAGCCCAAACTTTAACAGTGTTCCTCCATCCCACGCCTACACTCATTTGCAGTGCCAACAGATAGAGCTCATTTTGTCCCTGTAACATGTACAGCAAATCTCCCTTAAACCTTAACCCACACGTCTGCATAATAAACATAATATGGCTCCATTTGTCAGCCCACCCATACAACACAAGTGTAGCGGCATTGTAAAAACGGCAGAAAATTAGATAAAAATCATACATTTGCCAAGCTGTAAATGTCACGGCTTTGGATTTATCGATAGAAAAACAGGCCGTGAAAAATGACCAGAGGAAGTCCACTCCTGCTCTGAGTCTCTCTGTACTGGCGCCAGCAAAAGGAAGAATGGGGCACTTTCATGCTTCAGCCAAACTGCCAAAACATTAAGGTGGAACACACTGGCTCCCTTAACACACTTAGATGAAAAGTGAATGAGAGGAGGGGGGGGGAGCAGGGAGACGAGGCACTCAGTGATGAACATTTGGGATTTAACCCTTTCTGGCACGAGCAGCACGAGTCATACCCTAATCAGTCAGTGCACACGTCAAATGGCTGACATGTTTGGGGCTGAAGTCACAGCACACACACACACACACACACACACAAACACATACGTATGCACCCACACACGCACAGACACAACGTACAGTACACACACAGATACACACAAACACACACAATCTCGAAGCAGTAACAGAGGAACTACACTCTGATATTGCCTGGGGATGTTTGTGAGTGTTCTTTTTTCCGCCATTTTGATACCACACAAATAGCGACATCGTGTATTCCTTACGCTGCTATGTCGCAAACATATTTGTTATGATGGAAATAGAATGAGACAATCAGAGAACAGGAAACAGAAAAGAGTACACAACCGAGAAAAAACAGGGGATGGTAGTTGGAAGAGAGGACGTTGAGGGATATTAGGACGGAGGGAAGTCAAAGAAAATCTAGACAGAAAAGTGGAAGAGAACGAAAGGCAGGAGAGTCAGAGGGAGGGATGGGATGGGATGGGGGGAAGGTAGGCAGAAATAGAGAGATGGAAGAGAAGGGAGGAGAAAGGAGAGAAAAGGGGGGAAGGTAGCTAAAAGACAGAGAAGGAGGATGGGTGTGTGTGTGTGTGTGTGTGTGTGTGTGTGTGTGTGTGTGGGGGGGGGTAGACAGTAGCTCCACGGCACTTTTCCCCCTTCATCTTCTCTCTGCCACTGCGCTACGCCTGTACGAGACGCCAGCATCAGTCTCCTCTGACGGAGCAGATGTGCTGTCAGCTTCAAGCAGAGCACTACTCACCGTACCCTAATCTGACTGGACATGATACCTGATGTTTGTAGGGACGCGTAAACTGCCGGGTCTGGGTGTGTGTGTGTGTGTGTGTGTGTGTGTATGTGAGAGAGTGTGTGTTTCTGTGTTTCTGTGTGTGTGTGTGTGTGTGAGTGTGTGTCTCTGTAGGTGTGTGTATGTGTGTGTGTGTGTGTGTGTGTGTGTGTGTGTTTGTGTGTGTGTGTGTGTGTGTGTGTGTATGCAAGAGGGTGTGTATGTGCTCTTATGTTCTCACAATAATGTTTGAAACACCATCCAAGGATTGTGTTATCTGTTTTGTTTGTGTATAAGTCAGTGTGTCTCAGTGTATTTAGTTATGGGCGATCTTCAAATTTGTGCCTGCCCGTTAAGGTCATTACTTGCATGCTTTTCTTGTCTACAATTAGATCTGTATGTTTCATAGGCATGTCCATTCTGATAGACATCTTATGCCCAATATATGTGTGTATTTGTGTGAGTGTTGTGTTTGTATCCATCCTTTGGAGGGAGTAAATGAACCTCGTATCAGGCAAGGAGAACTTTCAAGAGGGTGACATAATCAATCACACCTCCCCCGTAAAACCTGCGAACGATAATGCAGAGAACGCATCAAAATAAATGATATTAACTGTCAGAGGGATAATCCCTGCCTGTTCGTTGTCTCCGGGAGACATGCCCATGTCACGTCTGGTTCGGCTGTTTTGAAGCACCGATAATTCCCTCAAGTCCACCACACGTGTGACAGCTTATCACATTAAAACAACAAGAGGGGAAAAAATGAGGCAGAGAAAAGACTTTTTCCCTCCACTAATGCCTCACTGTAATTACTGCATGGTGTGGGTTGAGGAGGAGAGCGAGAGAAAGCAAAAAGAGAGAGAGAGAGAGAGAGAGAGAGAGAGACAGACTGAGAGAGGCCAAGATGAAGCTTTGCTGAGGAGGGGGAAAAAAAGAAGACCTGACACTAAAATGAGCACATCTTGTCATGCAAGGGGGGCCTTGACGTGACACTCTTGACGGGCGTCAGTGTCTGTGTGTGTGTCAGTGTCCAAAAGATTGGCGTGCACTAGAAATCTGGCCTGGCAATTTTTTTTCCTTTTCTTTTTTTTGTGTTTTTTTTTTTTTTTGGTGCCATCTATGTCAAAGACCCCCGAGACGATCAAAACAGCACTCTCCCCTAATAACCCAATCAGGAGATTTGACTGCTGACATTCTGAATTGAGCCAATGCTTTTAAGCTTCAATTTGAACAATGACTGGAGGACTGGGGTGGCTCCATGTTTACCGGAGGGAAAAGAAGGATGGTGGTGGGTGGGTGGGTGGAGGGTTTCGGGGGAGTGATGGGTGATGCGTGATGGATGACACAGCGGAGCGACGTTTGTGCGGCTACTCAAAATTAAACTCACAGCATCAAAATTCTGCCCTGCTGTCCACCAAGCCCTGGCTCTCTCCTTTTCTATGTCTACCTGGCTTTACCTGAGCATATGGGTGCAACTTTATGAGGTTTCTTTCTTTGTAAAAGATACTTTTTCAATGCCACTGTCATGAAATACTTGCTCTAGCTGTAGCTCTGTCTCTTAGCCCTGTAAAACAACTGTTACTAGCGCTATATAAATAAAACTGCATTGAACACATGACTGGCTTTAGCCAAGGCTGAACAGCATGGTGTTCGACCATCAGGCAACAAAGATGGCCAAGACACAACGGGCTCTGCTCTCTGAGAATGTGTATGTGGGGGTGGATATGTACGTGTCTGTTCCTGTGAGTGTATTTTGCATCGTTCTGTGTAAGGGTGCATATGTGTTTGACTGTGTGTGTGTGTGTGTGTGCATGTAAGAGTATGTGTGTGTGTGTGTGTGTGTGTGTGTGTGTGTGTGTCAGAATGAGTGTGAAAGTGTGCCATGTCCATGTGTGTGAGTCTGTCTCAGTATGTAAAAGTGTGCATGTGAAAGTGTCTGAGCATGTCAGTGTGTGTGTGTGAGTGTGTGTGTGTGTGTGTGTGTGTCTTGCACAAGGACAGCCAGGCCATCTGCACGCAGGTCTGCTGATGCTGTTGGCTTGCTGAGGCGCTGGCAGGTGACACGGCCAGGGAGATGAGAGCAGGCCGCACTGTCACAATGTCACCAGCACGTGAGATCGAGTGGACACAAACCCCTACCACCAATTACACACACACACACACGCGCACACACACACACACACACACGTGCACACACACACATACACACACGCATGCACACACACACACACACTGAAATCATGAACAAAGCCACCTTGCATGTGGCTGTTGGCAGGATGAAATGCTCTCTCTCTCTCTCTCTCTCTCACTCTCTCTCTCTCCTTCTCTCTCTCTAACACCCACTCACGTATACACACACAAACGCCCACACACATATGTACATATGCATATAGTACATATACACATAGTCATACAGAGACACAAACACACACAGAAATTATGCACATTAAATGCAGATGCTCAGTGTGTGATGAAAAGGCATAAACAAAAAAAAATGTGACATGTACTGCATGTAAATACGGCATGAAAACACAGCCGCACAACATGTGAAGGTGGAAAATGTAAAAATAGTACAGTATGTGTGACAGAAAGAAAAGGGTTGATTTTCTTCTGATTCTTACAGATCTTTTCATACCCTCCGATGCCTATTTCTTTTTTCTCATACACTAGTAAACGAACAATCGTTAAAGAATGGTCCAGTGTTCTGCCATGGACCGTGTGTTTTCCCCCCCCCCGTGTAAAACACTGTATGTTACCGCACATGGCCACAGAAATGGGCTCTTTACACGGCTGTCTGGCAAACTCTTGAAATTCAACAATTGTGTCAGGGCATCTGCCGCAAATAAATTAAAGATGGGGTGGAGTGGAGGAGGTGATGGTGGTTGTGTGTGTGTGTGTGTGCATGCTGTGGGCATGGGGAGGTGTGCATGTGTGCGTGTGTGTGTGTCTGTGTCTGTGAGTTTGAGCTGGGGTTCATAGGGAGGTGTGTGCTTAGGGATATGTGTGTGTGTGTGTGAGGGGGGGTATGGGATATGTGTGTGTGTGTGTGTGTGTAAGGGCAAAAGTAGCCCTTTTCCCAAGCGCTGCCATTTCCATAATGTGGCCATGAAGCAGTCGCTCTGTATTTATGCCTGGTCCCTTTCTTCCTCACCTTCCCTCTCTTTTAGCCCCCCACAATGGATCTGCCAGTTAGATCTATAAAAGTGTCTGACTTGTAGGGCTAAGCCATTTGGCTGGTGTCAACCCTACATAAACCGTAACAGAAAAAGAAAGAAAGGGGGGGGGGGGACACAGAGAAAGAATGTGTGTGTGTCTGTGTGTGTGTGGGTGTGTGTGTATGTATCTGTGTGTGTGTGAGGGAGAGAGAAAGAGAGACGGAGAAAGAGAGAGAGAGAGAGAGAGAGAGAGAGAGATAGAGAGAGAGAACAGAATAGGAAATGTGATGGGATATGCCCTGGCCCAAATGCAACTTGCCATCCTGCTCCTCACCTCCCCCCCTGCCACCCCCCCTCTCCTCCCCCATCTCCTCCCCCTCCTCTCCCCCTCTCGGCTACACATCCGTATTTATTTATTTTGGTTTGCAGGCGCGCGTCGGCCAATCATGGCAGTCATTTGTCCCGCTAATACCCAATTCGGCCGGCTCCCACTTCCCCCCTGATTTGGCGGGGGCCGACCGGAGCGGTTTGGTGCGGGCCGAGGCCCCTGCTTAGTCGTGTGTGTGTGTATGTGTGTGCGCGCGTGTGTCTCTGTGTCTGTGTGTGTGTGTGTGTGTGGAGAGGGGGGGAATGTAATGGGAAAACTGGCAGCCCCATTGCCTTCCGCTAGATTTGCTTTGTCACCGCGGCTCCACTCCACGCCACTCAGCTGTGATGGCATCGGACAGGCCTGATCAAAAGATGTCATTTGACCTGCGCTGTGCGGCATGGCGTGGCGCTGTGCGGGTGTGGGTGCGGTGCTGTGGTGTAGGGGCTGTGGCTGGGCTGGGCTGGGCTGTGTGGTGCGGAGCGGGGCAGGGGGTGCCCGAGCGAAAGGGGGCTCTTTGCTCGGCGGGGACACTCTCAAGGGCTGTAAATAAAATGACATTATTATTTCCTCTGTCCTATCATGTAGAAAAGCCAATTATGATAATGCACGGCATGTCAGTGGGAATACAGCAATCTTTGTGCCGGCTGCGGTTGTGGCATGTGTATACTTGTGAGTGTGTGTGTGTGTGTGTGTGAGGGATGGGCCTGTGTGTGTGTGTGTGTGTGTGTGTGTGTGAGGGATGTGCCTCTGTATGTGTGTGTGTGAAGGATGTGCCTCTGTGTATGTGTGTGTGTGTGTGTGTGTGTGTGTGTGCGTGTGCATGTCTCTGAGTAAGTGTGTGTGGGTATGTTTGAATGTGTTTTTGGGTTTATGTATCTATGTGTGTGTGAGTGTGTGCACATCGGTCTGTGTTTGAGGGAATGTAAGTATGTGTGTGTGTGAGAGAGAGAGAGAGAGAGAGAGTGTGTGTGTGTGTGTGTGAGTGTGTGTGTGTGTGTGTGAGAGAGTGTATGTCTGTGCATGCGCGAGTGTGTCTGTCTGTTTATCCCCTCTCTGACTGGCTAATGTGGAGTGTTGGTTGCGATGCTGTCTACCCTGATGGCTTCCAGGCAGCTGCATTAACCGTCTGCCTCCACAGCCTGAGGAGCGCAGCCTGAGCTGAGACCCCAGCAGAGAGAAACACCCCCCCCTTATCCCAAACACACACACACACCCACACACGCACACACACACACACACACACACACACAGATGACACCCCGCACTTTAAAAAACATGAGCGGGTCTTAACACTGAGCCTCTTTGCAGGCCCCCTAACAATATTAGCTCTTTTGGTGCCAATAAATAACTATCTGTTAGCGCGACACGATTAGACTTTTAAATGAACACTCTCTACTCGGTGTTGAGTCTGGTCCACTTCCTTCCTCCCCTCCAGTTACAAGCCCCTGGTACGGTCTCAAAAAGAGGGAGAGAAACGCTCTCTTCTGGTTTTCTCTCTCTTTTTTTTTGGTCGTCTTTGAGTGAGCTCTTTTGTTTTGATCCTTCCACTAAGGGCAGTCATTTTTTATGTTTTTTTTTCCCCCCCTCCCTGCATTGCTGTTGGACCACTCAGGCTCAGAGACGAGACGCATCTAACTTTATTACAGACTAAACAAAAGGCCCCTTTGATGTCCAGGGCCCGGCTGTTTTACATAGGCCCGGCCCACCGCCCCCTTTCCTCACGCTGACAAGTGATTTGTGTTAGCGTGGACGTCGTCAAGTGGGTGTGCTAAATTAATATCTGCTTTGCCTCCTTAACCGGTCTTGTAAAACTGTACCCGGCTACCCCCAAAGCTCCAGCTTCACCACACCACTCCCACTCCCCCCTTACTCATTCCCCCCAGACCCCACCTCCAGAACCCCCCCCACCCCCACCCCCCCCCCGACACTCTCCCCCTCCTGGAATAATGGGCCAGATGGCGAGATAGCTCCAGGGTCCGGCTGAATCACTGTGTGGTATTCCTGTCTGCTCCAGAAAAACCCGGAGCGCCGGGCATGCAGCTCGGAGCAGCTCCCACGGAAGAGCGCGGTGGCACCGCCAGCACGCACAACATGCCCACGCCATATGCAGGAGCATCGCCGGTGCGTCACGCACGCACACACACGCACGCACATGCCGACAGACAAAATGGCCGTGAGGACGCAAGAGGAGGGATAGTTGTGTGTGTGTGTGTTTGTATTTTTTGTGTATATGTATGTCTCTGTGTGTGTATGTGTGTGTGTGTGTGTGTGTGTTTGTGTGTGTGTTTGTGTCTGTGTGTGTTTGTGAGGTGGTGGTCAGGGGGGCTGTAAAGTGGTCATAGTATGTCAGTGTCGTATGTCTTGCCTATCAGTTTTTATGTTTGTTTTTCTTTTTTTTTTGTCCTTTAAGTTTCCACGGAATTTTAATGACATGCTGAGGATGCATTTCTTGCTTAAAGAGTTCAAAGTGGTTAAATCAGGCCACGCCACATGTTTCCCTCAAAAAGTCTGACATTACAAAATTAGAAGCCGCCACCAAATAATTGCTATTTAGAAAAACAAAACAAAAAACAAAAAAAGGGAGAGAGGCCAACCAAAACAAAGCCATTTAAAACTCCCACTCTTATTTCACAGAGGCTCTTTCACAAGACAACAAATTGTCGTTTTCTCTCTCTTTCTCTGCCTCTATCAGTTCTGTGATTTGTCTCGCTGTGCACAGTTTGAAAGCTGCCATAACTGAGATGAGGGTCTGACGGGGAAATCCAAACAAATAGGTCATGTCAGATGGCGGTCACCTGGCTTTGTCACGCTAAGCCAAACATTTCATTCCCTGCACGCAGATAACTGATGCTACTTCAAAAGAGGGGGTTCAATGATTTTATTTTAGCTTATTTATATAAGACTTGACTTTTACTGCAGTGTTTGGCCAATGATATTTTTTAAAACGATATTACATACTATTTCCATTTTTGGTCAATTTGGTGCTTACTACAGTGAAATGTGTCACCAATATTTTCTATCATCCCCTACAGTTTGCCTATTCACCTTTTCCCCCTGGATGCAGAACCCTTAAATAGGGCTTATGTGTAATTAAGCTCCTCCCCCTCCATGCCACCCAATGCTGTGTTAACAGAGGGGTCTGCCAGCATGGTCATGAAGCACAAGCTGCATCCTGGACCTCAAAGAGAGCTCATTACACATCCCATAGCATTCATTTCACCCCATAATATGTGTGTTTGCTTGCATTTGATTTCCTTTTCATTCTTTCCTTTTTTGTCCTATGGCTGTTTTTGTCTTTCTCTCTCCCCTCTTTTCTTAAGCCAAAAGGATGTCACATTTCTCTGACCTTAGGTATAGGTAGTATAGGTAGTTCAGGTAGTACTAATATACACAGCCTATTTTACTAAATAATACCAGACTGCTTCAGACTGCCTCCACAGAGAGAGCATAATATCGATGTCTAATTGTTGTCAGAATTGTTTGTCTTCTATTATGATTAATGAATGCTAAAATAAATTGGATTCATTTTTTGAATAAAGCTTGAAAACAGTTCCATCTATAACCAGGATACAAAATAACTATGTCAAATGTTTCACCCAAAAATAAGACTGTATACATAAATAAAGACCAATTAAAATACTCATGGTGTTCTTACACACACACACACACACACACTTACACACACTCACACACACCCATGCACATCAGATTGAGAGAGGTCTGCACTTATGCAAAGCGTGCCCTATTTTGTCATTTAATTTTTAAAAAACCCTAAGGTCGTCTAATACACTTTCCCTGTCATTTGCAAGTACATTAACTTGGTGGCCACACGACAGCCAAATTATGCTAATGGTCCGCTAAAATGGGTCATATAGACAGTGCATTTTGCATTAGCTTCAAACAATGGCGAGGCGACTGCAAAGGAGAGGTGACAGCATCACCCAGAGAGCGAACGCAAGGCCCTGTCACCCCCCCCCCCCCACCACCACCACCACCACACACACACACACACCACAGGCACCATCTGAACTCAACCAGCCACAGAAGAAGGAGGTGTATGTGTGTGTGTGTGTGTGTGTGTGTTTGGGGGGGGGGGTGGATGCTAAGAAGCGGACACCAGCCCGAGCGCGACACATTAGCATCCCAAACAGCGTAAAACCCACCCCCTTCAGCTATCATCACTGCGACTCGGAAATGCTTATATCAGTGCGATTGTTGAATAATGAATGACCCCAGCTGATTATTAAGAGTGAGATGAGCGCGAGGGGTGAGGGCTGGTGGGTGGGGGCTGGTGGGTTGAGACTACCAGCCGGTCTGAGGAGTCTAGCCTGGAGTGTGTTAAATTGGGGCTGGTTACTGTCTTCATGGTTCACGCTAGTCAAAGGGTCACTGATTAATCATGCTGATTTGGGGATAATAACAGTGTTGCAGATCTGTGATTTCATTTGGAAAAACAACATTATATATATATTATTAGCTGACTTGCATTAGTATTCTATTCGGATATCTCATTCCTATTTTCAAACAAACAAACAAATAAATGTTATTATATAAAAGGATGCATCCATAGTATTGATTTTTCAATTCAATTCTTCAGATCTATTTTGTTACAGATGTACCAAAGAAGAGTTAAGATGCTGAAGTCTGCTAACAGCATTACTAAATATAATAGATATCCTTATGATTTGTGATGGTTTTTTTTGTAAAGAAGTATTTAATTGTTGTTGTTATATAACTACCTCGAATACCAATCAGCCATTTTGATGTAGCAAATATGCTTTGAAATATCTGTCATCAAGCTTGCTAAATTTACCTCAGGAAAGGTTAGCAAAACTTTTCTCTCAAACGTGAGAGGATGATGGCTGATAGAGGCAGCAGACTTCTACAGGGAAGGAAAGCACAGCAGTTGATTAAGACTAAGCAGCAGATTAACATTTTGGAGATATCATTTATCGGGTGGTAATGATGCTAAATAACATCAATACCAACACTGTGTCACATTTAATTTGTGTTTATCACCTTCAATGAAATGAAATCATAGGTGAGTTTGGGTGAAATGTCTGAAAACTCTATATCAGTTTGACACATTTGTCTCTGTTTGAAAAAAAAATCTCTCTCTCTGTCTCACACACACAAAAACACACACACAGAGCTAGCTGACGCCTGGGACAGGGCATTTCGCTGGCCTCGGCAACCCACGAGTGCCACAAGTGTCCCTGTTTCAAATGGGGCCTGCTTCATAACTTGTCACTTGTGTTTTGTCTTCTGGACCATGACTGCACACCAGGTGACAGCGCTGACAACCGCTAAGTTCAAACTGCCCGCGATGGCGGAGCTCTAGGGGGCTGATCTGAGCCTGTCTCGGCCCTCGCCGACACCGCCGAGAACACCGCGGCTTCAGACAAAGCCGCCCAGCGCGATGACACGCTGCTCCCAGTAGCCGCCGAGCTGTTGACCAGTGACCCTGCCTCTCGGCTTCGCTCTCAGGGAGGGAGAAACTCGGCTGGAGTTTTGGAGTCCGCCATTTTGAATCCTTTTTTGAAAAAGAGGATATATGTGTCCCTGTTAGGGCTGCACGGTTAACCGATTTTCCGATTGAAGTTCCAATTGGAACTAATGCAATTATTGTAGCTAATTGAAATGGCTGAAACTAATGGTGTGGCTCACCACTCTGTACTAATGGTTAATCTTGTCAAACCTATGAGTTTTATATTCATATCATCCTACTTGTATGACAGACAGTGAATCTCACCTATCAAGAGCAATCTATTTCTCAGGGATTAGAGCATGCCCACCAATCAGAAGTATCCCAACTTCAAGAGAAATTCAGAATACTGAACTGAAGCTTGACCTAAATATATATATAGCAAATCATATAGCAATATCTGTACAAAACAATTGCAATTAGATATGTTTCTAAAATGTTGCAGTCCTCATCACTGAGAGAGTGCATGGAACGGACAGTCAAGAGGGCTGTTTTAAGACTGATAGTCTTTTATACTTGTTTTACAAATGTGGATGGCATGAGATGTCAAAATGCATGCCAGAACTTCCATAGGACACTCTAATGGACCGAAAAAACCCACAACAAGAGAGAAAAACAGCACTTTTGCCACAACCAAATGCCATATCTTAGTATCTCAGCCAAGGTAAAACTAAGTTCTTTCTGGCTCCAACTGATGACTTAGATCTATTCCAAAATGTAACACATTATACCATGGTTCATGCCAGAAGTCTCCTCAAGTTTCATAAAGACTTTGCCTGTGGTTTGCGTGTAATCTTGCTAACAGACTGACAAGCAGACAGATACACTGTACCAAACACGGGCAATGAAAATATGTGGTGTGTAGGTATCAGTGTGAAATGCTACTAGGAAGAATTGTTTCTAGAATAATACAAATGTCACTCTTCTAAATGAAACAAAACACAACTCTATTTGTACTGAACATTTAAAATGAAAACCTATGTTGTGCAGGTATAGAAGTAACTCTGACACCACCATTTTCCACACGGTAAATACATAGGACAACGTTTTGGGGCATATCATTAACCATTTCACCCAAGTGTATTACTGTCACCTGTAACGAATGCCCTGTGCAAATCAATTGCATTCATCAATAGATTTAAAGCATCTTTGACTGAGCCCTGGTGGTAAAAGCATTAAATAATGACTTGCTTTGCCAGCCAACCCTTCAAGCTGGATCAATTAATCATGATTTACATTAAAGTCACTTTGTAGATATCCCTAAGTGATTTACAGTGCAGTGACTGCATACATACTTCAGTGTATAGACTGGTCCCCCTGTGGAAATCAAACCCTTGACCTTGACATTGCTGGCCCTACGCACA